>JAKWBJ010000023.1:640000-785000 GCA_023159175.1 Wohlfahrtia magnifica | reverse complement strand
GTTCAGGTAAAGGTAGAATTAGTCTTTACTTTCTGCTCCGTTACGAAACAGCTGATTTTATTTCGTTAATAGAAAACATATATGAGTAGTTAGATTTTTTGTTTCGTTCTGTTCTGTTTCGAACGAACTTGTGAAAAATAAAATTTGTTAAGTAATTGTAAGTGACAGCGGCAAACAACTGACAGTTATATGTGAAAAATTAGAAGAAAAATTAAATAAAATAGGAAATTTTATGAATTATAACATAAATTTGAAAAAAATGTATTAAATAAAATATAAAAAGAATTTAATAACAAAAATGGATGATGAGAAACTAATAACATTGGTGGAGAACAATGATGTGCTGTACAACAAATTTAACAAAGACTACAAAATACTAGATAAAAAACAGCCCGTCTGTTCAAAATTTCCAAGGAAATGGCGATACCGGGTAAGTACAATACTTAAAAATCTAAATAACAAATATGCATTAATAAAATTTAATAAAATATTATAAAAGAATTATGTTCTAAAAGATGGTCAGCATTGCGAGACAGATATGCAAAAGAAAAAAAAAAGTGAAAGACTTGCATCTTCATGCAGCAGCTGGAATTTTTGGCACCTCATGTGGTTTCACATCCGTAAGTATTATAATAATTTATATTTGAAATTTAATTTAAAATAACATTTGTTTAGGGTGCGTTCAACAGTATATATTGTTGACGAAATTTCTCCAGCATCAGAAAAAAAGTACGAAGGTGTTCAATACTCTGCATTAGAGTATAGTGAACATTTACAGACATCAGTTCACCAGTTCATTTGCAGAGATGCAACTTGCAGATACCCAATTTACAATTGCAGAATCTCAAGAACCCTTATTAGTGTCACCAACAGCATCGCCCGAACAACCACAACAGAAAGAGAAAAAGAACTGAACAGTCTGACGACAGCGACCAAATGTTTGCAGATGCAGTGGAGACTTTCAAAAACTTCTGCAAGTCTAAAGAAGACAAACAAAAGCAAAATGAAAACGATGCAAATTATGCATTTTGCAAAATGGTACTGGCGACGCTAAATTCTTTCGACGAAAACAAGCAAACCAGAGCCATAAAACAAATAACAGATGTACTAACACAGTTGAAACTGGAACCTAAGTAAAATGTTTTATTTTTATGAAACCAATTTTTCTTTATAATTATTATTAATCATTATTTAATGCAAAAACTTCTTTTTGATCTCTTTTAGTAAATGTTTTCAACATTTCAATTAACCTTAATGATCTCTTTAGGCATTTTTATAAACCTTTGAATTATAAAATGTACAATTGTTTTTACCAAAGAAATGAAAATGAACTATTTTTTTACTTAAAATGAGCTCTTTATTTTAAATGTAGAAATGAATTAATTAAAAAATTAAATAATTTTTTGCTTTTGTTTTTTATTCAAAATAAACCTCTTTAAAAAACAGTTTTTAATGTTTTTTATCAAACATACATGAGTGTTCTGAATATTACGTGATTTCAAATCACTTGTAATTTCATACATATTAGTAATTTTCTGCTGTTCTTTAAACCAAAAGTTTTAAGATAATTAAAAAATTTTTTATTTTCCTTGGGTATTATTTATTTATTATTTATTTAATCGATTCCTGAGTTGCATAGCATTTTCGGTCGATCTTCGAATCGAGGTTGTCATTGATCTAAGCAGTCTATCACCATTTGTTCTTATTTCTGTGCCCCAATCACCTTCATATATGACGCCATCATTTCCCTCACGATCTATATAATTGCCTGGACAATACCATCGCTTATGGTCGTTAAGCATTATAAAGTTGTGTAGTGCAATGCACGCTAAAACAATAACTTCACAATTGTTAGGTGAGCACTCTACAGTTGTCAGCAGAATTCTCCAGCGAGCTGATAAAATTCCAAAGGTGTTCTCTATAACTCTTCGTGCTCGAGATAATCTGTAGTTAAAAATATTTTTTTCTCTATCAAGATTTGCTTCTGGATATGGTCGCATTAAATTTGTCCTCAAGGGAAATGCTGCATATCCAACGAAAAAATGGGGAAATGGTATAAAGGATGAAGGTGATAATGGCTTGTCCGGTGGCACAAGAACAGTTTTATTTATAATTGATTGTCCGAAAGAACATGAGCGAAAAATTCCTTTATATAGAAAATTGAAATTTTTGAAACATACTTAGTATCGAATTAATTACATACCTCCATCACTCTCACAACCGTAGCTTCACACACTTGCTGCAGTGAATGTATAGTTGCCATCACAGGACCCATCAGCACAATACTAAAAAACTTTTTGTAATTAAAAAACATAGATCCTGAATTAGGCGGACACTTCAGAGCTATGTGTTTCCCATCAATCGCACCTACGTAATTGGGAATATTCCACATATTTTTAAAATCTGCTTCAATATCGGTACATTGAGCAGTGGAGACAATAAACGCCACAACACAACACTTTTCCCTAACTTATGACTCCATGCAATAGACTGAATCGAGTTACCATGAGCCAAATAACTACAAAAATATGACAAGTTATTGCTGTACAATGCTAAACAACATAAAACTTACAGAAGTGTTATTGAGAGCCTTTTTTCAGGTAATATTCGTTGTCCTAGCTTTCTTAGTGAACCTTTCACGAGAGTTAGTAAAAGCTCATAAACTTCTTTGGTCATTCTGGTATGCAGAAAAAATTGTTCCTCATCAAACTCCTTAATTTGTTTAAAAACTTTTTGATGGTATCCCGGATATAACCAATCACGGCTTATAGGTCGAGCGTACCATCTTCTTTTACGGCGCAACTTTCTTAAACACTTTTTTTGTATAATTTACACACTGTTAAAAAACTGCCAATAATAGACACATCCTCAACATCTGAATCAAAAAAATAATCTAAATTTTGGTCTATATTATTATTCATTTTTTACAAACGTTTATTTTTTATATTAAATAATTTTTATTTTAATTAGTTTTTTTATTTGATAACCGTAAACAGCTGACAAATTGTCACAGAATAACTAACTGGCAAACGTAACTGAACGGAACAGAACAGAACAGTCACGGAAAGTAAAGACTAACGAGGCCTTAAATCGGTTCTTACTGTATCAGACGTATACGTGGCACTGCTGGGGTCATATTCAATTGGATCAAGACTGGAAACATCTTCTGGAATTTGTGTGGTGTTATGTACCAGATAACTTGGCGTAGAAAGGAATATGTTGGCGTAGAATGGAATGTGGTACCATACACAAACTCTGCAGGCGATGCATTTATATCCGGTTTAAAAACTACGCAAAGGCCCATCCACCTTGATGGGTCGTGACATAAGATGGGCGACTTAAAAGTTATCTGCCACCTCTCTATTAGGCCAATTGCTTGAGTGTGGTACGGCATTGTTCGTAAATGAGTGGTCCCAATTGTTTGAATTAGTTCGGCGAAAATTGATGATTCGAATTGCCTGCCTCTATCTGATGTGATTCGATGTGGAACTCCAAGTCTGTAAATCCAGTGAGTAACCAGTGCTTTTTCCCTTCCCACAAAGGAAAAAGCCCGACGATATCGATGTTAATGTGTAAGAAATGTTCGCTAGGTGGCTCATACCTGTCAGGTCTCGATATAGCGTGACGCTGGGTTTTTGACCGTTGGCATTGTTAGCATGTTCTGACAAAATTGGCGGTTTCCTTTTTCATGCCAGCCCAGACAAATCTTGATGCTACTAATAAAATTGTAGCACGTATACCAGGATGACCCAAATTGTGTATTACGTTAAGTATTTGCCTTCGAAAATCCTTTGGGACGTATGGCACGTGAAGTGGATGCGTAAAGTATTTGCCTTGGAAAATCCTTTGGGACATATGGCACGTGAAGTAGATGCGTCGCACACAATTTGTTCGTCACATCCTAAAACATTCAAATACTTTAATACAAGTGAATTTTTGGACGTACCTTGATTTTTTAACATGTACTGCAGCTCGTTGTCAATTCTCTGTGTTGTTGCTAGATCTTTAATATTTATAATTTGTTGCATAGAATCGCTATTCAAAATCTGTATTCAAGACAACGCATCTGCTGTTGAATTCTCCTTACCAGTCAGTTTACAACTGACTGGATAAAACCAGGTTGTCTCAACCTGCGTGGTAAGGCTTTTTTCATTTTTTGTTTGAAAGCGAATATTAATGGGCGTAACGGTCACTACATAGCAAGGGCGCCATTCTATTGCATACCGTAAATAACAGACAGCCTGGTAGACGGCAGCCAATTCTCGATCGGAAGTCGATTATTTCTGCTGCGTCGCTGTTAACTTCTTGGAGTAGGCTAATGGCTGCATATTGAGATCATCTTTCTGATGCAGCACTGTTCCCACGGCTGTGTCTGATGCGTAGACGTAAATGGCTAATTCTGCACCGGGGACGGAATGAGCTAGTAACGTAGCGTTGCATAATTCGGTTTTACATCGCTCAAACGCATTTTCGGTGTCGGAAGTCCATACCAATGAGGTAGTATCGATCTTCTTATTACCTGTAATCATGCCTTATACAACTCTCTGGTTAGCGATGATGTGCGGTAAAAACTTCCTATAAAAATTCATCATGCCAATGAATCTTTAAAGTCCTAGCATCGATGCACTTTTATTACTTCGACTTTTTCTGGCATTTCGGATGGTCGAGTGCCCTCGGATGAGAGGAGGTGACCAAGAAAAGTAATTCGGACTTGCAGAATTCACACTTCATCAAATTAATGGCAAGTCGATTCTTCTAACCATGTGAAATGGGCTGCTCCAATTGTTCTTGGACGGTTGATATATTCCAGCTTCGATAAGAAAATTAAACTCTTTTTTGCTGCTTCGAGATTTTCAACTGGCAATCGACGAGGTCGACAAAATGTGGGCTGCTCAGTCGTTTCAATCCGATGAAAAATTGTGAACTTAGAACCGTAATATGAAAGAATCGTAATATCGTTGAATTCCTGTAGAAGGTCTGCAAACGGATTAAAACACTGAATGTTTTGACGCAAAAGATTTCTGTAGCCATTGGTAGCTGTAGCTGGAAATCGTGACTGGTTATGTTGTCTATTAAACGGTTACGCAGCAAATCAATCAACAAGTGGTGATATATATGATGAAGTCTAACCCTATTATTAGCCCCATCACATCGGCAATGATAAATGACCAATACAAACTTCACTTTAAGCCGAGTTCTAATTTAAGCCGCGTTTCGTCTATAATCTTAATCGGCGAACTATTCGTAGCATACAACGTAGACGTCAGCACCGTTGTGAAAAAAAAATTGAGTACACCTGTCGGTTGATGGGAGGCAAAAAATACGGCACTTTCTATCACTATTTTTCTTTCACCATTTTTCGCCTAAATCCTCCACCGGCCTATGAAGTCATTTTTGAGACTGCGCTGTAACAGCGTGTACTTGTTGCTGCTTATGCTTACACGAACTACGGCATTTTCGTGGTTTACGTCCGTACTTCTTATGTTATCAGCACTCATCAAAGTTTGGGCTTATTTTTTCTTCGGCTTTACGTTGACGCTGTTGTGAGCGATGACGAGTGACAGTAGGTCTGCGTGAGCGCGAACGTGATCATGGAGTAAACTGCTTGAACTTCTTGCTCAGCTCCATTATAGCTGCACGTACATAGCTTGTTAATCACTGGCAGGCCCTTTTGCTACTTTGCATATTTGCGATTATAATACAGCATTTATAATGGAGTCAGCTATTTTAGTATATTCTACTGCCGTGAACGTTGACGCTGCTACCACTGGCTAAGCAAACGATGACAATCTTTTCGTTTATAGACCCTTTAGTGCAGCTTCACATGAGTTGCCCGCTACACGCTTCATCTGAAAGAAAAGCTCGAAGGGCTTTTTGTCGCCGAAATGCATTTCAGATAAAAGCTTGTTAAGTCGTCTATGTTCGCTGTCTGCAAAAAGTTCGATAATATTTTGTTGAACGTATTCGAAGCGGTCGGATGATGGCAAAGTTGTAATGACGTCGGTTAAGTGTTCTATAGTTTCCGGTTTTAACGCGGCAAGCGCGATTGTAGCCTTTTGCTTAACAGTAATTATGCCCGATGCACTTAACCAAAATTCTATAGAAATAAACCAGGCTCATACATTAGTGCTACACATTTCTGGGAATGGCAATAGTGCATAAGTGGCTGATACATTGTTTGTATTATCTCCTGACGTTTGTGCCTGATCGCCGTCAACAACTTGTTTGCCCGTGGGGCATACTGTCGATAAGTCGTTGGTTATCATTATTTTATCCTTCGGGATCACCAATTTTGAAAAAATTTTCTTCGGGGTCATCAATTTAGAATACAAATTATTGATATTTCCAATTAAAAATGTATGACAAATTTTTTAATATTTAATCTTAAAGTAATAATTTTATTTAAATAATTTTTTCAGAACCCTAAATTTAATGAATAAAAGACCAAGTAGAAAATCACGAGGTGCACTCGTTGACGTCGGCAGGAAGAAAGAGATAGCGAAAAAAAGATACGCAAGTGCAAAAACCATTCGTTTTTTTTTTGTTCTTTGTATCTGGTTACTGTCGCACTGTCGTACCCAGTAATTGGTATTTAATAGAACCAGGATGCACATATTTATATATTGTTACGTTTTAACCTTTTGTAAAAATTTGGGTTCGTTTAAATTGCATTAAAATAAAATTAAACCACTTTCTTGTTACAGTTTTTTTTTATTTACTTCACTATATCCTTTATACTGTTTGTTTTAATAAAACACTAAATATTCGTTTTTACAACACTTTTATTTCTTTCGCTTTAACACAACTTTGTTTATTGACAGCCAAACGACAACTAACTGACGTGAATGTAAAGCAGCCCTTTATGTACCTAATTGCCTACAGTTTCGAAGGTTCAAGAAATATCGACCATCTTCTATTTCCATATCCGTTAATTCAAATGTAACGTAACGATGGTCGATATGGCAGTGCTGCCAAATTGACAGGGTGACACAAAATATACCAAAATCCTACAATGCAATGTTGTATTTTTATTTTCGTAACACTGCCTCCCGCTTAAGCCTATTCGTCCCGAATATGCTCATTATCTTTCTTCCCGTAGCTCGCCAGTCGCTCTAGATGTACCAGTTTCATTTTTGATCTTGGGCTATTGTTTTTCTGTATTCTGTATACTACATCGTTTAACCTCTTGACTACCTTATAAGGTCCATCCCAGTTAGTTTGAAGTTTTGGCGATAATCCCTTCTTCCACTATGGGTTGCAGAGTAGAACCAGTTATCCCTCATGGAAGGCCTTTGTATTTGCTGCTCGATCATACCTGGCTTTCAATCTATCACGGGCCATTTCTAGTCGTGTCTGCATTGTTTCATGAAGTTCTTTGGGATTTTCATTTTTCTTGACATTACCGACTGGTGCTCTCGATTTGTATTGCTGCAAATGTTTTTGCCTTGTTCTGAATGCATTTTAAGTCGAAATCCATTCAGTGCACTTTGCTATCCATTCGGCGGCAGCTTGCTGGCATACAACCCCGTAATAACTCTGTTTTAATTTTTCTGCCGTCTTTGCCACGCTAAGATGCATTCCGCTGGGTTCCTTATAAGACTGATTTAAAAATTCATTAAATTTTGAGAAAGGAAGCACTATTAGATTGGAAGTTGTATTTCCGTCTGCACTTTCCCAGCTTTGGTATAAGAACCCGTCTATCAGCTTTAAATTATTTCATTGATCCCAATAACCCTTTATTAAAGGGATATCCCTTTATTAAAGGGATATCATTTTGTCAATGATGTTTTCGTTGGCTTTTGTTAATTCCAATAGGCGTACGATTAGTTCATTCTTATTGCCTGTCATTTCATTTGCAATACTTCCAAGGCACGTTTCAATCGCCTTACAGTAAACGAATTGAATGCATTTTTGTCAGACATGATTAGTTAGATTCAACTTTTGATGTAGCAATTCAAATAATGAAAACCAAAAAATTTTTTAATTTTTTCTATTTTTAATTATTTTATTTAATATTTAGTCTTGACGTCACTTATTATATTAAGCTTATTATCACATTTTGTACTCTCCGGTACCGACAGAAAGATCGCTTCATTTAGTGCACTCAATTTTCACTACCACTAAAATCGTTTCATTTAGTGCACTCAATTTCCACTACCACTGAATATTGGGGGCTATAATGCACTATTTTTTCTTCTACCACTTAAAGTATTGGAAAATGAAATTCAATACAATAAACCCATTATAATATTGAGTGTTCTGTCGTCCTTCTGTGCTAACGGCTGCGAATATCACAACAAAATTGATATTAACTATCAGCAAATATTTTTTTAATATAAAATAACAACAATTGTACAAAACAATTCATAAAATAAAAAAGGAAACACTATAAACGAAACAAATTAAAATTTTTATAACAATAACAAACAACTTAGCTTAATATTAAAACAACAATAAACAACCAACACAGCTTAATAGTAAAAAACAATAAAGTTAAAAAACAGTTACAAATTTACAATAAATAACAAAACAACACCACACTTGACGAAAAAGAATCAAATTTAAATAACAATAACACAAACCAAATTAAAAAACGAAACAGAAAACTTAAATACTAACAATAACAATTTAATACAATACATTATTGAAACAAAATTATGAGAAAAAGAAAAAATAAAGAAAACAGCAAATAACAATAATATCTAACTAAACCAAAAGAAACAAAAAAATTAAGACACGATGGCCCTTCTGGCGTTATAATAGTGAAAAAGTGGTGTTAACTTGTGTTGTGCTTATTCTTATTCAGGCTTAGGGCTTTTATGACACCATTGTTTTTGTTTTTCCTTTCCCCTCTGATTTTTAGTTCAACCTTCGGTCCGAACGTCTTGGGAATGTTTGTTGTCGGACTATTTAACGGCGAAGATATAACACTGGTCGTTGAATAGTCAATTGGTAACACCCATCTTTCTTGTCGTCCTTATTGGATGGTTGGCCGTATTATTTTAATTGTTATATTTCCGTAATGACGGGTCACTTTCGCATTGATTTTTGCAGCGTACGTGGATTGAGAGCGATTTTTTTCTGTATATGCGCACATTTGTTTCCATAGGCCGTATATTTTCAAGTCCCTGGGTATCGCCTTTTGTCCCTTTTTAATTTCCATAGGGGTCTTGCAATGTACATTCGCGATGAAGTTGTGTACCAATGCCAGCAACCTCTCCGCATGCATGATGCGGAATTTAACTGTCTTTGGGTTAAGTTCAGAATCAGGGCACACATTTTGCATTTCGGAGTTCTATATAGAAGTCTAAACGCGAGAAGATAGGTTGTCATATCCGGCTTCGACTCTCTTTTTGACTCCATTTCGAATTGCCCGGACAGTGAACTTGTTGTTGCTGGTGATTTCAATGTTCACGATTTGTCTTGGCTACGCCATTCTGGCCACACAATTCCTGAAAGCCAATACATTGAGCTATTCGCCGCGCATAATCATCTGGGGCAACTAGTGAATGAACCTACACATATATCGTGTGTATATGGGCATCAAAATAATACCCTCTACCTTTTCCTCACTTCACACCCTGAAAAGTATTAAGTTGAGGTTCTTGCAGCTCTCGGTAACTAAGATCATTGTACCATTTCTGCCTCTTTTTTGTTCTCCGCCCTTCATGACGTCTCACCTACAGCTAAGAAATGCTGTTTTTGTCTACAAAAAAGGTCGTTGGGTTGAGCACAATGATTTCTTTAGTCATTTTAATTGGAAACTTTGTTTCCTTGACTCAAATGTCGATGCCATGGCAGAGATTGTCGTTAGAATATTAAAGCTGTGGATGGAAACGATTATTTCATCCAAACAGATTTCGATAAATCAAGAAATATATCTTGGTTCAATTAGACATTCAGACTGGATGCCAGATCTAGGGATGAAGCATTCAGGAATTGGCGCAAGTCTCTCTTATTTAGGCTCTACAGGTTTATAGTAGCTCAGTTGAAGTTTTATCAAATCTCGTTTCAATTTTTGCCAAAAAAAATCTGGTTTTCTGCTCTAAGAATGTCTTGTGCAATAGCCATTACTTGAATTTTTTCATCATAGCGGCCAGCAATGAGTTAATGTCCATATTGCTTGTGGTTGAAGCGATACTTACGTCGAGATCATTCTCATCATCAATTTCGTGAGTATTGATGTCTATGCCGCGTCTCTGAAATTCCTCTAACAGACATTTTTGTAGTTCGGTCTTATTACTGGTTGTTGACAGCTCTAATTTATTTAATTCCCGTTTGAGCCCTCCACTTTTAATTCTTTGAATTTCATTTTACTCCGTTTTATTTATTTAATTTTTTATAGTTTTGTTTTGTTGTTTTACAGTTTTTATTTATTCCACTATAACTTTTATACTGTTTGTCTTGATACAACACTTTTTATTTCCGAATTAACACAACTTTATTTATTGATAGTCAAACGATAACTAACTGACGTGTAGGTAAAGCAGCCTCTTTATGTACCTAATTGTTTAAGTTTGGAAGGTTCCGGAAATTTCTCATATTTTTATATCTAATGAAGTGTGATTACTTGAAAAAAATTAAAACAACGAGAGCCGTACGACTGTCAAATGTTCATCCGTATTTTCTCTAAATGTCGTACTTTCTCATTACACAATTAATTCACACAATACTATCCGCTCTCTTCTACACAAAAATTTAACATTTTGTTTTTATTGTAGTTAATGAATTCACAACTGCAATTAACTTTTATAGGATTTAGCTTAATTAGCTTTGAATCTCTCTAAATTTTATCGTTAGAACATAAAATAAGTATTAAGCAAATATTTAATAATTTAAGTGTTATCGAAGAGTACATTTTGTTTCCATTATGCATATACGGAGTTAAGTATTAAACCTCATAAAGTGCTTTTTCAAATAGGGGTATTTTGAAAATTTAAATACAGATTAATTTTGTACCATATAACACCTAACAGAAAAAGTAAAAGTTCCAGGTATGTCTATTTTATTCTTTCTTACCGCATAAGTTTTTGTCGTATATACTTTTTTGACGCGTAAAAAATTGAGTTTTTTCGTTTTTGTTGTATAACTTTAGTTGTTGTAGGAATTTTGTTGTTGTTTTTATGGATTATAAATTAAATACTTTTTTATATAAAAATTAACGGCCATATGCAAAAAACTTAACAAGGCTTGTTAAACCTTTGTTAAACATTTAACTTTAAAAATTTAAGTAACATCAGTTTGTTTTCCTTGAATTATTTATGACGTTATTTATGACGTTAAGTACAGAACATTAGTTGTTGTTAAGCATCCTTTTTTGAAACCATGTTGATGAGATGAAATTATCGTTGAAGTGTTATGACAGAGAAAATCAGCAATTGATTTTTCAAACATTTGCGCAATAGCACTCAATTTAGCAATGCCTCTATAATTTGTTACGTCGGACTTATTATGAGACTTAAAAAGCGGTAAGATATATGAATCCTTTCAAAACTGAGGAGAATAGCCCTACTTAACCGAAATATTAAACAATAAAGTAAGCAAACATATCACATATGACATCAACATTACAGGATTCTTTATTATTAAATTTCATAACAGATGTAAATCCACTGGCTTTTCTCTTCGAATTGACAAATTCATAGAAGGGCTTAGGGTTCCATACGAAACTAGTTTTTATTTTATTTAAATAGTTTTAATATAAAGCATAGTTAAGCAGATTATAACCTGACCGACAAATGGAATACTTGCCATAATCAGTAATCGAGCAAGACCTTTGATATTTCTTATGATATTTATTCTTGAGGTTTTTTAGCCGTGACAGTTGCTTTGAGTTCCATGGTGGGCTCATTAAACTATATAAGCATCTTTTGGGTGATCAGCCAATCGATATCCGAATTATTGCTTATGGGAATAGAGTATTATACTAGCAAATACTACCCATCTAGTGATTAAATAAATTATAATTAGTTCGCTGAAAACAGAAGTCTTTGCTTATAACGGAAGGCTTCAATTTTAATTCAGATGGAATAGAAAAAAAAATCCAATTGTGGGATGATATCGATCCTCAGGTAAAGTAACGGTTTCAGAACGTGTTAGAGCACAATCACTCGCATCATTAACGAAAATCAAATCCAGTATTTTCTCGAAATCATTACAAACAGTACTAATTTGGTATCTCTATACCAAAATATGGATATAATGAAGAGACAACAATCAAAATGCCACCTCCTCTACGTTCATTCCGAATATTTTAGAATTTTAAGAATTTTTGCAATAAATATGTATAGCATTAAATAAAATATAAAAAGATAATGGAAGCTTAAACAGATTTATTAAAAAAATATAATTTTGTATTAAATTAACAAAAATTAATCTTTTTTTGATCGGCTACTCTCGTACGTGTGGCGTTCGTTTTTTATTTGTATCGCCGACAAAAAAAAAAAAAAACATGGTACTGCTAGTATGAAAATTGAAAATTTAGTAATACCGTGGACAGACGACAGCCTTAATGTGTATTAAAAACTCACTAATGCAAATTAACATTTTACCTTGACAGATAACAGTTTTTGCATTAAGTAAACAGCTCTTTGTTTGTCAACAATTTATTTTTTTGCTTAGATCAAATGGATAGAAGACGGGAGGTATGATTAGGAGATATGCTGTTGGTGAAAAATCACTATTTATTTTACGAAAAAGCTAAATTATTTTTGCAGAAACTGCTCCATAATCCATTTGAATCCATTTAAATTTGTATATTAAACATTCATTAACAATAGCAAACAATTTGGTTGATTATCTACAGTATTGCCATATTGAAAGAGCTAAATGTAGTTTGGTTTTGTGCATTTACATCAGATTTAATGCACATTAAGAAAGGGGATAATTCACAAGTTAATTTGCATTAAGACTGTTAATGCAGATTAACGCTGTCGCCTGTCTACCCTTAAAGTGTATGGTAACTAACGATAAGGCAAAGAAAGTTGAGATGGATCGGCCATACCTTAAGGAAAAATCCCAGTAGCATTACAAGGATGGCACTTGAGTGGTATCCTCAAGGATCAAGGAACCGCGTTCGGCAAAAAACATCTGGCGAGGCACAATTATCCAAGAACAAAGGCAAAACAACAAAATATACTGGCTTATATATACGAAAAATCAGAGACTATTGAAATAGTGAAATCAATTAACAAATTATGTAACCACCGTAACCCATTAGCGATATCTTTATTACATGATAATAAAGAACTAAGAAGACTAAAGCGTTATTATGTACTTGACCTACTTTTTCAATAAATCCGAGCTTTAAGCTTAATTTAGATGCGGCATGACATAACACCATAGTTGCAACGCAGCAAACCAATCTTAGGGAAAGAACTGTTTGACTAGTGGTGATATACCATAACGACGAAACCGATCAATGGAAAGTTGGTTGTTTCGACTGTGGTTACGGTTATGTCGTTATGTTAAATCACGCCTAATTGAACCTTTAAGTTGTGACAACGTTCCGGTTGGAAGATCTTCAGGTAGAAAGATCCGTCTAAAAGTTTTTATTGCTTACATAGAGGCTGTAAGCAGTGATATAATCAAGCAGCGGAACACTTAATTGTGTTAATAAAGAATTTTTAATAAAATTTCGTATATTATAAATAATTTAAAAATAAAATCACTACTACCTCGCTAAAGCGTTTATAGTCCGAGGTGTTAAAATTTACTGAATTGCTGTAAATATTCCTCTATATTGACTAATAAACTGTAAAAGTCATATTTTGGCTGTATCTTCTTAATCGCATATGCAAAAACAATGATCATTATACATTAAATATGTTTCTGCTTACGCGCATAGTGTGAACGTCCTATTATTGTCGATGAGATGACGCGATTTTTTTTCTACTTGTAATTTTTATTCTAAATTTTTATTTTCAGATTTTAAATACATTCCGGCTAGTTAAAATGGAACATTACACGAAAGAACAACGTGGTTTTATCATTTAAAAAAAAAACAAAATCGCAAAAAATCTCATTATTTCTCGTAGAGGAGGAGTAAATTGACCACCAAGATAGTGCGATTTTATACGTTTAGATTTTTTGTGGGATTTTTTGAAATCGAAAGTGTACAGCAATAATTCCACAACAGTTCAAGAGCTTAAAACCAACATTTTCGAGCGGATATCAACCATTGACAACAGTTCAGTGATTGATAATTTTGGTAAAAGATTGGGGGCCTGCCGAACTTGTCGGGGGTCACCAGACTGACATAATTTTTCACTTTTAACCGGAATCTATTTATAATAAGCTGAAATGAATATATTTTTAATATTTAAAAAAAATTATTAAAATTAAAATGATACCTCAGTTTTGGACATCCTCTTGTATGCTTTCATTTAATATTTATTTTGTAATGTTGTTTTCTGTTCTTCCCTTTATATAACCCACACTAACACTGTAATTTCCACTGTGTACGGTACGTACGATTGATTTATTGAATAAAACCCCAAAATTAATAAAGAATAATTTTTATCTTAAAACCCAAAATTAACACCGTTTTTAATGTCATTTCTTCTCTTTTGAAATTTTCAAGAAAAGACTGTTTTTTGTATTTTTATTATTTAATGTTTTTGTTTATAATTTTTCCTTTTTTGCTTACATTTTTTTATTATTTATCACATCAAGTGAAAAAATAGTGTTTTAAGGCGGGCTTACGAGATAATACAAGTCGTATGATATTTCAAGTTTTTGTGTAGAAGAGAGCGGATAATATCGTGTGAGTCCAATATGTAATGAGAGCGTACGACATTAAGAGAAAATACGAATCAAAATTTGGCAGTCGTACGGCTCTCTCACACCCCATTATATCAGGGGTGTATTTTTATGTAAACAAAGAAAAAAGAACATTTTTTCGCTCGCACTATCGGTCTCTTTTAGAGCAGCCGCTTTCATTATAATTTGGCTTGGTTTTTTACGTATTGTCGAAACGTAAGAAAATTTGTCATAAGATTTTTACTCTCATTTTGAAAATACTGATAGAATTTTATATATTATCTCTGATTTTACATACGTAAAATATTACCTTGTAAACTAGCCTTTAAAGAAATTCTCGATACAGCGGTTGATCATTATAAGTTTTACATATTTAACAAAAAAAAAAAAAAAAAATTTTGACAACTTTAAGGGTAGACAACTCTGATTATTCTTATTGTATTTTTGACACATTACAAATTTCGATAACTTTACTGCTATATGAAAAAGTTTGTGTCGTACACGTTGGCTACATAATCAACTAAAATAATATTAATTAAAACGAAAATCAATTAATGGTAAAAGATTGTGAATAGAAAATAAAACAAAAATTTTTTTGAACATTCATCGATTAATATTGCCAAAGACAAAAGAAGCTTATAAATTAAATTAGAAAAACCTCCGGTTAGTGTTTCTTTTCACATCATTTTACAATCGTTTTGCTCCATATGTATAGTCATCTCTTTTGTTCTCATTACTGAATCATATACCATTGCCATTGATAAAGTCATCTAGACATTCGTTTTTTTTTTTTGTTGTCTTCGAGAGTTGACTCTGTCGTTTATATTATATTGAGTTAAGAAAATAGTGCGTGTGTTACTTTCCTTTTTTTTTAATAAGCGAAACGAATAAAGGAAGTTACGCTGGTTTTTCTCTTTTATTTTTTTTTTCATTTTGCTAAAGAAAAAAATTGGTGCGGCTATACGAGAAAATTAAAAGATAGAAAAAATATATCTTAAAAAGTAATTGAATTATCGAAACATCAAAAGTGATATTGACGAAAAATTTATGCGTCTGTTAATTGATGGCTTCTTGAATAAATTATAATTTTTTCTTCCAAGGTGTCCAATTGTCGATTTCGAGAGGATCAAAATAGGAATTTGTATGAGCAGTTCAGTAGCGTAGTCTCTTAAGAAGAGAAGACATAAAAAGGAAAGTGGTTCAATAACCATTCACCCATTCATATGCGTCTGAAGGCGTTTACAAACATAACCATAACTATCAGTCAATCAATATAGCCAGGTACCCAGCAATAAGTGCTTGTCTGCATTTGGCTACATACTGCAGGCTTTCAAAACTACTTATTGTAAAACAATCCTTTCAATCAACAAATTGTCTCTACTCACACTACAAAAGTAAGCCGCCGGCAAGAGTTCCAAACACAGCCGGTCCCTTCAAAAAACCTAAGAAAAATTCAAAATTTGTGGACTTGAGGTATGTATAAACTTAACTTAATAAAACTATTTAATGAATAGAATTGAAATATTTGTATGCGTGTGTTTGTGTATGAATTCGAGCATAAAACTGCATATTTACGACTTGATTGTGTCGGAATGCATTCCAGGAATAATTTCAACTTATGGTGAGGGAGGAAAAGCGTTTTTTTTTTACAGAAAGTTCTTCTAAAGTTGCTTAAAATACACAAATCTGCTGCTTCTTTAACATTATTTAACAAAGTGAAGTTAAAACTTTAAAATAAAAGTAAAAAGGAATAAATTTAGTTACAATTCAAATCATAAAAAATACGTAAGCAGATCTTAAAAGGAACAAAAAGCAAAAAGGGGTAAAACCTTTAGAGATCTTGATTTGCTTTTTTTACAAACTACAATAATTTAAGCGCAGAAAATTATTTTTGAAACATGTTTGAGCTTAACAAATCGCAAATAGAAAAGAAATACAATTATCAGTCCGAAATTTAGTAGTTAATCATCGAAAAGAATATAAATCTTATAACGAAATTGTTAAAGTAGTGAATTAATACGTGCTTCTATGTAAATTATTAAACCCTATGAAAACACTAATAGTATCGAAAATAAGCTACGAACTGCACGACCTAAGAAGTTTTCAAGACGTGATGGTAGCAGTATCTTTAAGGAAGTCCACAGAATCCAAAAATAATTAGCTCAAAATTAGCAAAACACTTTTCAAGACGTCGAATATTATTGTTTCACCAATAACAGTAATAAACGTTTAGCATGACGCCCCTGTTCTGAAAACGATGCGTTTCCAAATCGCAAATCGTTTTTAAAACGCATTTAGCATGTTCTGAAAACAAAGCGATTTGCTGGCGTTTTTGCCTTTTTCGAAGTTGTGTTCGAACAAATAAAAAACATATGTTTTATAATAACAAAACATAAACATAGAAAACATTATGCATAAAAATTCGTCAATTAAAAGTAAATAATAATAAAATAAATTTTGCTGGAATAAATTTTAAATTAAACCGACTATTTCTATGCTTTAAACAAAAATTTTTTATTGAAAGTATTTAATAAACTACCAATTAAAATTAAAATGCCTACAGCGTATTTACTTGCTCTATTGGCTTTAAAAAAGCTACAAGCAAGAGAAGAGGTAATTAAAAAAAAATTCTAAGGGATTCTTCCAATCCATTGGACATATTTCTTTATGTACTTGCATATATATATGTAAGAATGTATTTAAAATTTAAATATTTTTTGTGAAACAGTAACAGGCGGCTTTTTTATTTAATTTTATTTCTCAAATATCAGTGCAATGGCCGTAAATACTTTTCTTTTTATTTAGAGATGTTACATATAAACACTTGCGAATAATTGGTGAGTTTCATCACGGGTAGCCGGTTACAAATGGGATCTTGAATAGCTTTTTTATCTCGTAAATGTTTGTAGGTGCTTGAACAGTTTTTAAATTATTTTTGAATTTTTATAAAGGGTTGTTTACTACTTTTTAATTAAAATATGTGAACATAATAAATTTCATATAATATTATCATAAGTTTGAAAAGAGTAAGTAATTTTAAAGTTAACACCACTAGCACTAGATTTTTTTTTGAAGATCAAATTGACCAGCTGTTTGCATAAATCGCCAGTTTATAAGTAAACAAATGATACCGACAATTGACAAAAACAAAGCAAAATTTTAAATTGCATATTTTTAATTAATATTGTGAAAAAATATTAAAAGTTTTTCTTCAAATAAAAACAGAACATATTAAATTTTAATTTTACATCAATTTATTTTCTCTTTCAAGTGCAGTTTAAATAAAAATGACCAGATCGCTTCAGCATACACTAGCGGTTTGAAAACGCCAGATTTCTAGCGTTTTCGTTTGCCACAACACCTGTTTGGCGTTTTCAAATCGAAAACGCAAATTTTAAGCGATATGCGTTTTTCAGAAATGGGTGATTGACTTTAAAAGCAGAACAACATGCAAAAAGCCGCATATTTCTGCTTAGAATGGTCAACTTCAGCTGGTCTTCGCTAAGATATTCATTTTTTCAGAAAAGAACAGATTTTTAAAAAACGTTATTTCTATCGTTGAACGCATGTATATTTTCAGAAATGATGGCCGAAAGAAGGTTTAGAAAAAACCCTATATGTACTGCACTTAATATCAGAAATATACCTACCTATAGTGAGACATGGTAGGGAAATATCGCCGCATTACGTCGACTTCAGGCAGTAATTGAGGCTCAAAGTGGGCCTAATAAGTATTAAAAAATTATTATTTTCTTTTATTTACATAAAGGAATTTAAGATAATATTAACTTTTTAATACATGAATTTTAATCGTTTTTGTTGTTGTTAATTTTGTTATGAATTAGTTTTGTTTTTCATACTTTAAATAATGATTTGTTAATTTTCCTTACGGATACCTTAAAAACAAAAAATAAAGTGATGCGTGTATTCCTTAACTGTAAGTCAAATTGAATTGTCCTGGGTGTGCGGAGATCATAGCGTCTGCTGTTAGAATTCTAGGAATTTATGATCTTTGCGAATTCCCACAATGCATTAAACCATGGGTGAGCAACCTTTTTAATCAACGGGCTAATTTAAATTGTAAAATTTTTTGGAGGGCCTTGCATAAAGTACCACTTTTTTATAATTTACAAAATTTTATTTATAATAAACATTAATATAAAAAATAAAAAATTAAAAAGGTATAAAGATTTCATACACAGATTTTAATGCAAAAAAGGCAAGTATTTCTAGTGAGAAATTTGGCACTGTTTTTTTGATACAACCTGATCGATATCAGCTGGAATTGAGGAGATGGCTACACGTACGCAGCTTTCTAATCGTGCATCACCTAGTCTTGATCGGTGGTCGTTTTTGATGAATTTTGATGACGTATTCCAAACAGAGACCTCATTTGCTTTGAATTTTTCGTCGAAAGCTGAAATTTCTCAGGGCTCACATATGATTTATAAAAGTTTCGATGTTTACTGAAAGAAATACATTTTTTAAATCGGTATTATTCTGCATGTCAATCACTTCCATTTGAAACTCTTTGGGAACTGTATCCACAACGATATTAAATGGTGAGGAAAACATTTCTCAGTAATTGAAATTCGTTGTAACATTTTCTTTTTCTAAATGTGGAAAGTGAGACATATTCTGCAAAAGATGATGTTTCCACAATTTTAATTTGCACTCAAATCCCTGAATTTTATTATAAAAGTTATGAATAAACAGTCCTTTGCCTTGAAGTTCACTATTAAGATCATTGAGATGCTGGGTCATTTCGATAAGAAACCCAAAGTCGCACATCCATTCTTTATTACCAAAATGAGGGAAGTCATATCCCTTCATATCCAAGAACAATTGTATTTCGCTTTTTAAGTTGTATACTCTTTTAAGCATTGCACATCTACTAAGCCAACGTACTTCGGTATTAAAAACCACATCGCCATATTCCGTTTCTAAATCCTTTAGGAATTCTTTAAACTGGCGTTAATTTAACGCTCGCGACTTAATAAAATTAATTAATTAAATTATTGGTAATGTGACATTTGGTATACTCAATCTTTTCGCACAGAAATTTTCCTGGTGGATTACGCAGTGGTTAATATTTCCCTTCCTGTGGCCTTCTTAATGTCTTGAAACAGCCTTCCTGATACTCCAACCTCCATAGTTGACATTGCTCATGCTCCATCTGTAGATACACCCATAATAAAATTGAAAAATTTTCCAACACAGACTTTAGTTCATCGTACAAGACTTTGCCGGTTGTAGTTCCTTGCATAAGAATCAGTGAACACAATTCTTCGGTAATATTAAAATTGGAGTCAACACCGTATAAATATAGCCAGTTGTGCTGTATCGCTAATGTCGGACCTCTCATCAAGTGCCAAAGAACAGTATTCGAATTTTGCAATGCGTTCACAAAGCGTTGTTGCAATGTTCTCAGACAAGTCTTCAATTCTCCTTGCTATGGAGAATCTTGATAAACTAATGTTTGAAATAATTTTTATTTTTCAGGAAATGCTATTTCTGCGACAGCAGTCAGACATTCTTTTATCATCTCTCCATCCTCGAAGGGTTTCATTTTTTTTTTTACCAGTATTTGACTGACAACATAACTAGCCTTTACAGTGATATTTGATAAAATATCGAAGTAAAATTCCGAAGTTTTTCTCCATTTGATTAAACTTATCTATCCGCAGTTGTTCTGTTAGGTTTTTGTATTGTTGTTCATGTTTTGTATCGTAATGCCTTTTTATGTTATATTCTTTTAAAGTCGACACAGTTTCTGAGCATATTAAGCATACAGCTTTATTTTTGGCGAAAGTAAAAAATAACCAAATTTCCACTTTTCTTGGAAATTCCTGTGCTCATCCGCAATCGTCCGTTTTTTTGCTTTCCTTTCAGACATTCTATTATGGAAAAAAAATTTTAAAGTTAACAAAGTTTGGGGAAAAACTTAATTTTGAGTAAAGAAAACTCTAATATTACCTTTTCGACAATAAAATTTCACTAACTTTTTCAAGAAATACAAAAATTGTTAGTTAACAGCTTACCAGTCTGACTAAATGTGTGACAGAAGCAAACACAAATAACCACGAAGGTGGTGGGTTCGTATTTGATGTTTGAACAAAAGGGATATCCCCCTTTTTACATTAAAATGCACAAATTAGTGTATAAAAACTAGTCAAAAATATATCTATAGCATTCGCACTGCTCAAAATTTGGTTTTTGCAAGAAAACGATATACCTATATATACACCCATTTCTCTATTCTTTTGCAAAAAATACCTACATTTGTTAACCCTTTTTGTGCATATTAAGCAGATAATTTTTTGCCATTTCTGACAATTTTAAAATATTGAGTAGAATCACTTTAGCGCGGAACAAGTACGATATGTAAATACGACTTAAAATAATGGACACATATTATTGGGTACTAAGACGAAATTGTATTCTTGTGCAGAGTAGTTTGAATAGCTTTGTATAGTAAAAATATATTTTATGGTTTAATTTTTGTTTCGCTGCATAAGACAAATTCTTGACGCAACATATTAATATATTGGGAATATGAATTAATATTCTCAATGTTAACTTCTTCACTTGACATTATAGTTTAATTTTCAAATCCATACAAGCGTTGAAGTGAATGTCTAGAATAGTTAAAAAAACTTCAATGGTATTGTTTATAACATTTTTTGATTCTGTATCTATTCTAGCCTTACTAGCTAATAACATCTTTTTAGCAATATCTTTATTTTTTATTTATTCATTTACTTTTGTTTTTGTTCAAATTTTTATACAGAAATGACAGCGACCCTTCATCTTGTATAATATTTGCATTAGAGTTGCAAGGAGTTCGAACTGACAATAGGACATTACAAAGCTGGGATAGAAACTCAAAATCGGTACTCTCCAATAAATTCATGAAATGATAATTCGTCCAAATTATACCTTATTCAGTTTTTCAAAAAGATTATTCTTTTTAAAATTGGTATTATAGAATTTTAACATGTTCTTGCATCTAAAGAAGCATTATTTCTTTGTTATGAGTTTTACGCTAGTCTGCTGTACAATTGCATTTCTTACTGAAGAAAATGTAACTGCTTTTCATTTAGCTTCTAAAGAGTTGTCGGTATTTTGATCTACATTTAGTTTGCTGCTTTTTTACACAAGCAAGGTGCGATTAAATTTACAATTACGATTAAATGGTGCGATTGATCGTGATTATTTGTTGTCGTATTTCAAAATTTTTGTCGTAGATTAAAGAAAACAAGCAAAAAAAAATTCTTTATCTATTACGAAAATGTCGAAAACGACTACGACTCGTCAACCACGATAAGGGTGATATTCTTGTACGCTCACAAACTACCTATTAGAAATGACTCGCAATAACGTTGGTTTTGAATTAAGAAAACGCTTTGTTGACGATTATTCCTAAGTTCACGAAAGTTCAATATCACGAATAGTGAATAAGTATACATAAAACCACAAAAACATCTTACATCTTCGCAACTAGTTAAAGACTAAGCTATCAATAGCTCTCAGAAGCGTGCGTAGACGCTTGGTAGATGCCTTTTTACGAGCACACTGTTCTACAAAAAAAAAAAAAAAAAAAAAAAAACGCTTATTTTAAAATGTAACCAATTAAAGCGGTTCAAATTTGCCAGAGAGTACTTAAACTGTCTAATTTCAAAATGGAATCAGTATTATTCAGGGACGAATCAAAATTCAATATAATCGGGAGTAACGGATTGCCTTATGTGGGGAGGCCATCAAATATGCGGCTGAAATCACAGTAATACACCAAAACAGTGAAACATGGAGGAAGCAGTGCAATCGATGGCATAATGGATCAGCATATGTGAAAAGATATTTTAAGAGATGCTATGCTTCCATATGTTGAATGGGAAATGCCACTGGCTTGGGTCTTCCAGCATGACAATGACCCAAAGCATACATCCAGAGAGGTAAAGTACAGGTTAGCTGAAGAAAACATAAATGTAATGGAATGGCCACCTCAATCACTCGATTTAAATCCAATTGAGAACCTTTGGAAAATTGTTAATTGGAGAGTTAACCGTATAAACGTTCGAAATAAAAATAAAAGAGGCGTGAAGCTCAGTAAACAACTTAATACAATCTATACCACGTTGTTGCACAGCTATACAGAATTCTGGCGTTGCAATGAAATATTAATATTTTTCAGTTTGAAGTTGCATATATTTTGGCCGAACGTATTTTGAGTTTTTCAAAAAAATATTTATATTGTTTTTAAATTGAAGTCAATATTAAGTTGTGTTAAATTTTATTTAAAAATTAATCATCTTTGATTTCATTGTCAATTTTAATTTTCTTGTTATTCAGGATACGGTTTTAGGTATTTTATAATAAATCAAATTTTAGTAATTTTTTTTTGTCGGCACGAAATATGTCATTCATTTACAATGATTCTTATTTTTGTGCATTCGCTCTATAGAAACGATGCACTGTGCGACCGGTCGATCTACCTGTTGGCCATACCTGCCAACATAAACATAAATTGTACTTAATTAAGCCATTTGTTCGTTATTTTTGTAATATTGAAGTTTGCACCATCATACATATTCTCTAGTTTGCAAGTTGTGTTGATGGCATAAAACCTTTTTTATAAAAATTAATCTATTTTAATGCGTTTACGGTTTCATTGTACCCAGTAGCGTCTTTCCTTTACCCATAACAAACTTTTTTTTCTTTTGGAGCTCAGCAAATGAAGTCTTCTGTGGCTTTGAAAATAATTAAGGTTCGCGAGGCTCTCTTCCTCAACAAGTAGAAGTTAAATCAATAAGGATTATTGTTTCTAATGTCGATTTCATTTTCGTTTTACAGATTTTTCAATTTCTTCCGGCCATTTGGAAGAAGATAAGTTTCGAACAGCGCTCCTTCGAATTTAGTTTTTTGTAAGTAGTTAAAAGTCTTATGAAAATTTTTGCCGAAATATGATTTTTATTTGCAACGTTGTTGATAAAGAGTGCTATTTTTAAAAATTTTAACAATAATCTGTAGATGGTTTGGCAAGCTTTAGATAGATTGCATAATAAATTCAGAAGTTGTAATAAAAAATAGGTTAATACAGTGGTTCTTACAAACTTGGCTTACATTTAACGCTACCTAAGGCTTCTGTTTCGTTTAGTCTCATTTTAACTCATGTTTATTTACCGTATGAATTATTAGTGACCATTTATGTTGAAATTTGTGCTACCATACACTTCTCACAAAATCCAATTTTTCACATAACTTTTTTTTTCAAATTCGATTATTAAACCGTAATATAAGGCAAAACAAAATGTTAAATGTGCAAAGAAAAAAACAAGAAAATTTTAAAACAAACCTTTAATAAAACCTTCAAATTTCCTATTTCAATACATATCTTTTAGTATTTATTTTGAAATAGCCTGGGTTGAAAAACATACATACATTATACATTCAAAATTAACTTTGGTACTTGTGCTGCAAAATTCTAATATTCTAAATTTAAAATCTTGATTAAATTACACAAAATTGTAAAAAATTTCTGGGAATATTGATCCTTTTTCTGCATGTGGCAGAGCTTTTTTAAATGTTTACATATAAAACAAACTTCAGGAATCTTGTTTATTGTCAAACAATTTTTAGTGGAACTACCTTCTATTTTTTATATAATAAGTAAAACCAAAGGGTCCGCCAAATATTTTTTTTTTTTTTTTTTGAAAATAATATAAAAAATATGATAATGCGAACTTCAAAAACAGGGCGCAAAACATCGAGTGTAGCTTCGGCTGTGTGGTACGTAGCGCCGTCCTGTTGAAACCTAATGTTGCTAATATCCTCCTCTTCAATTTTTGTGAACAAAAATTCGTTCAACAAGGCCTGATAACGATCGCCATTGACTGTAACGGCCACTCCTTGCCCAATTATGTCTCTGGACCAAAATCCGCACCAAACAGTGACTCGTCTTGGGTGTATCGGCTTTTCAATGTGTGCGTGCGGGTTTTCTGTGCCCCAAATGCGAAAATTTGCTTGATAACATATCCGCCAAGATCAAAATGAGCTTCATCAGAAAAGATGATTTTTCTTTTTTTCATTCTGCAACCATGATTTTCAAAGTAATGCCGCAATATTTCCCAGCGTTGTTCAAGCGTATACACAACCATATTCGTTTAGCGGAAGATAAAACTAATTATCTGTCAAATCAGACATGAGCTAAGTGTTACCATTCACGAAATAAGCACTAGTTGAAAAAAACGACTTAAAGAATATAAAACAAGCTTTTCGAAAAGTCCATAATAAAATCCTATGTAGTATGTGTTATGAAAAATACTTGAATGGATGAATAGTGGTTTGTGATATTAGTTAGTTAGTCTGTTTGGACAAAAATAGGTGTAAATTATCTGAGTTTGTGAAAATTTGTTTTTTTGTAAAAAAAAATCAGACATTAAGTGCGTGCATTAAAATAATTTGGGAATAAACCGCAATATTGAATTTAATTACTAACTGTTTATTTAAGAACCCTCTTAAATATTGTCACCATTTTAGTGAAAAACAAGATCACTGAAATTTATTCATTAAATTAACTTCAGGGGTAGGCTAGATGACTTTATGTTTTGAAACTGAAACTAAAAGTTGTGAGATGTGAGTTTAATAAAACAAATAATCTTCAGTGATCGATAATCGCAAAATCATTTAGCTAGTAGACCCTTTAAAGCTCACTAGGCCATATCCAGCAAAAGTGGAATTGTATCATCCCGGTCTCTTGTAAAAATTGTTACCAAACAGATTACATTTATTTTCATCGCTTTAAACGATATTCGCATTTATTTCTTCTTTTGGCCCATAGCATTATTCATGGTCCAAAGTAAAACTTCACAACATACTTAAATTAGCAGGTCTAAGAAAATGCCCATTTTCAAGACCCATTATAATCTTGATGGTGGTCTTTGATTGGTTAAAAGAAAATTAAAAAAGCGGTATTATTTTTTTCTTAAAATGAAAATTTCTTTTCGGATAAATGCAAAACGAATTCAGCACTTTAAAAAAGTAGTATATTGGAAATATTATTATATTATAAACTTGATCTTTAGTTCAACTTTATGCTTTAAATACACAAACGACAGCAAGCAGCAGACAGTAAAATATCACACGTTTGTATGAAAAAATTATTTCAAACAACTCAGTGCTATAGAAAACCTTTTCATTAAAAAACTTAAATATAAAAACGATATCTTAAGATGAGTTTCTTCTTTGTTTTAAATATATGTGGGCGGAGGGCGTGTCCGTTGTTTATTTTGTCAAAATTTCGGATATATCTATATTTAGCCCTAATATATGTCCGCACGAACTTTTATTTATCTACGACGACACCTATTTTTGTCCATTCGCTCTGTGGGAACGACGCACTGTGAGTCGTGGACAATACACAGAAATAACTGGACGAGATTGGATAAGTGGCCGTAGCATCTCCCATTCATACTAAATATGTAATTTTGTATATGTTAAGAACGGTATCTGGAAAAGCAGAAAATAATCAGAACACGCAATTTAATAACTGAAAACCATTCTAAAAATAAAACATTTACTTCATTTCAATTAAACAAAATCGTATGAAAAATTATGTACGAATAAATAGGCTACTAAAAACAAAAAAATGTTTGCATTTCGCGAGGACAAAAGTGTTCGTCAATTGCAGTTATGCATCAAGAAATATTGAAAATTGTTGTTAATATCTTATTTGCTTTCCCTTAAGGTTCCCACTTCTTTAAGCCGTTTTTCGAATACATTCACTAATTTTTTTTTTTTAGTAACATTTTCACCGATTTTAAGTCATTTATCTTTTCGTACTTCATTAAGTCTATTTTTCTACGTTATGAGGTGTTCTTTTATTCGTTTGTCTAAATGATCAATAAGTGTTTAATTCGGCTAAGCTCCGACGGCTGAGAGAGGTGGTATTGTAAGAGATCCACAAGCGAACTGTATCTGCAGTGTGTTTGGTATCATTGCCTAGCTGAAAATATTAATCTGATGCAGTGTCCAGTTTACGTGCACTTTTTTCAAAATTTTTTAAAATATATAAATACTCATATTAGTCCATTATATTTCTCCATAGACACATATTTTTCCATACGCCGTTACTCCTGCACTTCCATGTTTAACTACAATTTGAATAGGCTGTATTCACAAACATTGTAATTTGGAGTTTCAAATATAAATTAGTTAAAATATACTTTAAGGTTAAAAACCTTTTTAAAAATTGTTATTCAAAATCAGCTTTTTAACTAAAGTACTCTTTAAGGTTTTTTCATATTCGAAACTAGCAATACTATATACACTATGCAATAAGCAAAAATACCTTGGATAACCACTATATTTTTTTGAAGCCTAACTTCAAAAAACTCAGCTTTTAAGATTCTATGGATAGTTTTTTTTTGTATAATTTTTTTCTAAGATGTGAAAGTTTTGAAGAGAGAGAGTTATCTTGTGATAACTTTGAAATAACTTATTCGATTTCGTTAAGACATTTGTTACAAAATTAATAATTATACCAGCTTTAAGTCATTCTAACACTTTTTTAATTTTGTTGTAACTGCAGAAAATTTTACTGAGCGTATGGTGATATTTACGAATTTTGAAAAAAAAAATCTATTGTAAGACACCCATTAAATACAATTACGACAAAAAAAAAAAATTATTTTCAAAACTAGGTACTTTCACTTTATTAGGAATAAAATATGTATTTACCAATCGATTTTCATGAACTATGGTTTATTTTATTTCTATTATATGCAACTTTATGAATAAATAGTGAAACTGGTAAATATTTTTTGTTTTCTATTTTCTTGACTTTTTAGAAATCAAAAATATCATAATAAAATATATATATATATATATATATATATATATATATATATTATATATATATATTATATATATATATATATATATATATATATATATATATATATATATATATATATATATATATATATATATATATATATATATATATATATATATATATATATATATATATATATATAATATAATATATATATAATATAATATATATATAATATAATTATATATTATATTACAATATATATAATATAATTATATATTATATTATAATATATATAATATAATATATAATTTGTTTCTCAACATCCCCAAAAATATTAGTTATATTAAAAAATGATATTAGAATGACTTAAAGCTGGTATAATTTGGAATTTTGTAACATACGGCTAAACGAAATCGCATAAATCATTTCAAAGTTACCGTAAGATAAGCAGCCTCTTCAAAAATCTACATTTTACAAAAAAAAATTTAAAAAAAACTTATCCATAGAATCTGAAATACTGATGATTTTTGAAGTTAGGCGACCATTGCGCATCAAAAAATATAGTGGTTATCCAAGTTCAGAAATTTTTTTCCATTTGTTGCTTAGTGTTATTTTATTTGTCATTTACAATATGAAAAGTACAAATTTATACAATCTGAAAATTGTATATACTTGAATTTCGTTGTTTCTAAAAAAATTATGATTAAAATACTTTTCCTATACATGTATATTTCTTTTAAGAAAGAAAACTTTTTTATCTAAAATTGTATAAAAAAAGATTATTTTAATTATTTATTTTATTAAAAGGGGACTTCAAAAACATGCTTCCTGAAAAAATGTAGGAATGTTAATTTGGCATACTATAAATTGTAATATGGAAAAAGTATAACATTTTATCGTATTTGAGAATAATTTTTTATTTATAAAGCAACAAAATGTATGTATGTATGTATGTATGAAAACTTATCTATTAATTAAAAATTAAAAGTGGCTATTAGCAGATGTGAGGTAATGATATAATATAAAGTATATTATTCGAAATAATAAAGATATTGAACGGAATTTTTCGTTGATTCTGATTGATTACACATCAAACATCTCTTCTGAACTCCAAAGCATCGCTTTACATAGTTTTGTGTTGCAAAATGAGCTTTATTATATTTAACTTCTCTTTTTAATACCATTATAATGGAGAAAATAATATGGCGTTAGTTAGCTTCTTGCCTAAGTCACCAAGCAATCACTCTCTTAATTTGTTATTTTCTTTCAAATTTAGTGTAGAAGAATTTGTCAGTATATCTCATTTTAGCCGTCGTAATCCAACTGCATAACCTAACAGATAAAATTTGAATTTGCGAATATAATTCCTTCTTATTTTTGAATATTTCACTAGGTCACTTTAACTTTAAAGTAGGAGTTTTATTCCGGCTTGCCATACTTGGGAACCTCAGAACAACGCTCAAATTGTGGACTGATCGCTGGCCTAGAGTGGCGAAGTTGTCTTTAAGCATTCCAGTATTCTAAGCATCTAGCAATTTCCCATCCTCAATTAGATTAAGGATGGTAGTAAGTGACTGGAAGGTCTCCAGCAACATCCTGAAACTACAAGTACAATTTTCCGGTGTTGCTGCTAATTTTTTTACCGGTATAAAGAAATGACCGCTTCTCTCTTCTTAATTTTTTAAGTTTTCGTTCTATAATGCTTTGCATTTTTGGCAATAGAGTCGTTTAAAAAATATATTATGTATTTCATTTCGAAATTGTTCTCACCAATTATTTTTATCAATAAAGCGTCTCCATTATTTTAATAATTTGGTTAAACTTTAGATTTTATGTGTTTATTTTTCACAATAATTTTCTTAAAAAAGCTTTAAAGTACGGTCGAACCAACTTTAAAATTCGTTTATTTAAAATTGATTTAAAATATGAATTTTAAGCTAAAGTTCATTTGTGAATAATACTTTAGTGAATTTTGGTTAAAGTATATATGAAATACAGCCGAATATGTTTATCTTGAAGTGCAGTTTCTTCCTGCATCCACTTAACTTGCTTATTAAAGCTTTTTTTCGACAAACTCGGACATTGTAACTCTCGTTTTAGTACTCTGTCTATAGTACGAGGATGTACTCCATTTCCCAACGTCTTCTTTAATACTTCTGCAATTTAGGGGTAGTTTTAGACTCTTTTGCTATAATATTTATTATTTTGCGCTACTCACATTCTGATGAAATTGGAATCATTTTTGTGGTGATATGATGCTACAAAGTTAGTTCGAGGTCGACGCACAAACTGACAAATTTTTTTTCTTTTTTTTTTTGACAATTTGGTTGCAGTCATTTATTATGACTTTTTGCTCTTCAATTGACGTTTCTTATCTTTTTTGCCGAATTTTTGCACCTTTGTTTCCAGCACTTCTTTCACCAAAAAATCTGAATTTATAAAAAAAATGCTTAAAGGGTAGTTGCTTACTGCTGATGTGAAGTTGTTTTTTATTTAATTTTATTAGAAAAATTCCGTATATTTATTTTTAAAATATTTTAAATAATAAATTTTGTAAAAACAAATTATTTGTAGGTTTATTTTTAAGTTTTTATACAGGGTGTCCGCCGGGAAGGTAACCTACTTTGTTTGTTTATAATTTTTGATTATATGAAAGAGAATGAATCTTATATTGATAAATGTTTTATTTATTGTCGGCAATAATGTATGGAATACAATATTAGATAAATGCCCGCCTCTGTTAGCCTCACAAACGCGAGCCCTTATGAGCACTTTTTTCATTAAATTCTCACACATTTCACGCGGTATTTCATTAATTTCATCACGAATATTTTGTTTGAGTTGCTCCAGCGTTTCTGGTTTGTTTGTATAAACCTTGATTTTCAGATATCCTCACAAAAAGAAGTCTGAAGCAGTCAAATCAGGCGACCGTGGGGGCCAATCAACATCACCATTCCTTGAAATAATTTGTTGTGGAATTTGTAATTCCATTGTAATCCAAAAAGAAGTCCGGATCAGTCAAATCAGGCGAACAAACAAAATTGTCGCATCTAGGGCTCACAGAGTCCACAAGCAGTCCTCGAAAACAATTACATTGAAAGAAGTGACCGTAGGCTGCGGCTTGTGGTTAGGCGGCATTATCGGCCCGTATTTTTTCGAAAATGAGCAAGGTGACGGCGTTCACCGTGAATTCTCTACACTACCAAACCATGATAATCAATTTTTTTGTGGCCACAATTAGCCTTTTGTTTCAGCAGGATGGCGCCGCATGCCACACACACAGCCAGCCAAACAATTCAGTTATTGAATGAGAAATTTCCCGGTCGCGTAATTTTTTGATTTGGCGATGTCAATTGGCCGAACGAGGCCGCTTCATTATTTTCTCTGGGCCCATTTGGTAGACCGGGTTTACGTGAACAGACCACAGACAACTGACACTCTGAAAGATGAAATTCGGTGTTGAATTGATGAGATAAGCGAAGCTTTGTTGCAAAATGTGGTTCAAAATGCTGTAAAAAGAGACATTTGCCAGACATTATATTCCATTATTAATTCCTATTTCTATTTTATATTGGTATGAAAAAAAATTTAAAAAAAAAAAAATTTAAGCCAATTTTCTTCCTAACCTCAAATTTGCCCACCCTTTACATATGCAATGATACAAAGAAGTATTGTATTAACAAACTAAGAAGCTAAAGTTTTATTACAATAATTATTGTTTAATAGTATTTTTCTAAAATCATTTAATATTTTGAAAAAATTGTTTAATTTAACTTGAAATATATAAAGCAAATTTTAACCAGTTTGGTGCTGCGGGACTTTTTTTGCTGCGAGACTTTTTATTTTCATTTTGGCTAGAGCATGTAAAATTTGACATTTGCTGAAAAAATAAAACCCTAATATGCATACATATAAAGTTAATTACAAATAGATAAAGTTTAAAATAAATGTTTTATTATAAAATATTCCACGTGAAATATAATATATTTTTTATTACAGGTCCTTTTGTAATCTACATCCAGAATTTAGGGAACAATATTTTACTTCATCCACTTCTGAAGACTGCAATACAGTTCCATCGTTTGATTTCGAATTCGCAGCAATGACACTTCCGAGCGCTGCACGTGTTTATACCGATGTAAATTCACATAAACCGGATGAATATTGGGATTATGAGAATTATGTTGTTGATTGGGCTAATCAAGATGATTATCAACTGGTGCGAAAATTAGGACGCGGCAAATACTCTGAAGTGTTCGAAGCTATAAATATTACTAACAACGAAAAATGTGTAGTAAAAATACTGAAACCTGTTAAGAAGAAGAAGATCAAGCGTGAAATAAAAATTTTGGAAAATCTACGTGGGGGCACCAACATAATAACATTGCTTGCTGTTGTTAAGGATCCTGTTTCTCGTACTCCAGCCCTCATTTTTGAGCATGTAAACAATACAGATTTTAAACAATTGTATCAAACACTTACAGACTATGAAATTCGGTACTACCTGTTTGAATTGTTAAAAGCGCTTGATTACTGTCACAGCATGGGCATAATGCATCGTGACGTAAAACCTCACAATGTAATGATTGATCATGAAAATCGTAAATTGCGATTGATCGATTGGGGTCTAGCCGAATTTTATCACCCTGGACAGGAGTACAATGTCCGTGTTGCCTCTCGCTATTTTAAAGGTCCTGAATTGCTAGTTGATTACCAAATGTATGACTATTCGCTTGATATGTGGTCACTGGGTTGCATGTTGGCTTCGATGATCTTTCGTAAAGAACCATTCTTTCACGGTCATGATAACTACGATCAATTAGTGCGTATAGCCAAAGTGCTGGGCACTGAAGAGCTTTACGCCTATCTTGATAAGTACAACATAGAATTGGATCCCCGATTTCATGACATTTTGCAGAGACATTCTCGTAAACGGTGGGAACGTTTCGTTCATTCAGATAATCAGCATCTTGTGTCGCCAGAAGCCCTTGATTTTCTTGATAAACTTTTGCGTTATGATCACGTTGAACGATTAACTGCCCGTGAGGCCATGGCACATCCGTATTTTGCACCAATTGTTAACGGCCAAATGAAGTCGAATAATCAGCAATAGGGTTAAAAAATTGAAACTAGAATGGATGTGGTGGAAGTGGACAAACCAGTCATGCCGTAATACACATAAACAGAAAAATATTTACAAGTTGTAGACGATTATCATATATAATTAAATTAATAACTTCTACTAAAAACACCATGCAAATAAATATGAATAACGGCAAATTAAGTGTGGATGTATCAAACCAATAATATTGAATTATACATTATATAATTAAGAAAGTAACTTTGTTAAAACAAAATTCATCTAAATAATAATATTTATACAAAAAAAAAATAAATAAAAAAATAGTAATAAATTATGGATTCAGATGAAAAATTATGTGGACATGTGAAAAGAATATTTGTGAATTCATTTAAACAAAATAATGTTTTTGTATAACAGTTTACTAGAAACTAGGTTCAACATCATAGTAATTACAAACATAAACATCATCAATCATGTTACGTATCAAATTAATATTTTTCACCAAAATACAACTTTACGATATGCATGCATAGTGCATATACTATACATTTGTACATTTTCTGTCAGCTACTCCTACAAAGTAGTCTATAACATCATTCGTACACATACATATTAAACCAATTTTTTTTTAGTTTTCCGATCGCCACCACCAAAACTCCCACTTCATTCTTATTCCTCTCGTTATATATTAAACAAAATCTAACATTAATAAATCAACAAACATACATAATTATAAATACATGTATTCAAAACTTGTATAATTTTATTTTCAGAAAAAGTTACATTTTTTTGTGTTATTTTTATATATTTCTTTAAAATGTTTTCTCTATTTTGGCTTTTCACAGAGAAACCAAAATGCTTATATAAAATAAATATAATTAAAAATAAAAATGATAATAAAATAATATAATTAAAATTCTAAATAAGTATAAACCTCAATTTAAGTATATAGATATTTTTTTAAAGTATTGACCGGTATAGAGTATGTAAATATTAACTTTAACAAGTATCAAGATTTATAATGCTCTACACTTTTGCAAGTATGTACATAAATATCGTATATGTTGCTGCAATTGATCACTGGAACAAATTAGTTAGATAATAAAAATGTTAATTTATCTATTTTCGTATCATCATTTAGTGTCGTGCATATAAACCAGTGGTCGGCACATAGAGAACGTGCTTAAAAGTGAACGTGTTGTGTATATGTACACCCACGAAGAAATGTAATAAATAGTTTTAATCTGTACTATTTTATTTACTCTGTAAATTAAAGGGCGAAATACACTATCAAGAAGGTGGAAACTGCATCGTAGTAGTATTAGTGAAATTTGTATGTATGTGTCACATCGGAAATGCTGGAAGCAAAATCAAAAAATTAGATTTTTCTTATGCTTAAACTGCTGATTGACAAGTGTATTGCGTTGCTTGATAAATTTTCATATTTCATTTCACCAATACTACTACAATGCAGCTTCCATCTGCTTTCTAGTGTATTTCGCCCTCAATAATTTAGTATGAATATTACGAAAATTTAAAGATTAACACCATATTCCTAAAATTAAAAATTACAAGTGTAGTTTATTTAGGGGCAAATTTTTTAAATAACACGTGATGCGTTGAATAAGTTAATATAAAAATATTTTTGTAACGAAAAGAAATTGTATAGAAATAACGCAATGCGACTGAAAGAAGTAGCATTTTTTGTGTTCTTCGTCTCTTCGGCCTACAGTTTAACGCCGGATCTGAACAGCAGATGCATTAGTTAGAGAAGCTTTTAATAGCGTAAATACTCAACCAATCGCTATGTTATGAGGTGATAACGCTGTTGAAAATTGTCATGATTTGCCCAGGGATTGAACCGGGGACCTCTTGGGTCCCAGGCGGGTGTCTTGGCTACTATACTACAACAGTGTATGCTTACAGCAATGTAGAAAATAGTAGTATATGGTATAAATTATGATCGAATACCGTGAAATATGGACATTGAAATTTTCGCTATACTGATAACAAATTTGGCGATTTTCCCGTTGTTGCTTTGTAAAAAATACTGTATACTTTTTACATTTAGGAGCGCTTTTTGCTGCAGTCGAATTTTTTTTTTCAAAATTCACTTTTTTGAGACAAAATCATCTTCATTTCGTAAGCGTATTATAAGCACAGAATCTGATTGTTGTCAGAATCAGAATTGAAATCGACAAAAAAAAAAAAATAAATATTTTGCTGTCAGAATCCAATATCGTTTTCATGTTCGAATCAGAAATGCTGTCAAAAATCTTAAATATCTTGCAGTTTTATTGTAAAAGACATATTGGACGGTGGTAAGTGTATTGTAATAAAATCAGCAACATATTAAAAACATCTTTATTTAAACGATAATGTCCGGTAAATCTGCAGAACGTTACACCAAAATTTAAATTAACTTTTCAAATTAAATTTCAATGTATTGCTGTAATCCCTTATCCTGGCTTTACAGATCAAGTAATCACTTGCAAGTAGAGTATACGTATTAACATCGAAAGTGGCAAAAAAAAACAGCCGAAAGTCTAGCAAGTAGCTTGAATGTTTGCACACCCAATTGCAAGTTAATTTTCAAAATGTTCACGAAGCGCAAACATCTAATCTGTGTTGCCACCTATAGAAAAAATAGTACATAATTAAGTGTAATAGTACAACAAACAACAGTAATATATTTTTGTATTAGTTGAATCAGTCTTTAGAATCACAGGAGAGTAGTATAGAAAGTAGTATTATAACAATTTTCAAATTTGGAAAAAGGGTTTCACGAGCGCAATTTTTGATTTTAAAAATTATTGTCATCTAACCCAGAAGGAAAATTAAGCTCTTGTACTCCATAACTGCATGTTCACGCCACGCATTGGCCAATTTTTGATAATTTCACAACGTATAGAAATCTACTGTTCAAATCTGATTGATTTTAAACGAATCTTAGGATCTAAAATATGTATATATAAAGTTATAAAGGTCATCATCAAAATTGATTTATTTTTATTTGTGTAATAACTGCAAATGTAAAAACCATCTGTGAACGCCATCTTCTTTGGATGTGCTCATAGTCTACAGTTGCCCGTAAGAAACTCCGTAGAGTTTCAAGTTCGGCCTGATATACTTGAGAACTCAGAACGACGCCCAAATTGCGAACTGATCGCTTTCGTAGAGTGGCGGAATCTCCTTTGAGCATTCCAGTGTTCCAAGCATCTGACAATTTCTCGATCCTTGATTAGATTGAGGATGGTAGTAAGTATTGCTGGATAGCAAAGTTCCGGACTGTGATTTTGAACATAGTCAAATAATATTTTACTATTTGAAATATAGCAAAATATTTTGTGCGGTAAAGCCTATATACATTTATGTTCTTGACCACAAAAATGTTTAATGTTATGATATATTAAAATTAAATCGTTATGTAACATCTGCTTTTATATTCGATAACAAATTTTACGCAATTTCATTACCTCATTTTTAGCATGTACAACATCAGAGACTCCGATTTGGAAATTAAATTAAAATTTGTTAAAATACCAAGAGAGTACGAATAGAATTCTAAATATATTGTATTTTTGCATTGACTCAGTTGTTTCAGAAGGGTTTTCAGAAACTTAATCCTAACCATGATCTGAAAATTTAATATTACTCTAGAAAGCAATCAATTCAGGCATTTAATGTCAATTATCTAGTGTCTATTGCTGATAAAATTGTATGTATAAGTATGCAAGTGATTTTTCTCTAAAGTTATCAAAATAGTATGAAAATTATACAAAACTTTTTAAATAGTACAGATTTTGCATAATTATATAAAAAGTGGCAACCCTGCATCTAATGCAAATAGTTTTTCGGCAGGGTAGTATGCTATGAATCCAGTATTGCCGTGTTTTCTTTTTCATAAAATTACTGAAAAAATATTTTGATAAGCGTTTTTTTTTCAAAATGCATGAAATATACGTTGTTTAAAAATACCTTTAAGATGCGTTATTGGACAGTTCTTTTTTATTTATAGTTTTATACAAAACAGTAAAATTCAGCTTATTAATGTTCTGTTTTGTTAATAAAAAGGTGATTGTCGTCCTCAAAATGGAAAATTTTAATTTTCCGATTTTTTATTTTGAAGTGCCGATAACTTTAATCAAAATTATCTGGCATCCGTGGTTGCAAGTGGAAACAGTGCAAAGTGTGAGTGTATTGAGTTTTTCGAACTTACACTTGCATGTGTAAACGCCGGGTTAACATTTTTCTTTTGATTCTGTCATAACACTCTTCATCTATTAATAAAATGTCAGCCCCTACCATTTTAATTTTGATAAAGAATATTTTCATCTAAATTTATTTGCCATTAAATTATTTAATTCAACTTAAAAATTGAAAAAATAAAATCAGATGCGCCACCAAATTATAAAGAAAACCAACAAAATGTAAACAATAAAACAAAATACAAACATTGCCAACTTAATGTAAATAAAACCTGTTTATAATATTGATTTTGTTTAAATGAAACAAGGCAAAACAAAGATAATTTCATGACACCAATTTATATCAGAATCGATTTTCAATTCTGATAAATAATAATTCTGTCTTGATTCTGTAACACCTCTGATTATCAAATTTGAACAAAATTTCAAATTGCAGTTAAATCTTACAATACAATGGAAGGGGTGACTATCAATGTTTGCACTGTTGGGTTTAGGAATGTATGACATTCGCCCATTTTCTGGAAAACGCGGCGTTTTCAAATCGTTTACGGCTTGGAAAACGCAAAACGCATTCAACATTTTCTGAAAATCACACGATTTGCTGGCGTTTTCATATTTTTCAAAGTTGGATTCGTTCGAACAATAAAAACATAACAACATACATAAATAAACAAATAAATTTCAAATTAAAATGCCTATACAGCACTTGTTTGCTAAAATGGCTTTAAAAAGCTAAAATTAAAAGAAATTAATAAGTAAAAAATTGAGGCACACAATTGACAAATTCAAAGCAAATTTTTGAATTGTATATTTTTTATTAAAATCGTTTTTCTTCAAATAATAAGAAAACATTTAAATTAAATTGTGCATCAATACATTTCCTCTTTAAAGCTCAGTTTAAATAAAATATACCAAACCATTACAGTATACTCTAGCGGTTTGAACTACAGATTTTGGCATAGACTTCACTATGATTTTTCAGAAGCCTGTGTTAATCACCCTTACCGTATATAATAGAAATTTGCGTCGAAATTGTGTTGGACGTCATCGTTCATCAAGATAGCGACCCGAAACTCACGTCCTATATTGCTTAAACTTGGCCTTAGAGTTGAGAATTCGAGCCACTTGATCGATCCCCGGATATAAACTCAATCGGGTTAACCCATATGTGTTAAGGTTAAGCTTGCAATTTTCAATGCTGAAGATGGCTGCGAAAATCTAAAGGACTATTGCGTAGGGCTCAAACTTCGTGGCAAAACATACGCCCTTATCGTGAACAAATATTCGCTTGAAAAGTGTTCCGTTTTTACTAAATTACGATTGGGAATTTGGAATTGCTTTTGTCTTTGTGTACTATTTTGAAGAAATACTTACCCAAAAATTGAGTTTTAAGCAAGGACTGGAACCCTGGAAAAAATGGGATCAGGTTCGGGTTAATCAAAATGAAAAGTTATAAGTTCATACAAACATATATACATATTTGTTATCCAAAATAAGAAACTTTTTTACCATGGGAATTGGCCATGAAGTTCAAAAAATATCATTTTCTCATAAATTTATATTAAATTATTATTTGATAGTTTTGACCTACAAATACTGCAGCTATTTCAGTTATTATTAAAATTTAGCTTATTCACTTAAATTTTGTATTTTTTTACTCCTTTGTATGAGAAAAATGTTATTTCGATAGCTTTTGTGCCTACGAGTAAAGACTCGAAAAGTTACGTCCGAATGATTACTCGCTATACCTAGTTTTAAGAAAAGTTAACGAATAACGTATTACCAGAAATGTACATACCGTCCTACAAAATGAAAAAGCCCTAGCTAACATTTTACAAATTTTACAGGAGAAGCATAAAAATTTCTAAAATGAAAAATACCCCATATTTTTAGATTAAGCTTAGTTTTTATTAAAGAATTTACATTCAAAGAAAAATTCCCTATTTTTGTATTACTTATAGAGATTTAGATTTCATTTAGTTTTTTCTGAAATAGAAAAGAGCGTAAGTCATATGATTCTAAATTTTTAGGAAATAAAATATGCAGTAGTGTGAAAAATAATAATAATAAAAACACATTGCTGTTTTCCTAATAGCTTAAGTGAAAAATAAGCTGCAACTGAGAAACGGTACCAAATTTGTTTGCTCGAATAACTGTTCGTCAAAATCCCATCAGACAATTTCTAAGCACCCCTATTCTGCGTTTCGATTATGTCTGCGCGTTCAGTTACGTTTCAGTCAAAAAATCGGTTTTCAAAAAAAAAAAGAAAAAAAAAGAAAACGAAAGAAAAAGAATACAATAATGTTCTCAAAAGCATAGGAACGTATGAAATAAAACCAGTAATATAAGAAAATTTAAATAAAACTGTTAGAACCTGATGCGATGTGGCAACCCTAGAACAATTTGGCAATGAAGGTAAAAGGATAGAGGAAGAAAAAAAGGGTATTTTTTTCTTTTACAAAATGGTCGCCCAGCAGTTTACGGCATTTATGAAATTACAACAAAAATGATTGAACAGTTATCGAGGTTGGTTGTTGGCGGTTGGCGTTTCTTCTTTAAGTACAGTGCAAAGCGGTAACAACACCAATATGAATACTATGTTAATTTCAAATTTTGATCCGGCAAAAGAATCATACCGAAATTATATATAATATTTTATGAATTACAGTGGCTCCAACCCAAACTCAGACACTATTCAAAAACATTTTCGATCGCTTAAAAATCATACATTTTAATTATTTTTTAAAAAAATGTAGATATTATTTGTGTATATCTTCCACGTACAAAAGGAAAAACCAACTCAGAAATTTAATAATTGTACGTAAAATTAAAGTTGGAAACGCTTGAAAGTCAAAATGACCTGCCAAACTCGAACAGTAACTTTTATGAGTTAATAACTACAACTCTGTAATTTCAATGCCACCAATTTCGCTGATATAATTTACATATTTAGGAGAAAACCCTTTAGTTCAGTTTTCGAAAATTATACGGAATTAACAGAGCTAAAATTAACGGGGACAAACTAGTATCGAAGTAAGAAAGCATATTATTGAGCATGCAAGAAAAGGAAAAAGTGTTTGCGTAGTTTCAAAAATTGTTGGCAGAAGTCATTCAATTGTGCACGACTAATAAAACATTTCAAATTCAATAAAACGATGCAAAATAGACCAACACATGCCTACAACAAAATATTTTCTGAGGCAGAAGAACTTTTTTTTGAGAAAAATAAAAGCAAATCCCTTCCTAAGTGGTCCAAAACTTGCTGCTATTGCTGAAAGTGACCTTGGTAAGAAAGCAAGCCCATCAACAATAAGGAACTTGCTTACAGAGTTAATCATAATGGTAGCAGAGCTAGACAAAAACTTCTTATTAGTAAGCGCAATCAAACCAAAAGATTTAAATTTGCAAAAGAGTACAAATATAAGGATTTTTCTTTTTGGAGAAACGTTATGCTCACCGACGAAAGCAAATTTAACGTATTTGGGTCCGACGGTAAACCGATAGTATGGAGGGGACAAAATCAGAAACTACGTTTGAATAACTTGAAACCGACAGTAAAGCATGGGGGTGGTTCAGTGCTTGTCTGCATTTTATTGACACTATCATAGATCAAAAAGTTTATTTAAACGTTAAAAAAGGATTTTTCTTTTTGGAGAAACGTTATGCTCACCGACGAAAGCAAATTTAACGTATTTGGGTCCGACGGTAAACCGATAGTATGGAGGGGACAAAATCAGAAACTACGTTTGAATAACTTGAAACCGACAGTAAAGCATGGGGGTGGTTCAGTGCTTGTCTGCATTTTATTGACACTATCATAGATCAAAAAGTTTATTTAAACGTTAAAAAAAACTTGTCAAAAAGTGTGGATAAGCTTATTCTGGATAAGGGTTGGTACTTTTACCAAAATAACAACCCCAAACACAAGGCCCACAAAGTAGGATCTTGGCTGCTAAATAAAGTGCCACATGTCATGGAAACACCACCCTAGAGTCCCGACCAGCGTTGCCGTTTTGGTTATTTTTAACCAAAATTGGTTATTTTTTTCTTTAATGTATAGACGTGTACTATTTTTCCATTTTGGTTACTTTTTTCTCGAAGTAAAAAAAAATGAAGACAATGATTTCTTTTAACGTTTATTACTCTGGTTCTTACTAAGTGTATCAGTTTAAAAACGGTTTTTTTTGACAAACTCCTTTTGGTAACTTATGGATTTCGTGACAAAACTGCATATTTTTTGAAGCCAAGAATGAATAGAACCAATTTCTTATATTCTGTTCTAAAGTGAAAGGTACTCCGATCGAAACAAATGTTAGTCTGACGGGAAATGTCTGGATTATAAGGCGGCTGAAACAATTTTCTAAATAGTTTCAACTGATCTTGGAGCATTTGTTCGAGCGTTCTCCTAAAAGATCTATTTTTCATCGCCAGCAATGATTGGATGCCGTTACAATTTTTTCCAGCTTGTATAGCTTTTTGAACTTAAAAATAATCTTCATAAAGTAATGCCTTCAATTCATCATCTCCAAACATTTTTGTTTGACCTGGGTGGTCTTCCTTTTTCATGTCAAAATCATTACTTCTGAACTGCAAAAATAATCTCTCACACGTTGAGATCGGTAGGACATATTCAGCTTTGGCAAAAAATCAAAGCAAGAAAACTTCGTTGTTTATATTATTTCGTCCAGTGGCTAAATGAGAATAAATATCTTACACATTTCACTTAAACGCTATTGTTTGGTTCGGGTATTTAGCGATTCATTAAGATATCTCTTAGTAAAGGTTATTGAACTAATTTTATCCACAAATAAATTTTAAAACCTCTAAAGTATGAGCGAATTATATTTTCCATTGTGCGAAGTTTGTTAATACGTAGTTAAAATATTTAGAACAAATAGAAGAATATGCCTCATCATTTGTTGTACCAAGTTTTTTTCACCAGTATATGTTCAAACAATACTGCTATAAATTCCATATATAAAACGATATTTTAATGTTTTTTCTACATAATAAAATTATGATTTACATTTTGGCTATTTTGTGGTTACTTTTTTATTGAAATTTGGTTACAAAAAAATCGAAGTTGTGGCAACGCTGGCCCCGACATAAATCCTATTGAAAATTTGTAAGATTATCTTAATAAAAAAGTTCAGCATCAGTCGGTTTCCAGCAAATCTGAGCTGAGAAGGGTTTAATTAAAAGAATGGGAAAAAATACCAGCTGATTGCTGTCAAAAATTGGTCGAATCTATTCCCAAGAGAGTTTCCAAATGTTTATAAAAAACAAGTGTCTGCACACAAAATATTAATTTTATAACAATAAGTAATATTCTCAGACGTTTATGTCCGTCCGACTTTCGCTTCTGTAACTTTTTTTTAAACAAATTGAAGTCTAGTTTATTTATACTTACAACGACTGAATTTTAATTTTGTTTTCTACTCTTATTAGCTTAATATATATAATAAAAAACCAAACAAAAGCCTTCCTTAACAATTTCTTATTAGTTTGATTTTTATCAACAAAACCAGTTTATTATAGTAGCCGAGTTTGGCTTGTAGCGTCTGTTTATTACTATGACAGTATTGTTCGAAACTTCTTTTAAATTCGTTGGCGTAAAACACTTCAGCAAGATATCTGCGCTTGCCCCGCCAAAACTAGCTACAGAACTACAATTCGACGAATTATTAAAGTTGTTAGAAAACCACTTGCATCCAAAAAGAAGCGTACTGGTAGCTCAGCATAAATTTCTTTCAAAATACCAAAATGAAGGGTGGTCAGTAGCGGATTTTGTAGCATTTTTGCGTACTGATATCAATGATTGCGAATTTATTTCCGATTGTGAATGTAGAAGCTCAGTTGCAGATGTATTTTTGAGAGCACAGTTTATTCGTGGCCTAAGTGACAACAGCATTCGAGAGCAATTGCTTCAATCAGAATTACAGAAATTTGAAGAAATTATATCAAGAACATTAGCTCTTGAAGCAGCAAAATTAGATTCAAAGGTATTATCACAACAGCAACAGGATTACAAAATGTTACAGTCAAAAAAATTGTTAACAAGAGGAAAATACATAACCGCTCCAAACAGCAACAACAAGAGAATAAAATAAACTTAGAAGAATTAGGAATTGCAGGATTGTGTCTACGTTGTGGCAAAAATAACCATTTTGTGAAAGAGTGTCGTTCTAGTAGGAAAGTAAAGTACAATTTGTGTTCAAAGCACGGTCATGTAGTAAAAATCTGCATTGCTTCCTTTTTGGAGGATAGTCCTGATGCCGGACATAAAAATAAGAAAAAATGCAGGTGAGTACAACCAGTCAAGTCTCTTCTGAAGATTATAACTACGGAATATATAGAATTGTTGATATGTACAGTAGTAGCTACATAAATTCAGTCTCTGAAGACATTTCAATAGAAAGGAAAATTATAAAAGTCGATTTTGATTCGGGGTACTTCTTTTTACCAATAACTCCAACAAATTTAATTTTTCGTTCATTTACCCGCAATACATTTTCTCCATACGGCAAAGTCCGCGTAAATATTACATTCAATAACATATCCTTAGTTGATGACCTTTATGTTGTTCCAGATGAGTACATGGCTCTAATAGGCAGAACGTGGATAAGGCGCCAGGCATTAGTCTTAGTGAATTGGACGGAAGTAGTTCATATGTAGCAGTTACAAATTCAATCGCAGATTTATATTAGATACACGATCTTCAAATTGAATTTGCTTTTGTTTTTGAACAGAGATCGGGTTATAAAGATTCATTGCAATAAAGACACCCCTATTTACATCAAAGAGCGTCAAATCACTTACGTATTGGAGAAAAAGCGGAATATTACTAAGGTTGCCAAAAGCGACTGGGGCTCACCATTAGTGGTTATTCCTAAGGCCGACGGAAGTGTAAGATTTTGTGTAGACTACAAAGTAGGAGTTAAAGACTGGTAGATGCACACTATCCGATACGCAAGGTTGATCAAATTTTTAATAGTCTTAAAGATTTACGATACTTTTGTAGACTTGACCTTTATAAGGCCTACTAACTAGTACCAGGTGATGAACAGTCAGCGGAAATACAAAAAATATCGACACAGAAGGGTATATTTCGAATGAATCGGCTGTCTTTTGGCATCAAAACTGCACCCTCTGAAGTTAATAAAATTATTGACCAGATATTAGGTGAAACCCCGAAGGCAGAAGCTTATTTTGAAGATATTGTGGTTCGTGGTGAATCGTTAGCTGAGTGAACAGTAAATTTAAGATCGTGCTTAACTCAATTGAAAAAGTATAACCTTCACTTGAATGTTTCGAAATGCTAATTTTTCAAATACAGATCGAATTTTTAGGTCATACCATAGAATATATCAAAGTTTTAAAATCTACTTCTAAGATAAAGGCAATTATTGAAATGTTACTGCCGTAAAACGTGGGTTATGATCACGTATTATTCTGGGTTTATACCCAATGCATCTACACTTACAACACCATTACGTCACTTATTATTATTATTATTGCATCCAGGTCTATTACTCCAGCGGAAAAGAATTATTCGCAGATTGATTGGGAGGCACTGGCAATTGTGTATGCGGTTCAAAATTTTCATGAATACCTCTACGGCAGACGTTTCAAACTAGTGACGGACAATCAGCCATTATCCCGAATTTTTCGTCAAAACACAAAACTGCCAAAAACGACCTCATCAAGATTACAACGGTATGCAGCTTTTCTCACAGGCTACACAATTACGAAGTATTAACTAAAAGGAGTGAAAGTAACATAAATGTCGACTGTTTGTCTCGGGCACCACTAATAGCTAACACAGCTTTGTTTAATTTTGTAGATGTTATGTCAAATAAATTCATGTCAACTAAATTTTTACTGGATTTGAAACGCGACAAAAAGAGATGAAAAATTAATGAAGAGAGAATTACAGAGTTGTGTAGTTCAAATGTGTCTGATACTGAATATACAATTGATTCAGACATACTTTTTAAAGGTAATAGGGTAGTGGTACCAACTTCACTTTAACCAGCGGTTTTAAATGAACTACATTATTCACATATTGCAATAACCAAAATGAAACAACTGGTTAGAAGGTACGAGATGTGTATTGGTCTTCAAATGATAAAGATATCGAAAGATATGTAAGTAGATATGTACGGTCATGTGTTGCTTGCTCCTCAAAGCAAAATAGTCCACCAAAATTAGCTTTACACCCGTGGGAAGAGCCAGAGCAGAATTGGCAACGAATTGACATTTATGCGGTCCCGATCAAGGACATTAATTTTTAGCAGTCATCGATGCCAAGTCTAAATGGGCCGAAGTCGCAGTATGTTCGTATTCATCAATGTCTACGTCAACATTCTATATATTATTAAATATATTTGCAAGTACCGGATTTCCAGAAATTGTGGTCTCACATAACGCGACCACTTTCAAAAGCGAGAAATTGCAGAAATTTTGTCAAAACATTGTTATATTTTAAAAAGGTATTGCCCCTGTACACTCAGAAACAAAAGGCTTGGCTGAAAGGAACGTTCAGACCCTTAAAACACGGCTGAGGCAATATCTGAAGACCCGTCACCTATTTCAAAAAGGGATCGTGATATAATTTTTCGTTACAGGGCAACACCGCTAGTCTATGGGAAGACACCATTCGAGCAATATTGGGGAAGGCAGATAAGAATTTGCCTAGATACAAAATCACATCAAACATCTCAGCCTGAAAAAACAGTGAGAGAGCTAAGAGAGGGAGATCGTGTACAGGCCGGATATTACACTCGAAATAAACTGTCGTGTAATTTTGGCACCATTACTAAAAGACTAGGCCGCATTCATTACATTGTACGTCTGGATAGCGGATTTGTGTTCAAACGCCACATAAATCAGTTGCGCCGTACTAATATTCAAATACTTGAACCAAAGCCACCTGTACAACCCGGTACTGATTCCAAAAACCCTGTGATAGACCAGCAGGAAATACTGTAGCCATATTTTCTTTCTCTACCGTCATCCAAACATCAGACCAGATGGGAACACCACTACTACAGAATATAAACAACAGTCTACCTCTCCAAGTGCTGAAAGTAAGAACAGGGAAAGAACAAACCAACGTACATCTTACCGTCAAAGGAGACTGTGTGATTTCTTAAGTGGGAGAGAATTGTTGGAATCTGATGCGATATGGCAACCCTGCAACACTGGTGTTGTACAACGCTCACTCAGTTTCAGTACTGTCGTCGTGTTGTATACTTCACTCTGCATTCTTCTCCGTCCGTTGATACGTACATTCAATTGAGATTTTAGTAATTACTTTTTAAATGGAATAAAGCTAATATTAAAATATTAAAGTACATTTTTTCAATTCCGACTAGGGATATAGCAAAACCATAAAAATTAATGTATACATTAATAAAACGCTCAATTTTTTTTTTTTTACTTTTTCATGCAAATTTACAAACGTAAATATAAACATAACGTTTAAATATAAACATAACGTTTATATTTTAAAATTTTTTTATATTTTGTATATTTTCATTTCGTATTTGAAAAGTAAAATCAATATTGTATACGATTTAGTCGTGATGAATTTAGATTATTTTTATATTTCATTTTTGTTTCATCCCGTAAAATTCCTCTACAAAATATAAACATAAGTATATTTGTGTACTATACATTGAAAATTGTTTTAAAATGTATTTTTTATTTTTTGAAAATCAAACTATTTTTGCTTTATTGCCAAATTTATTTTATCCATTGCTGCTTTTTCATTTCTTTGTGATGACGTTTATGTTCGCATGTAAAACTTTCCACTAGTTTCTGTACACGTCCACAATGAACTCCAATTGCATCAACACTTAGTTTAGTTTTTAAAAAATTTTGAAGAATATTTTATACGATTCGGAGCTTTTCTTTGCTGTCTTACACTACTTTCCACGCATACATTCAAGTAGTCCTTTATATTATTCGATGACTATTTAAAATTTTTGTGAATGAATCATCAGGCGTACCTAGATTTTCATCTATAATTTCTAAACCATCTCTCTTTTGCCACTTACATTAGTCTTTTTTGTTCTACTTTGTTTTTCATCTTCGAACGATGTCGAAGTATAAGTGGCTCTTTGATGTCTATCAGACTTTGCATTCTTAATGCCTTCTACAAGTGAATACACCCCACGCACATATATGTCAAACTACTTCCTCTTTTTTGATATAAAGATTTGGTTGTACGGCCACAACTTTCTTTTGTTAGTGACAATTATCTTCTTGATTCCAGCTTTCCAACAATTCTATACCTTACATTAAGGTGGTTTTGAGATGTATTAACACATTTTTTTTCAAGTTAGAGACCGTAACCCCCTAAAATGTGTGGCTTGTAAAAAGTTATGGGCGTTCCCCTGTTGGTGATATAATAAAAAAAAATTGTTTATTTGCTTTAGAATACGATAGTAATATAACTTTTTGTCATAATTTTATTCTATTTACGGTTATTGCCATTAGTTACAAGCATTTTCATTATAAAAACTTTTATGTGGAATTAGATTTTAGATATTGCGGCAGCAAGTAAAGTGTTTATATGTACATACATATATCCTCGAATAGTTTAGCAGCATTGACACACATATTTCAAAATTAATGAGTTTTAAATAAAGCTTTTCTATTCCTGCTTTTAATACTCCAATTTTTCTTCAAGGTAGCAAGTGATCAGAAATAACCTTTTATATTTATAAAAAAGCATATTGTTTACTAAGCAGATTTAGAGGCGCTTAGAATGAAATTGACTAAATTAACTTTGTGACTGGAATTGAAAATCAGAAACTGAGCTGAGGTTATTAAATTTGTATCTCAAAGATCTTATAATTTAAAATTTAAATAATATCTGCACGGTATGGATCGCGGGAAACCTTTGTCACCTTATGAACAAGGACAAAGTGTGGCACTTCATGAGCAGGGATTGAGAATGTGTGGAATGGCGAAAAAACTGGGACGATCTTTGTGTGTTGTGCAAAGTTTTCTCAAAAGCAGAGAAAATTATGGAAAATTAAAAAACACGGGTCGTCCAAAGGCCCTGGCTGCCCGTGGCTCTGCTAATTTCACTAAAGGCCTCGAATTCCATGAAAAGTGCGGTAACAATAAAAGATGAATTGAAATTACAAGCTTCAAAAAGCACAATTCTAAGAGCTATCAACGCACCCCAAACCTTATTCGAGCAAAATTAAAAGAAATTCCCTGCTTGACTAAGCGTAAGGAGCTTGCGAAAAACAACAAGTTTATAAGATTATATTCCATACATATATGAGCTTGTAGGTAGTTTTTTCTGTTGAGAAAAAATTTAACCTGGATGGACTAGATGGTTTCAATTGCTATTGGCGAGATTTAAGGAAGGAGCCCTTGTTTTTTCCAAACGGAATATCGGCGGTGGCAGTTTAATGGTTTGGGCTGGCTTTAGCTCACATGATACCCTGGAACTCGACTTTCCTTCCACTCGAATGGATAGTTTAGAGTACCAGGGCATTCTGTCTGAACGTTTGCTGCCTTATTTGGCCTAAAATGCTAACAAAACTTTCACATTTCAGCAAGATAACGCAGCAATTCATGTCAGCAAGTCGACCAGACAATGGTTTGAGGAGCACAATATTAAAGTACTTGGTTGGCCAGCACTCGACTTGAATCACATGGAAAATTTGTGGGGACTGCTTGTGCGTAATGTTTATGTAGACAACAAACAGAAGCGGACAAAAGATGAATTAAAAGTGGCAATCTGCAAATCCGCTCCAACGTTCTGGACGTGCGATGCCATCCCGTGTTTTTAAGACAATAGAAGGAAATGGGAACTGCATAAATTAAAAATAATTGATTAATGCTTAGTTTAAATAAAAGTTTGGATAAATGAATCATATTTTGACGCATTGAATTTTGCACTTATTTACATAAATTTAAATAAATATAATATAATGGTACATCTCTAAGAGCAAACCGACTTATTATTCACTTATTTGAACGTAGAATTTTTTTAATAAGATGACCATACGGAACATTTAATAGTTTGGATGAAGTGAGCAAATATTAAGGTGACCTTATCAGTTTGAAGCACACATTACGTAGAAAATATCAATTTTAATAAATGTCAAAATTTTATTTATGAAGTTTTCAAGCCAAATTTCAAGAGCGATGCACCACGTTTTAACTTCGCCCAATCGTGATAATATAGTATTTTTCACACCATATTTTTAAACCATAGCGGACATTTTAAGGTGGAGTTACAGTCGAAACAAGAACAACCCTAATGTACATGCATACAGTTTATGTCACTTAAAATCGTACACTATGGTTTTGAAAAACTATTCATTTTAGGCAAATAATGTTTTGGAAATTATATATGTAAATTGCTATTTTTAAATTGTGCGTGCTATTATCACAAAAGATGATGCAATTGCAATTTGTGTCAACTAAAAATAATATAATATCAATGCTATAAGTGTTTTCACTAATAAAAATTAAACAAGTAAAGTGACTTTTTAGTTAATTTATCGTTAATAGATTGGTTTTTATTCAAGTTGTTTACATTTCGGAATGCAAACGAGAGGCAATTAGCAAGTTTTCATCATAAAAATGGAAAATTTTTATCCCAAATATCGGCATTTATTAATTGTAGTCGTAATAGTATCTAATACGTAATTAAGACTACGTAAAAGAAAATCGGATAACATAAAAATTAAAAAAAGTTTTAAGTTAATGATGGAGTGGAGTTACAGTCGAAACAAGAACAACCCTAATGTACATGCATACAGTTTATGTCACTTAAAATCGTACACTATGGTTTTGAAAAACTATTCATTTTAGGCAAATAATGTTTTGGAAATTATATATGTAAATTGCTATTTTTAAATTGTGCGTGCTATTATCACAAAAGATGATGCAATTGCAATTTGTGTCAACTAAAAATAATATAATATCAATGCTATAAGTGTTTTCACTAATAAAAATTAAACAAGTAAAGTGACTTTTTAGTTAATTTATCGTTAATAGATTGGTTTTTATTCAAGTTGTTTACATTTCGGAATGCAAACGAGAGGCAATTAGCAAGTTTTCATCATAAAAATGGAAAATTTTTATCCCAAATATCGGCATTTATTAATTGTAGTCGTAATAGTATCTAATACGTAATTAAGACTACGTAAAAGAAAATCGGATAACATAAAAATTAAAAAAAGTTTTAAGTTAATGATAATGCAGAGCGCTATATAATCAGAAATATAAGGGAAAGTCGATAAAAAGTCGAAGATAAAGTTTTTCTACCTGAGAGTTTAAAAGCATAATTTAAAAAATTGGGAAAAATGGGTACTTTCAATACTTTTAAATATTAAAATTATTTCACATTACTTTTTATTTTTTATGCTCTTATTATTAGTATATATTGTATATAAGTGTACGATTTTAAGTGAAACATGAATTTTGGGATATTTTTTGAATTTTTGTTAATACTGTTTTAAAGAATTGAATTTTGTTACTTTTTTTTAAATACATATTTTTTGTTCTAATTATTGATATTCCTTTTAGTTTTTAATACAATAAATTTACATTGCCTATGTAGTTTCAAGATATGTATTTAGAAAATGGTTCTGTACCATTTTAAGTGGCACTCACCGTATGTATATTTTGAACAAACAAATTTCTTAAATTTTAATTTCTTTTCGTCTTGAATTGGGAGGCTCATTCTATTTAAGTCCCTAACCAAATCCTATCACAGATTTTCGATCACAATCCTATTGTTTCTAATAAAGTTTTTAGTCAATTGAGCATTTTCCAAGATAAAAGAACTCACATTTGTCTTCCCTCTATACAAAATTATATTTTAAAATATGGATTTTTCTAAGAAAAAATTTTCCATCAAAAGTTGCATTTTTATCATACCTATACCAAATGTAAAAGAATCAAAGTAAAGAGTTGGAATTTTGCACTGCAAACGTCAAACAAAATGATGTTGTAAATCTCAACAAAATAGATAATTTTTACTAAAAAGTACAAAAATTACGTATCTTTTCACAACACCTTAAATTGTGTAACTATAATTTTATGACATTTCTATTTCATTTCATGCATGGTTGAAATAACTGTCATTTTTGGAACGAAAATAAAGAAATTATGAATGGCAACCGAGCTTGAGTTGCGTTGCCGAACGGCAACTAGAAATTTGTAGTTGCTTATATGGCAATTAAAATTAATAGTGTATAATAATATGGCAATTAAATTAATTTTAGTTGCTAGTTGCCATACGTAATACAATTTTTGGCAACTGGCAACGCAAATAAAGTTCGTTTGCCATCCCTAATTAGCTTATGAAAAAAAAAATATGTACATATTTAAAAAAGAATATATTGTAAAAACAAAATAGAGATGTGATCGAAAAAACGGGCGGACACAGAAAATTAAAAAATAATAAGTAATAACAAAATTTTTTCCGTAAAAATATTTACACTTCAAAAAAAGAGCAAAAAACAAACTTCACCGTTCAAATCACTTATGTGTAATTTTACATTTTTTCATTTTTCCAACCAGAAAAATCTGAAATGAATACCTTTAATATTATTTACAGAAAAAACATAGAAAACACATGCGAAACAAATTTTATAAATTTATATTTATTAAATATTTTTTATTTTCCAAAAGAAAAAGAAAGAAATTTAAATTAAGGAAAAATGCCAAAAAATACAATTATGCTTTTCTATTTTTGCTTTACACTACAACTGTATTTTGGCAGGTAAGAGTTCAAAACAACAATCAAAATGTCCTGTTGTTTTTCGCATTGTAGATGTGAGGGTATCTTATAGTTATTCTACTATGAAGGTATTGTTACCTGTACAACAACTAATTTTTTTTAACAAAAACAACATATATTTATTGCTTTTTTGCGATTTTTGAATGTCAAAAAAATTAATATAAATTACATTTTAAATAAATTACATCTAATCCTATTCTTACACTATAGATAAGTTATAAATGATATGCAAAAAATGGCGTAAATACAGAATTAGGTGTAATATAAAAAAACATTTGACTTTTATAGTAAAATACACCAGAGCATGTTTGTATATTTTAGTTACGTTCCGAACAATACCGTGCAAAAAATCATGCAAAATCAGGATTAGGTGTAAACTAAATAAAATAAAACAATTGACAATTAATTAAGAATCACTGCCTTACATAAAAAAAAATCAGTCAGCCGAACCGTCAACACCAACTTCTTGGATGTGCCTTGCTTAGTAATTTCAATTGAAAAAAATCTTGGAAATTTTATAATTTTAAATGCAATTTCAAACTGATATAATCGTTTTTGATCACGTAGCAAACCGATTGATTTCTATATACTTGAGACAAAAGCGAATATGAAATCCACAAAACAAAATGATAAATGACACTCATCACATCTTTTATCGTTTACCAATCGTTTCTATATCTTAACAGTTTTTCATAACATGCCTGAATAATATATTTTGGCCAAATGTTAAATTTTGGACTAAAAAACAAAAATCAAATGAGTCTCCGTCACAAAATTAACAACTTAGAAAACGCATGTTTATAAGTGCTGTACGAAGCTACGTTTTTTACCCACAACTTGATAGCTTGAAGGTATTTCGAAAATTTTTAAAACAAATTCTTGTTTTTTTTTATATAAGACCAGCACCCAGGGGATGGCCCCTACTCATGCAGTGCATTGTGCTGGTACTAGGAAAATGGGTTATTGGAAGGAGGACAGAGGGAGTAGTGCTTATGGACGTTAGATTTAAATTTACTCATGTCGTAAATGGCAGGAAATACTTTCGCTGGAAGATTATTCCACAACCGAACAGTGCGATCAAAGAACGAATTCTCCATATAACGCGTTGTGCGATTTACTGGGCAATCAACTACAAAGGGATGCGCTCTACGAGAAATACGAGTACTACGTAAAAATATATGGTTTTTGGGAATTAATTCCTTAATTTCGTTAGAACACATTCCGTTATAGTATCGATAGAACAATGAAACACACCTACCCTACCGTCATTGTTGAGCATCTTCGCCCTCTCCTGTACGCGGTCGAGAAGCTCCAAAATAGACTTTGAAGCACCGGCCCAGACATGAGAGTTGTATTTCATTTTGGGTCGGATATAGGTCTTGTATATATTAAGGAGATCAGATGGGGTGAAGTATTTCTTGCTCCGTCTCAAAAAACCAAGGCACTTCAATGCTTCTTTCGACACTTGAAATATGTGATCATTCCAACGAACGTCACAGTGGATTCTCATGCCCAGAACATCAAGAGCATCTGATTCCTCAATATCCACATTACCCATTGACACAGATGATAGCACACCACCACGCCTGTGTGTTAAAAAACAACATTGAGTCTTACGTGCATTAAAATCGACCCTGTTTGCACGACTCTACTCGGAGACCTTCACCAGGTCACTTGTGAGTGTGACGTTCGTATTCATCCTTCTTACCCCAACCTCCAAAAGGCTTGGTATACGATCAAAAGAATATGAGTGACAAATGTTGCTGTCATCCGCAAAAGAGTAGATAGGATTAGAAGTGAGAAGAAGAAAGAGTAGGAGAAAGAACAGAGCCTTGTGGTACCCCTGAGTTTACCCTGAACTCGTCGGATGAGACCCCACCTATAACCGCTCTTATAGAGCGATCTCTGAGAAAACTCGATATAAATCGAGAGAAGTGACTACCGACACCAAAAGCATTAAGTTTCGAAATGAGAGCCTCGTGCCAAACTCTATCAAACGCCTTTGAGATATTCAGAGCCACAACCTTACTGTCGCCAAAACCATGAATGGACTTGTTCCACTTCTCCGAGAGCAACGCCAGCAGGTCACCAGTAGAACGGCCCTTTCGGAAACCGTACTGACGATCCCTAAGTAAATCGTTGGACTCCAGATATCCCACAAGGTGGTGATTAATCATACTCTCCATAACCTTGGAGAGTGCGGAACAAACTGCTATTGGACGGTAGTTCTCAGGGTTACTAGCCTCGCTCTTTTTGGGGATTGGCGTTACATTAGCAATCTTCCAGCAAGTTCGAAAAATACCGGCGCGATATGACGCACTGAAAAGGTGAGCTAATGGACGCTCAAGCGTCGAAGAGCACTGCTTCAGGACCAGTGCTGGTATGCCATCCGGCCCAGAAGACTTGTTAACGTTGAGATTTGCAAGAAAGAATATTCTAGGCATAGTTACTGAAACTCTTTCAAGTTCGGGCAGTGGTTGAACGCTCTCCGGCAAGTGAGAATTACTTGCAAACATTTCGGCCAAAAGGTTTGCCTTTTCAACCGAATTCGTGAATGTGTGGTCATTCTTTATAACAGCAGGAACCAAACTAGCGTTGTTCCTCAGCCTTTTAACGAATGACCAAAAGTTTTTAATTCCCCGCGGAAAAGTAAGAACTTTAGCACGAAGGCGCTGCTCGTATAAAGCCTTTTCGCGTCTAAGTACTGCGGCACATGAAGATCTCGCCTGTTTGCGAAGCAAATTAGTATGGGCACATTATTTATTGCGCCAATTCCTGAATACTTCTCTATGGATCTGACTGCCAATTTACACGTCAGATCGAACCAAGATTTATTTCTGGGTTTAATCGAAAGCTTTTTGGATGGGATGAAAATATCCATCCCTAGCCTTATTATATTCACCACCATTTCTGCCTGGCATCGACGTTTGAGTCAAGGAAACAAAGTTTCCAATTAAAATGCCCAAAAAATCGTTCAGTTCAGCTCAACGAGCATTCTCATAGTCAAAAATAGAGCGTTCCGTAGCCATGTGTATTGAGGAAAAGGTCGAGGGTATTGTTCTGGTGCGCATCTACACACGATATGTGTAGGTTTATTCACTATTTGCACAAGGTGATTGTGCGCGGCAAATAACTCAACGTATTGGCGTTCTGAAGTTGTATGGCCTGAATGGCGTAACCAAGACGAATTATGAACATTGAAATCACGAGCAACAACAATTTCTGTGTTCGGGTAATTCGCAAGAATACTCGATATGGAATCGGAAAGAGAGTCAAAGCCAGATATGGAAACCTCTCTTCCCGCGTTTGGGCTTCTATACAGGAACCCGAAATGCAAAAGATGTGCCCTGATTTTGAATTTAACCAATGCTGGCATTGGTACACAACTCCATCGCGAATGTAAGATTGCAAGACCCCTATGAAAATTAAAGAGGGATAGAAGGTGATACCCAGGGATATGAAAATCCTATGGATCAGCATTTTCAGAAATCTGGGTCTCACATAAGGCGAAAACATCCGGCCTATGGAGACAAATGTGCACATACACGGAGAAAAAGTTCGCCCGTAGCCCACGCATATTGGAGAAATCAATCCAAAAGCGTTCTTCCATTACGTAAATTGAACCAAATAAAAGAAAAAATAAATATATACATTAACCACGAGTAAACAAAAATCATCAAAGGATGTTGTACTCGATAACGCGTATTCTTTTCTTATTATTATTATTTTTTTTTTATCGAAAGACGTAATTTTTGTTTTATGATTTTTTGTTGGTCAAAACAGTGTTTTTATTGCTAAAGAGTAAGAATTTGTGAGAACATGTATTTATTAACGGTGCATCATAATCAAAAAGTTCGTTGGTCTAAAGGAAAAAATTGTGGCCATACGTAGACTTTTGCCGGCTACAGTATGTACATATCTACTGTTTACTGCCAGCAAAAGTAATAATATTTTACCACTCTATGCTAGCCCAGAATTAGAATTGTATAAAATATTGGGTTGCAATTGTAATTTTATGTTCCAGAAAAGCCAATGGTGAATAATTTCCGTTATTTAACCAATATACATATGTCTTTAAAATTTTCGTTTTTATTGTTAGTTAATATTAAGGGGTTGCGAATGCCAAAAAGAAAGAAAAATGTATTTTATTATGCAAAGAACAAGAGAAATAATAATAAAACATTTTTTAATATAAATAATTTTGTGATTTTAAAATTGTACAAACAATTTGTTTAACTCTGTAGTATTTTAATGATATCCCTAAATTCAAAACCTTATTTTATTAACTAAAAATTTCTTTAAAAGTAATACTTCTTTTATAAAATAGATTTACTCTCAAGGAAAAAACTCTACGATTTTTAAGTTTTAGAGAATTAGTGTCGAAAATTGAAAAAGATTTTATAGCAATGTTAAGTCATTTATAATGAAGATTATAAAGAAAAAATTGCGAGTTGGGACGTTTAGCTCTTCTAATGAGCTAGTTCGTTCACTTACAACAAAAAGCATGTGTAAAACAAAAATTTCATTTATGAATGTGTTTGTGTGTGTGTTTAACACACATGTTGGTGTTTTAAGTGAATGAACTAGACCAGGGATGAGCAACACGGCCCGCGTGTTGGCTTATTTTATTTACTTTCTCCCATCAATATTTCCCAGCTTAGACGGTAAAAGATTTTTTGCAAGAATTTTTATTATTCTTGTTAAAATTTGCATTCCATATACATATGTATGTAAATAAAGTTAAATTTAATGCAAGAAAACTCCTATCGTCTAAATTGCGACTATATCATTATAAAATTAATTACGGGAAACCCTGCATAACGCGGTATTTCTACAACACGATTTAAATAGAATTCCGTTACAGTTCATCGTGAAATTGTGACTTGTATAACGCGAAATTGAAAAGAAGTGTTGGCGACACTAATTTGTGGATACATATTTCTTTTTAATGTAAAACGGGGGATTTTCCTTTTGTTCAAATATCAAATTCGAATGCACCGCCTCTGTGGTTATTTGTGTTTGCTTCTGTCACACAATTAGTCAGACTGGTAAGCTGTTAACTAACAATTTTTGTATTTCTTGAAAAAGTTAGCTAAATTTTATTGTCGAAAAGGTAATATTAGAGTTTTCTTTACTCAAAATTAAGTTTTTCCCCAAACTTTGTTAACTTTAAAGTTTTTTCCATAATATAATGTCTGAAAAGAAAACAAGAAAAAAAACGGACGATTGCGGATGAGCACAGGAATATCCAAGAAAAGTGGAAATTTGGTTATTTTTTCACTTTTGCTAAAAATAAAGCTGTGTGCTTAATATGCTCAGAAACTGTGTCGACTTTAAAAGAATATACAGTTAGTGTCATTAATATTCGGTTTTATTAAAGAGATATGTATAACTGATTCGTCTTAAGCTAAATGTATATTTTTTTCAACATTTTTTTCTTTTCATTAATAGTTTATTTAGACACTTAAAAGTTCACATTTCTATTTAGAAAAAAAGAATAACAATATAGCAAAAAAAAACTAAATTAATTCAGGTGGCATAAAATATTGCGCGTCAATAATATTCGGTTTTCTTTGGAAAGTAACAAATAATACATTAGAAAAATGGTTTTATATAAAATTCAGTATTTTGTTGGATAACCCTTTTGTTTTATAACTTCACTTATACGGTTTGACATGTTTTTTTTACTATTTTAGCTGTATAAGCTGCAGGAATACGATCCCATTCTTCTTGAAGCCGCAATTTCAATTCTTCAATGGATGTTATTTTGTAGTTGCGGATTCGCCGGTCCAGCTCATCCCATAAATTCTCAATCGGATTGAGGTCTGGGGATTGTGCAGGTGGATGGAGAACTTTAAGGCAGTTATAGAACAACCATTCTTGAATTAAACGCAAATTGTGCTTTGGGTCGTTATCTTGGTAGAATTTAAAAGAATCTAAAACGCCCAGCTTATTTGCACTTTCTTTCAAATTTTGACGGAGGATATTCAAATATGATTCCTTATTCATAATTCCACTGATAAAAACTAATTTTCCCGTCCCTTTAGCTCCCATACAACCCCACACCATAACATGTCCGTTTCCATATTTTACGGTTGGTTTTAAATTTTGTGGTTGTAGCTCCTCATTTGGCTTCCGCCACACCATTACACGCCCATCGGATCCAAATACGTTATACTTGCTCTCGTCCGCAAATATAACGTCATCCCACCAAGTTTTAGGCTTCTTAATGTACTCCCTGGCAAAACTTAAACGAGCTTTTCGGTTGCGTAAATTAACCAATGGCTTACGACGTGCTACTCGGCCATGAAAACCTTTTTTTCTTATGGTTCTTCGTATAGTAGATGCAGATATTTTCTTTTTAAACTCATTGAGCACCTCTGTGACTAATTTGGGAGCACTTAAGCGTGGGTTAGATTTTATTTTTCGCACAATTGAACTTTCTTCCCGCTCAGTCAATTTTTTTGGCTGACCTGTCTGCTTTATGAAGTGTATTCTTCCTTAATGTGTTCACTGATTCTTACGCAAGGAACTACAACCGGTAAAGACTTGTACGATGAACTAAAGTCTGTGTTGGAAAATTTTTCAATTGTATTAAAAAATTATGGGTGTATCGACAGATGGAGCATGAGCAATGTCAATTATGGAGGTTGGAGTATCAGGAAGGCTGTTTCAAGACATTAAGAAGGCCACAGAAAGAGAAATATTCATTAACCACTGCGTAATTCACCAAGAAAATTTTTGTGCGAAAAGATTGAGTATACCAAATGTCACATTACCAATAATTAAATTAATTAATTTTATTAAGTCGCGAGCGTTAAATTATCACCAGTTTAAAGAATTCCTAAAGAATTAAGAAACTAAATATGGCGATTTGGTTTTTAATACCGAAGTACGTTGGCTTAGTAGATATGCAATGCTTAAAAGAGTATACAACTTAAAAAGCGAAATACAATTGTTCTTGGATATGAAGGGATATGACTTCCCTCATTTTGGTTATAAAGAATGAATGTGCGACTTTGGGTTTCTTATCGACATGACCCAGCATCTCAATGATCTTAATATTGAACTTCAAGGCAAAGGACTGTTTATTCGTAGCTTGTATGATAAAATTCAGGGATTTGAGTGCAAATTAAAATTGTGGAACAGCATCTTTTTCAGAATATGTCTCACTTTCCACATTTAGGAAAAGAAACGTTAACACTTCTCAAAAATACACACCATATATATGCATTTTAATCAACGATTTTCAATTACGATTCCAAATGTTCAAAACTGAGAAGACAGCGATTCTACTAAAAATGTTTTCCTCACCATTTAATATCGTTGTGGATACAGTTCCCAAAGAGTTCAAATGGAAGTGATTGACATGCAGAATAATACCGATTTAAAAAATGTATTTCTTTCAGTAAGCATGGAAAACTGTTATAAATCATATGTGAGCCCTGAGAAATTTCCGCTGTTGACGGAAAATGCAAAGCAAATGATGTCTCTGTTTGGAAGTACGTATGTTTGCGAACAATTATTTTCAACCATGAAATTCATCACCAACGACCACCGATCAAGACTAAGTGATACACGATTAGAAAGCTGCGTACGTGTAGCCATCTCACCAATACCAGCTGATATCGATCAGCTTGTATCGAAAAAACAGTGTCAAATTTCTCACTAAAAATACTTGCCTTTTTTTAAAATTAAAATCTGTGTGTGAAATCTTTATTTCTTTTTAATTTTTTATTTTTTATATTAATGTTTATTATAAATAACATTTTGTAAATTATTAAAAAGTGTTACAAAAAATTTAAAAATTTAAATTCGCCCGTTGATTAAAAAGGTTGCTCACCCCTGAACTAGACAATTAAAAGAGCTAAAGAACCCAACTGCAAAAAATATAACTTTGAAGTTATTAGGGAAAAACAATTAGCAGGAAAAAGCCTACATACAACGTGCAACTACTAATATCAAATATATATATAAAAACAAAGATAGGGAAATAATAGTTAGATTTGTTGATTTATTACAAATTACGAGAATTACATTTGTTAAAGTGAACAAAGTGATACATTATTAAAGAAGATATTATATGAATTTGTATCCTTGAAAATGACAAACTGAAAAGAGTAACATATTTCAGTTTGAAATATGGCAGTAAATCTTCGAATAGAAGGTAAATCATATTGAGAAGTTGCCAAAGCAAAAAAATTAACTCGTGCTATTTTACAGACGGTCATTAGAATTGTGTTCTGTTGGCTATCCCAAATACATACATGCTGATATATAAACAGTTATTATTTTGTTGTTTTTGTATTATTTTCTGATTCTTTATTTTTAGAAAAATTCACAAAAATTTGAAATTTTGAAAAAATTAAAAAAAAAATCATATATTAACGCGCTCTCCTGTTTTTCCAAAAAAGGGATATTTGTATAAATAATTTATTTAAATTCGAAAAAGCCGATCGTTGCTATAACTTAGGTTCGATCACAATCTTTTCAACCAGAGATTATCCACGCTTAACTCTACTGAGTTAACTAGACTGGTTTTTACTTCACTTCTCAATTCACGAGTTTACACCTTATAAACTCTCTTCACACCGAGTTCAAACCAACAAACTCTCTAAGTAAATAGAAAATTGTTTCTTTTCAATGATTTATATTGACAACCGTGAAGAAATATGCAACAACAACACCAACAGAACTGAACATGTTTTCTACCACAGCTGCGGAAGTCATCATCAGAGAGTATAAATCATTGGAAAATACAATTTTCTATTCACTTAGAATAAAAATTTGCTAATGATCTCAGAAGCGAAATATTTAAAAAGAATAAAAATTTAAAAATCCTTCAGTTCGAATGAAACAATTTTTTTTTTTACATTTTCGTTTACATGCTTTATTTACCGACGAAAGTAAGTATAACATTTGCGGAAGTGATGACGGTTCAAAAGTTTAGAGAATACTCAACATTGCACTTGATCCAAAGAATATTATACTTACAGTCAAACATGGTAAAAGCAACGATGTGGTTTGGGGCGCCATGGCGTCATCTGGAGTGGCTCGTTTGGATCTTACGATGGTAACATAGATCGCTAACAATACAAAATCATATTGGAGCAAGTTATGTGTCATCTGTTGATAGCTTGGTCCACGAAATCAATGTATTTTCCAGTAAGATAACGGCGCTAAACATACTGCGCACGTTTTTCGCAGCATACTAAAACCCAATGGAGCACATACTAATGAGACGTTTTGTACGAAAATATGACATAAAAAAATATTGTAGTATTATGAAAGTAAAGTACTCTTTAAAGTATGTTTGATAACTAATGTGTACTTAAAACCTAAAATAGGGATTTATTTTGAATTAGGCTGTTATTATTTAAAAATATTATACATACACTATTGGAGAAAATAAAGTGCAAATTACCTTTTTTAATATTTCACCAAAGAAAAAAAGTCAAACTCAATATTATTGTTAAAAACTAATTAAATTTATTAAATTTGTTTACATTTCAATACAAAAAACATAAAAACTTATATATTTAAATTAAATTTAAATGCTCCTTGCCTACACTTGGACAAAATAAAGTGCATATGTAAAATATTGGATAATGACCACAGAAATATGAAGGGATATTATAATAAGCAGAATAAATTAAAATTTCCTCAGACATCTTTACAGGACGTGAGAATAAATCCGTTTTCGAAAACCATTAGGAATCTGTTGGTAAAAGACTTGGAAAATAAAATTAAAAACATAAAATAGGTCATACTCATATCAAGAGCAAAAACTATCTTCGACCTCCTCGGAATTTGAGAATCAAAAGAAGTTCGATTATGATTAAGAAAGAATTAAATTTAAATGTTTCAGCACCTACTATCAGGCCTGCCATATTTGCTGTATCGCCATATGCCATATTGCCTATTTTTTGCCTTAAAATTACCAAATGCGAATTTGCCGATTTTTTCTCCAAAAATGCCTTATGTAATGTTTTAGTAAAATTGATAATTTTTGAAAACACAAAAATACTTGCTATATTACACAGAGACAACAGTTAATTAGTCAACGCTACTGCTAAAGAGAAAAAAGGTTAAGGTTTATTTAAAATTAAGTACAGTAACTCCAACGCATAATCAACATTTTTCTCATAGATAAGTCTTATAGAAGTAAAAAGAATAGTAGGTATGTAGATTTTTCGGAGGTCTTGTTTATACTTCAGACATGTATCTTTTTATAAATGAAAAGAAAAAATAGCATTCTATAATTTATAATTTATAAATATAATAATTATAATTTAAAGATTTTTTTTTGTATAATCACTTAAACAAATTTAATTTAAAGGTTTTCAACGTATATTTACAAACAAAATATGTAATTTAGGTATTGTCAAAAGAAATTAATTCGGCACGTTTTTTTAGCTCAAAAAATTAATTTATTTTAAAAGATAATGAATTAACAAGTAAATGAAAATATTCAGCCCCAATCATGAATAATTTTTCCTTACTCATGCAGTGCATTGTGCTGGTACAAGGAAAATAGATTGTGGGAAGGAGGATGGATAGAGTAGTGTCTATTGACGTTCGATTTAAAATTGTTCATGTCGTAAGTGACAGGACAGAAATGCGCAGGAAGATTGTTCCACAAACGAACAGTGCGACTAAAGAACGAATCATCCTTATAATGCGTTGTGCGATTCACCCTACCTTCGCTCTCTCCTGTACGCTGTCGAGAAGCTCCAAAATAGACTTTGAAGCACCGGCCCGTACATGAGAGTTGTATTTCAAATTGGGTCGGATATAGGTCTTGTAAATATTAAGGAGATCAGTCTTGAGAAGACGAGAGACTTGAATGCTTCTTTCGACACTCGAAATATGTGCTCGTTCCAACGAACGTCACAATGAATTCTCATACCCAGAACATCAAGAGAATCTGATTCCTTAATATCTACATTACCCATAGATACAGATGACAACACAGCACCACGTCTGTGTGTCAGAAAGCAACATTGGGTCTTGCGCACATTAAAGTCGACCCTGTTCGCGCTACCCCACTCAGAGATTTTCTACATGTCGCTTGTAAGTCTGTCGTTCATATTCCGCCTTTTCGCTCCAATCTCCAAAAGGCTCGGCCTACGATCAAAAGAATATGAATGACAAATGTTGCTGTCATCTGCAAAATAGTATATAGGATTAGAAGTGAGAAAAAGAAAGTCATTAAGAAATATTAGAAATAGAGTTGGAGAAAGAACAGAGCCTTGCGGTATCCCTGAATTTATTCTGAACTTGTCGGATGAAATCCCGTCTATAACCACTATTATAGTGCGATTTTTGAGAAAGATCGATATGAATCGAGAGAAGTGACTACCGACACCAAAGGCAATAAGTTTGGATATTGGAACCTCGTGCCAGGGGCACAACTTTACTCTCACCAAATCCATTTATGGACTTGTTCCACACTTCAGAGATTAACGCCAGCAGATCACCAGTAGATCGACCTTTACGGAAACCATATTGGCGATCGCTCAGCAAATTGTTGTACTCTAAATATTTCACAAGGTGATGATTAATCATACTTTCCATAACTTTAGAAAGTGCCGAACAAACTGCTATTGGGCTGTTGTTTTCAGGGTTATCAGCCTCACCCTTTTAAAGGATTGACGTTACATTGGCAATCTTCCAGCAAGATGGAAAAATACCCGCACGATAAGACGCACTGAAAAGATTAGCCAATGGACGCGCAAGCGTCGAAGAGCATTGCTTCAGGACCAGCGCTGGAATGATATCCGGCCCAGAAGAATTATTAACGTCGAGATTTGCAAGAAGATTTTTTACTCCACGGGCTCGAAAGAATATACTAGGAATAGTAACTGATACTCTTTCAAGTTCGGGCAGTGGTTGAACGCTCTCCGGCAAGTTCGAATTAGCTGCAAACATTTCAGTCAGTAGGTTTGCCTTATCAACCGGGTTAGTGAATGTTTGGTCATTCTTTATAAGTACTGGAACCGAGCTAGTGCTGTTCTTAAGCCTTTTCATGAATGATCAAAAGCTCTTACTTCCCTCTGAAAAGTAAGAACTTTAGCACGTAAGCGCTGTTCGTATGGAGACTTTTTGCACCTAAGTACTGTGGAACACGAAGATCTCGCCTGTTTGCGTAGCGAATCAGTATGATCGCATTTGTTATCACGCCAATTTCTGAATGCTTATCCTCTGCATCTGACTGCAAGCTTGCACGTCTGATTAAACCAAGATTTATTACTTGATTTAATCGGAAGTTTTTTGGATGGGATGAAATTATCCATCCCTAGCTTTATTATATTGACAACCATTTCGGCCATGGTATTCACGTTAGAATCAAGGAAACAAAGTTTCCAATTGAAATGCCCATAGAAATCGTTAAGCTCAGCGTTGCGAAGAGTAGAGAACGGGAAAGGGGCAGAAATAGTACAGTGATCCGAATTTCCGAGAGGTGCAAGGACTTCAACTATATAGTTTTCAGGGTGTGTAGTGAGGAAAAGGTCGAGGGTGTTATTTTGGTGCCAGGTTTATTCACTAATTGCGCAAGGTGGTTGTGAGCGGCAAATAGCTCCACGTATTGTGCGGCCAGAATGGCGTAGCCATGATGAATTATGAACATTGAAATCACCAGCAACGACAAATTCACTGTTCGGCTAATTCGCAAGAATAATCGATATGGAATCGGAAAGAGAGTCAAAGCCAGATATGGAAACCTCTCTTCCCGCATTTGGGCTTCTATACAGGAACCCGAAATGCAAAAGATGTGCCATGATTTTGATTTTAACCAATGCTGGCATTGGTACACAACTCCATCGCGAATGTAAGATTGCAAGACCCCTATGAAAATTAAAGAGGGATAGAAGGTGATACCTAGGGATATGAAAATCCTGTGGATCAGCATTTTCAGAAACCTAGGTCTCACATAAGGAGAAAACGGCCTATAGAGACAAATATGCGCATACATGGAGAAGAATTTCGCCCGGAGTCCGCGCACATTGCAGAAATCTTTTTGTACTTGTAATTTTTTGTTGTTCCTCAATTCTTTATTACGAATTGTTTCGTCAAGAGTCGTTGTAATTATTGTTATGCTTTCTATTTTTCTGGTGTGTTGTTAATAAAATTCTCATAAATTATGTTGTTGTTATTAAATTTAAAATCTTAATTATTTGTCTGGTGTTATAATTATGTGTATTTATGTCATGATTTTTGTTGATTCATTTTTTTGTCTTCACTTGTGTTCTTGAATTTTTGTTGTTCTATTTTAGATTTTTAATTTTTATTTTTATTGTTTGTAATTTAATTAAAAAAAAAAAAAAATAAATAAATAAAATAAAATATGGCACTGAAACATTATGGACGGACATCAGAAACCCGTATTGACGGCACGAACGTCAGAACAATAAACTTACCTTTCCTTCAATGCGATTGACTATGTTTGCGATGTTTGCCAATGTATCACCCCTTTTAAGCTGAGTGTTTGTATATAAATATATTACATTGTATATAAATATATTACATTCATACCTAGTTACCTAACAAACTGACAGTTGTTATCTCCGTGAAAAGTGTGTTAATATAGCAGACCTAAATTGTCTTTTAACTGAATATTTGGTGGATGTTGTTTCTATAAGCGAATAGCAGTGATAAAAAAATGCCTTACGGATACTAGTTTATGATATCTTATAGTGTTTATCCTATAATCTCTATTAGTTCTAAAAAATTTCAGTCTATTGTAAAGATAAGCAGGTAGTTAAGTATAAATAATAAAGACATTTCAAAGTTTTCTAATGGCGTATTATAAATTCTTCTTAAGAAATGCGAAATACTGTCGTGTCTATTATTTATAACATTAAGTTTCTGTTTGCTGACCGAATTGAGACTTGCAAAAAATTCATATCCATATAAAAGAATAGGAATTATATATGTCTTTGCCAAAAGTAAGCGCATAATCGGAGGTGTAAAATACTGAGTCCTCCATAAATTCCTTCACATACTGTATGTCCTACAACACACAGAATTAATATGGTCAGTCCATGAAAGCTGGCTATTAAAAACCAAACCAAAATTCTTTGCGCTTCTTACAATTTCTATTAGTGAGTCACCAACAAGGAGTGATAGCAGCATATTCGGTAAACAGCTTCTTTTCCCCATTATAATAGCCTTCGATTTCCTAGCACTTAAACAAAGACCATTAGTCGCAGCCCAATTATATATACTGTCATGGTCGTGATTAAATTTAATAACGCAGTTGCCAATGTCGGTCTTATGACAGCTAATATAGAGTTGAACGTCATCTGCAAACATGTATCTTGCAATAAGAGATCTGAGAAGGTAAACCATTGCAATAAATTGAGTCCGAATCAAACCCTGTGGAACACCTCTTTTTACTAAGCAACTCGCTGATCTATCATCACAATGATGAACTGTCTGACTCCTTTTGTACAAGTATGTAAGCAATTTTACTGTAGATGATGAAATTCAAATTTATTGTCCAGCAGAGGATTTTGTGATCAGCATTGTCTAAATCTTTCGAATAATCAAGAAGTATTAGAAATTAAACCATGTTCTGATCTAATTCTGACCTTATTTCGTCTGCAGGATCTACTAATGCAATAATACAGCTGTGACTAGACCTAAATACAGGTCTAGTTAGTCGTTCACTAATCTGCTCATAGACTAAGCGTTCAAACACCTTGGACATATTTGGTAGTTTTGCAATAGGCTTGTAGGTTTTCCCCTTTTTGGTACAAAAATTATCTTGGTGTGCTTCCAAATTAAAGGAAACTCTGAAGTTTTAAGAATCGTGTTAAGAAGATGATATATATCCTATAATGTGGTCCAATATAACTTTCAATAATCTCGGGTATACCTCATCACAACCAATTGCGTCAGATTTAATACTCAGAAAGGATCTACGCATTTCTTCAAAAGTAACATTAGAAAATTTAAAACCACTACCATTCCTATAATGTGGTCCAATATAACTTTCAATAATCTCGGGTCTACCTCATCACAACCAATTGCGTCAGATTTAATACTCAGAAAGGATCTACGCATTTCTTCAAAAGTAACATTAGAAAATTTAAAACCACTACCATTCCCATTCGAGTTTATATATGCGGATTCATAGTAGCTAATATTAGAGCTGGGCATAAGTATATTGGAAAATTCGTAATTTAATCGATCCACATCTACATGAAATCAGTTGCAATGTTTTTGTCTAAAATGTCCATATCCCGAATTTCTCTCCATTTTCTTATCAAACATAAAGCATATTTAAATTTGCCTCCATAGAATTTGCATTTAGCTGCTCTTATACTCAGGTTTACTTTCCTTCTACGATTCTTAAAAATTTGTCTCAGTTCTGAATCTATCATCAGTTGAAGAAATCAACTCTAAATTCCGAGATCAAAAAAGCAATGCAAGCAATATTGAAATGTACACCTGTTGAGATAAAGTTAAACATAATGACAAAAATTTTGATAACAAAGCTACAATAAAAAATACTAGAAGCATAAAATAAATAATTTTCAAACAAAAATAATAAGACTAAAATTTGGACATAGGTTTTGTTATTCCCGTTCATTTGGGTTATCACGAAATTTCCTGTCCAGCGTGTTCAAATCTACTATACACGTTGGTTCTTCATTTCCATTTTGTTTAACAAAGACCATACTATTGTTAGAATAAGCCGCTGATATTCATTTTGTTTTTTTTTAATAGAAAAATGCGGTAATTTTCTGAAGCGAGATTCTCATTGATATAGAACAGCACGAAGCTATCAAATTCAAAATTGTTTAGGCGCAAGACGTCCTTTTTAGTTTTGATGTATGACGTGACGATTTTAGTACGAAGTTCCGCTCATAAGGCGATTTATACTGACAACAATTGGTGGATCAAATTTTGCCTTATTATTAGTTAAGTTTCTGTCGCCCTGGAATTTTCTCTTAGGTTCCACACGGAAGACGGATTTTGTTTCTGGAACACAGATATTGATGGTTTGGTTATTAAGTCAACATCTTATTTGTTCTGCTGTTCTGGGACACCAACGATGCGTATGTCAATTTCAACTGCTGAATTCTCGTATTTCCTGGTGACATTATTCAAATGGAATGGATCTTTCCTGTTTTAATTTCTCCGTTTTATTAGATAGTGCGATAACTTTTGCAGATTCAGTCCTCTTAATATTGTTACGAAAATTAAGACAAAATTCACCACATCAGGGACTTGTTACGAGATTTAACCTATAAAATTTACTGGCTTGTGTCAAGGCTTAATAATTGCCCTCATTACCTGTATTAATTAAGAGCGCTACCAACCGCATGTCTAACGGTGTTGCCAGTTCGATTCCTTTTTGTGTTTATAATTTTACACCATTTGAATTAACGCAGATAAATCGAAGATTCGTGTCTGTACTAGAACTAGAAACTAATAATAAAATAATATAAAAAGATGACGCATTGCGGTTGGTGAGTTAATCATTATTTGGCTGTCATAAAATAAAGTCTGTCAATTTGCTGTATTAAGACAAAGTGTATAAAAGTTACAGTGGAATAAAACTGTTCAACAACAACAAAAGTGTAGAGGTTTTTTATTTTAACGCAATTTAAATGAACTCAAACATTTTAAAAAGGTTAAAACGTAACATTGGTGTCAGAAGTGGGATTGCAATATAAAATAAAAAATAAATTTGAAAGAAGGGAACTTAAAAAAAAATGAAATTCCAAAAATTAAAAGTAGACAGGCTCAAACATGAGTTAAATAAACTGAAGCTTTCAACAACTGGTAATAAGACCGAATTACAAAAGTGTTTGTTAGAGGAATCTCAGCAGAGTGGTGTTAACATTGATGGCTATGAATATGAAGGAGGAAGAACCTGAGATTCGTGCCATTGCAACAAGAAGCACTGCCAATATTAATGGAAAATGGTAACGGAAAAAATGCATGCACAAACCGAAAAGCTTATAGAAAAAATTAACGCTGTGGCGAATGCACAAGAAATTTCTAAAGCTGATAACGAAAAGCTTTTGGCCAAGGTAAAAGAATCTTCTAGAGCTGATAACAAAAGACTTTTGGCGAAGATAAAATAATCTAGAGCTGATAATGAAAAACTTATGGAAAAAATTAATGTAGTGGCTGAGACACAAGAAACTTCTAGAGCTGAAAACTAGAATTTTCTGGTAAAAATTTTAACGAAACTTGAGAAAACTTCTATTGAGTTACTAGAAACCTGTAGAGCCGAAATACGAAAACTTCTAAAGCGACAGCAGAGAAGTTGCAGGAAATATATGAGACGGTCAGTAAAAGAGCAACTGGCGTAGAGGCAAAATTGTTAAATTTAGAAAAGACTGTTAACGAAAAATTTATTGTAAAGGGGGAGAAAATCAACAGTCTCCAGTGCCAAAAACAAGAACCAGTGAGTATTACACCAGAACTTTCCAACAGAATATAAACACCTTGCTTTGATAGTAGTTGATGATTACCGCTACCTAACGGCAAAACCAGCAAATCGTTTACGTCATCTTAGCGATTCAACCTCTGAAAAAAAGCCAACACCGGCAACCTGAATCCAGAGGTAGTTACTGCCCATCCTTCTGTAGCTGCTCACACAACGCTTCAAACAACGACTAAATAAGGTCCCATTCAAGTTGGAATGGACAGGTATGTTACCATACTAAAGAGTGGGCGAAATCCTTCCTCTAATAATACGGCATCTTTGTCAAAACTTTTAAAGAACAGCGAGAAGGTAAGCTACCAATATAGATTTTCGATACGGGCGACTGAAGTAGCTGAGCAAATAGAGGTTTCAAAATGGTTTCTTACAAGCCTCCACCAATTTATCTGAGGGAAAATAATGCGAATAATACACTACTCTCCAAATAGCGGATACTTCAGCCTATATAACGTTGCATATGCCATTTAATTTATGTGAGTACTTAAGGCCGAGTTGTCGACGTCCACAGAACCTACCCCAGTTGTAGAGCCGTCTGTGTAGACCAAACCGCCAAGAGCTGGTTTAGATAGCACCGTCTGTCTGCTAGGTATCAACACTTCGATGATCAAGTAATTCAAAGTTGTCAAAACATGTATAGTCACTAGCACGTCTACTAGATCTGAGAATAATCCTATACCTCAATCCGTGCAAAACGCTCAGATGTCCATAGAGAGTATCCCGCCATTGGTTCATTATCCTAAGCCTTAGGGTACTTCACACCTGAAAGTAATCTTACAGACCTAAAGGACGGCGTTTAAACATCGCGTTTACGGCCGTATATATGTATATATATATAAAAAAATTTTATATATATATACATATATATGTAAGTAGTTTTTCTTTAAATAGGCATTAAAAATTATTTTAAACTGTCTAATGTTTTATTAAATTAAACCAACGAAATACAAACTTCAAGTTAAGTGCGGCAATAAATTTATTTAAAATAAATATTTAATAATTCAGTCCTAATTTGCATACACTGTGACAAAATAAAGTATACATTTTCAATGAATATGATCATTTTGCTACAAATTAAAAACCACTTAAGATATTTCCAAACATCATTTTAAATATAAAATAGTAACGCATCTGAAGAATAAAACTCAATTTTGACATATCCAACATATAAAAAAAATTAATTTTTATGGATTTTTTTATAAATTAAAGACACGCGACAAAATAAAGTATAAAAAATTAAACAAATTAGATTATATCAATTCCTACATAAAATTATAACTACTTTTTATTTTCTTCGTGTACCTTTTTTATAGTCAGGTGCTTGGTATCCCTAATAGGGGAAAATAATTATTGTGTTACTCCAATCAAACGGGGTAATATTAAGGAAATAAAAATTCAGATTAATACCGAAAACGAGTTCCGCAAGATTTTTTACCGATTTTGTATCCCGTAAAAAAATTTCTATACGTACCAACTGAAGAGCGGTAAAGGTCTCCAGGCTGTTATTAAAGGTTTTGATGCTTGCGTCGTCACGGATGAGGTTAAGGACAGCTTAATAAACAGGGGATTTAAAGTTAAAAGCGTGGTAAACATAAAAAACAGAGACAAGGTTCCACAACCTATGTTACGGGTGAAAATGGAACCAGGTGACATAAAATTGGAAAATAATGAAACTCACCCAATCTACGATTTAAAATATTGACTGCATAGAAAAGTGGCTGTGGAAGAATCTCACAAATGTACAGGACCAGTCCAGGAGTTTGGGCATACAAGAGCGTACTGTAAACTACCTTATGTTTACTTACGAAACATACTTATTGGGGATCTCTCCTAATAAGTCCGATGGGGCGTATGTATATTGTTTGATTCTATATCTAAATCCGGACTAGATGTGATATCAAGTGGCCCACTGACCGAAACAAAATCCTCGATTTAATTGACTTTGGTGTAATTAAAGAAATTTCTAGAGAACTGATTCAAGCTAAAAATTTCTCTAGATATGTCATCGGACCACTCACTTATTATGGTCACCATTTTGAGCACTCACGAAATTATGTTTTCAAATGTGTGTATCGAATATACAGTCAACCGAATAAATTGACTGAAATTTAAAAAATATCTTAGCACAAACTCTTCGAAAAAAACTCGGACAGAGGTGGACGAGTCCACTGAGAACTTTGAAAGAAATCTGAAGATGGCTTCCCAGCACGTTACTTTGCCTCCACGCCAAGTTCGATTTAATAAAATGCACTCAGCAAACGTAGAGCAATTATTATCTAAAAAGCGAAAAATTCGGCTAGAATAGCAGAAATATAGACCTCCCCGACTGAAGAAGTAGTTAAAGAAAGGTACAAAAGAACTCAAAAATGTGCTCGAATTAAGAAGAACTGCTTCCCTAAACAAATACTTGGAAAATCCAGACGAAACTGCATATACAGATTATTCCTTATGGCGCGGAGCTAGAAATCTTAGAAGACTTATTATAAGCAGACCTCCGTTGCGTAAGTCGAATGGAGAACGGGCAAGAGATGACTCCGAAAAGGTAAATTTATTTACTCAACACCTGAAGCAGGTATTTACCCTAAATATTTTAGAAGACATTGTAGAATTGCCACCTTCACTACCACTGCTTAGTACTGCCTCACCTTTGAAATTTGAGATGCGTGATATTGGTTTGATCTCAAGCCAAATAAAGCACCTGGTATTGAAAAAATCAACAATAAAATGATTATGGAGTTACCCAGCTTGGCGAGAAGACTAATTCTCCTTATATTCAATAGAGTCACGGCTGGAATATTTCCCCAACACATGGAAAATACCAAAACCTGATGCCAAAACCTGGAAAAGATCTTTCAAGGGTGGAGACATACAGGCCAATAAGCCTACTATCCAATATATCCAAGTTGTTTGAAAAAGTGCTAATGAAGAAATTAATTCCAACATTAAATGAAGTTAACTGCATTCCACATCACTAATTTGGACTTAGAACCAAGCACAGCAGTGTCAAATAGACACATAGACTGGTGTGTGCCATAAGGAAGACCTTTGAGGAAAAAGTATTGCTTTGCTCTTTTTATCGATGTGTCTTAAGCGTTCGACAAAGTATGGCATGAAGGCTTATTATTCAAGCTAAGGCAACATTTTCCACCAAATGTCTGCAGCCTACTACTAAGATACTTAATTGAACAAAAGTTTAGAGTGAGGGAAGGCGACTGTCTAAGCGAACCACAGAAGTATCTTGGGCCTCTTGATATATCTGATTTATACCTCAGATATGCCAACATGTAGGCGTACGCTTATCTCAACATTTGCCGATGATACAGCCATCCTTAGCAACCATGAAAACCCCCAGTGGGCAACTCGATACTTACAAGCCCATATAATACAACTGGAGTCTTGGTTGAAGCAGTGGAGAATTAAAGTAAACAAACAAAAGTGTGCACACGTAACATTCACATTGCGCAGGGAGTCATGTCCACCTATTCGAATAAATAACCAAACAATACCCCAGAGTTCAGTGGTAATATATTTGGGAATACATCCTGACCATCGACCAAAGTGGAAGAGCCATATTGATTTTAAGTTGACCCAAATTAAACTAAGGATGCTACAAATAATTTGGCTAACTAATAGAAACTCGAACCATAGCTTGGCCTGCAAACTCCTTCTATATAATGTAATTTTGAAACCAATCTGGTGCTGCGATGTGCAATTATGGGGCACTGCCTCAACTTCAAACTTTGAAAAAATGCAAAGGCGTCAAAATAAAATCTTAAGAATGATAACAAATGCGCCTTGGTACATCAAAAATTCAAATATCTATGAAGACCTAAACGTTCCAATGGTTAAAGAAGAAATCGCAAAATATGTAGAAAGATATATGAAGAAGCTAGAAGTTCACCCGAATCCACTAACCCGTGAAATTTTGATTGATCCTGGCCATACCCAACTAAGAAAAAAAAATACTGCAGACCTGGTAAGAATATAATGCATAATATCAATTTGATGTAAGATGCAGTGAGTCATTAATATTGGGATCCAGCGTTGGCGGGACTCAATTAATTCCTAGTTTTTTAAGATTAAATACATTAATTGTTAGTTCACTAAGTGAAGATTTAATAAATTCGTTAAAAAATGAAACGGATGCAACGATGAAGAGAAGGCCCTGGAATTAATTTTGTCCTTAAGAGGTGCTGCAGCAGAAATTCTAGAAACCATGCCAGCCAGCTGCAGAAGCAACTACAGCGAAATAATGCTGGCGCTACAGCGTAGATTTGGCGACGAGAACAAACGCGATTTGTACCGCATGGAACTTCAAGCCTTTGCGATGGAAGTCGTGTGGTTGGTTCAGCTTACCTATCCAGGGGAAAATCACCCACTAGTGAACTATCTCAGGACCGAAACCTTTGTTTACGGCATACGAGACCACGATGTTAAGCTAGCCGTATGTGCTACACAAAAGACAACTTTTACAGATACTGTTGCGCTCGCACTAGCGCAGGAGACTGCTCGCACGATATCACAGCCACAAATACACAAGGTGCGTAATATGGAAGTTGTGGCAGAGAAGGAGAATGAAATCAAAAAAATAGAGGAGGTGGTCAAGAGAATTCTAGCTGAGCAGAAATCAAAATTAAAATGTTTTAACTTTGGAAACAGCAGCCACTTCCAAATAAACTGTAAAGCGCCACGCAAAAGGTCAAGATCCGTCTCAACACTGCGAAATAATAAACGAACCAACTACTATTAAACACCAAAAGAGTCCCCCTTAAACTAAAACAAGTTCGCACTGAGGGTCAAGAGCTAGCTCCCACAAGCAAGGGCCCCCCGATCTCCATATCGGTGATGCAGAAAAATGGCAGCAACCTTATAGCGTGGAGGTACATATAATGGCAGACAGCACACCTTCACTACAGACACCGGTGCGACACAGTCTATAATCAGACCCTATGTAGTGAAGGGAAAGTGTGAAAAACTTAATAATATCAGACTATGAACAGTAACTGGGGAGTCTGCCACCGTCTGCGGCGTGAGAGTGACTATAGCGAACATATTTTTATTGTCGCCGGTATTGTAGACGAGTTTATCATTGGTGCCGATTTTATGATAATCCATGGTATCAATTTGAAAATGTGGCAACAGATAATAAAGATACCTCTTGGAGCTCACCTGTAGTCTTAGTTAAAAAGAAAGATTGTAGTACAAGATTCTGCGTAGACTACAGGAAGCTAAATGGTGTCACTAAAAAGAACAGCTATCCGCTACAAGGAATTGACGATACGCCCGACACGCTAGCTGAAACAAACTGGTTCTCTACATTGGATCTACAAAGTGAGTATTGGCAGGTAGAGATTGCAGACAAGGATAAAGAGAAAACTTTCAGTGCGAACGTGGCTTGTGGCAGTTTAAAGTTATGCCATTTGAGCTCTGCAATGCGCCGGCCACAATCGTGCGGCTTATGAAGCTCGTAAGACTTGTTTGGTTTACCTCGATGACATAATAGTGATGGACAGAACTTTCGACGAACACCTCTAAAACCTGCAGAAGTTCTACAGCAAATATCAATGGCTGGATTGAAATTAAGCGTGAAGAAATGTGCATTGTTCCAAAAACAGGTACAATATTTGGGTCATCTAATTACGCTAGATGGCATTTCAACGGATGAAGATAAAATACGAGCAGTAAAGGACTGGACTCGTCGCCAGAATCTTTATGAATTATGAATGTAGCTTTTTGGGATTCTGCACATATTACAGACGCTCCGTGCCTAATTTTGAGAGCGTGGTAGCAAACTTACATGAGCACACAAAGAAATCTAAGGCCTATCATTGGGGAGAGTCACAACAAAAGGCGTTCCAGACATTAAAGGACCTATTGTGTGCTGCACCTGTTTTGGCGTATCTAGTACCTGGTGAAAAAATTCATCCTTGACAGTGATGCCAGTGGATATGGTATTGGTGGTGGTATATATATATATGTATATATATGTATGTATATATATGTATGTATTATATTATATATATGTATGTATTATATTATATATATATATATATATATATATATATATATATATATATATATTTATATAACACAAATAATTTCAAATTCAATGCAATGTATTCAAATCACTCAAAAACTCAGTTTCGAGCAAATGTGATTGTATACATATACGTACACATTCCGTGTTCTTTATCGCATATATTATATTAATTCCCATAACATATATATATATATATATATATATATATATATATATATATATATATATATATATATATATATATATATTTATATATATTTATGTATATTTATATATATATATACATATATATATATATATATAAATGCGATTGTATACATATACGTACACATTCCGTGTTCTTTATCGCATATATTATATTAATTCCCATAACATATATATATATATATATATATATATATATATATATATATATATAAATATATATATATATAAATATATATATATAAATATATATATATATATATATATATATAAATATATATATATAAATATATATATATATATATATATAAATATATATATATATATATATATAAATATATAAATATATATATATATATATATATATATATATATATATATATATATATGTTATGGGAATTAATATAATATATGCGATAAAGAACACGGAATGTGTACGTATATGTATACAATCGCATTTGCTCGAAACTGAGTTTTTGAGTGATTTGAATACATTGCGTTGAATTTGAAATTATTTGTGTTAGGGCTTTTCTATGTGAGACTAACGATATGTATATCCCACTATTTTTGTCGAAATAAAAGTTTGGCTAATCTTTTGCCAAATTGTTAATTATTCCAGGGCGATCTTACGTGTGATCATTTTCACCAAAATGTATCGTAACGCCAGAAAAATTTTTGCATGCATATTCAAATCCCTTGGCTTGATTGTTCTCATTTATTTACTGACGCGCTGCAATTAGGTAGCACTATATTTAATAATAAAGTGAGAACAATATAGTTTTGGAAATTGTGTTTTGTTTTTATTACGAATTTTCAACCGATTTTCTTTCAGTTTTCCGACAGAAGTCCAAAAAACTGGAAGTTAATGAGACAATATATATTCTGATTTGTTACTCTTCCAAGTCCGATGTCCCACTTTGTAAGGGTCAGTCCATAACGAAAAGATATATTTACTTTTATTAGGCATCTCAGAATCAGATTTAATGTAATGTTCTCAGAAGCAGAAACAATAGACCGCATCCAAGAAATGTATACATATGTAAATCTGTTTTAATTAATATATCTTTAGATAAAAGTCCACCTCATAAATTTAAAAATATAAGATACAAGATATAAAGTATTAAGTACGACGAGTTCTATGTGCCTTGGGCTTAAGCCGAAAATATAAATACGTATTTTGTTTATTGGTGCTAGTAATAATTTTATAGTGGTATTACTCCTAAAGTACTGAATTAATTTAAATAAAATTGGCGTTGTACACAGTTGTAAGAAAAATGCTTTAAAACCATATACGGTGTATATTACACATATATCTTTTCAAAAGCGGTACAGTAGTACAGGCGTAAAAGGGATTACAAAAAAGTGTTTGCCTATTAATTATGTTATATTCATGTTATATATAAATAACAAGATAAAGAAGCTCTTTATCGGATGTCAGAAAAATGGGAGTAGCTGACATCAGCTGTGACCACGAGCTTATCACTGATGAAATCAAGATTAAGTTGAAATATCAAAGAAACACCATCAGGCGAAAACGTCTCTACCTACAAAAACTCTAGAATGTTGCAACCAGGCACGAATTAATCTTGGCAATCCGTGAACGGCTACCAAGAAACCAACGTCACTCATGGAAAGATATCAAAGCAATATATAATCAAGTCGCGGAGGAAACATTTGGTGTAGTGCAACCAAAAAGAAGAGTTTGGATATCAGATTACATTTTGAACCTGGTTTCTCAAAGAAGAGAATAAAACTGTAGCTGAATAGCAACAATACCTTGAGGCAGTAATGCCATCAGCTGGCAAAACAAGTAAAGAAAGCTGCAAGAAGAGACAGAAGAAAGTTCTTGGAACGCCTGGCAACAGCGGCAGAAGAAGCAGCTGGCCAGAATAATACGAGAAAACTACACCAGACGATTAAATATCTCACTAATCAAAAGTGTAATAGGAACCAAGCCGTTGCTGATAAAATTGGTACACTAATAACGAACAATGATGCACAAACACAGAGATGGAGAGAGCATTTCAATGAAATTAGTAACGTCACGAACACTACTGAGGATAGCGAAACATTTGAGAACATAGATGATTAGAACAGTTTAAGAATACCATACAACCCTCCCAATCTGAATGAGAAAAAAGAGGCGATTGGTAAATTGAAAAAAATTAAGGCGGCAGGCGAAGATGGACTACTTGCGGAAATTCTACGAGTTGACATCCAAACCACAGCTGAACTTCTAATGCCTCACATCACATCACTATGGGAGGAGGAGAGGCTGCCTCTTACGTGGAAGAAGGGCATCATTGTAAAGTTACCAAAAAGTGGCGACTTGAAAGACTGTAATAATTGGAGAGGAATTACTCTACTTAACACCATATATAAGATAGTTGCAGTCATAATACAGGGAAGGCTTCAGAGCAGAATAAATATACTGCGAGATGAACAAGCTGGCTTCAGACCGAATAGAAGCTGCGTAGATCAGACCAACACTTTACGAATAATCATTGAACAATCCATAGAATGGCTTACCCCCCTGTATCTACGATTTGTTGATTTCAATAAAGCGTTTGAAACCATCAACCGCTATATGGAAAGTACTAAGAACCGAAGGAGTACCCCAGACGATAATTCGAATAATTAGAGTGATATAACGGAAACATCAGCCAACCATTCCACACCAATGCTGGAGTTAAATAAGGATGTCCACTATCACCTCAGCTATTCACCATCGTGCTGGATGACATAATGAGCAAAGTCTGTTCGAAAAGGTGAGGGATCCCATGCAGTCTCTCACGCCAACTCGAAGACTTGGACTATGCAGATGACATTGGCTACTCTCGCATAAGATTTCCAATATGCAGTCGAAACTGGAGGACCTAGAAAGATTGGCTCGTAGTGTTGGACTTGAGATAAACATCAAAAAAACCAAGGCCATGAGAATAAACAATACGAGCACGGAAAACATCATGCCACAGGGTCAAATAGTCGAGTATGTAGATAGCTTCTGCTATCTAGGAAGTACAATGATTACAAACGGTAGCGCAGAACACACGTAGATAACAGGCTCAATAAAGTGATAGCGGCATTTGGACAACTGCAGTCAGTCTGGAGAAGCTCACATATATCCAGACGAACTAAGCTCGGAATATTCAACTCATGTGTTAACTCAGTACTGCTGTATGGCAGTGAAACCTAACTTTTATCGAATAACATCACACAGAAACTCCAGATATTCATTAACAAGTGCCTCAGAATCACCATAAGTAACACAGAACTGTGGAGCCTGACTAATGAAGAAACCATACTGAAACAGATAAGGAAAAGAAAGTGGAGATGAATTGGTCACACCATCCGAAAAAGTCCAGAAAGTATCACTAGAATGTCACTTGAGTGGAATCCTCAAGGCTCAAGAAATCGAGGTCGACCAAAAAACACCTGGAGACGCACAATTATCCAAGAACTGAGACAGAACAACATAACATGGGAAGAGGCAAAGTCAACAGCTGTAAACCATGTTAGAAAGAGATGCTTTGTGGAAGCCATATGCTCCTCAGAGGAGTAACGGGAAAAAAATAAATAAAAATAAATTGTCCTTTGTTCGTCATTTTATAGCTCGAAAACCACTATTTAAGTTCTCTATTGATCCCCATACCAAAAGTTTCGGTACAAGTCTAATTTTTATTATTAGAAAGGTCAGTCTGTACATTTTTAACCAAACTTTGAAGGGCTGTAACTTTCTGATTTCAAAAAAGATTTTTATGACATTCGAAAAATTTGATTCAGGGGTGCTACTCTTTTATATTAATTTATTTCAACTTTAATTTTTCCTATTATTTAAACAGGTTTCAGTAAAGGTAATTTTATATGATGAGAAAATTAAAAAATATCGGCAAAAAGAAATGTTAATATTGTGATAAGCCCGCACATATTCCGGTACTCAATGTTGATTGGGTAAAGCTTAAACGAGTCTCTTAGTTTTCTGAAGCAGTGTTTTGGGTAGGTAAATGTACACTCTCAGACCGAGAGGTATTTCTATATTCGTATTCATGTATAATAGCTTAAAGTGGCCAAAAACTAGGGATAACAATTGCCTACGAATTTTAAAAGAAGCCTTATTTCTTTTTTCAGCGCATTTAGATTTAAAAACAGCTATGTTAATTTCGTAACCAAGCATCTGAATATTGTTAGGAAAATAAAATTGCCGAAAAAGAAAATATACCACATCAGGAACTGTATTGGGATATTTTATTTTATTGGTTTGTGTCAAGGTTGCGAATGTGTTACCTTGGTAATTCCGCACTGATTTATGTATTCCAATTCGGCCATATTTGAGTAACACAATCTTACAAGTTTGAAATTAACGGTCATAAAATAGAGAATTTGAGAGCGTTTGAGATATTTCCGGAACTTTCCGAAATGTAGACAATATAAGGAGGCTGCTTTGCCTAAGTCTACATAGTTTTCGTTTTTCAGTCATAAAGTAAAGTCGTGTTTAGGCGGAAATAAAAGTGTTGTATAAAGGAATATTAAGTGCGAGATAAATAAGTTGCTGTATAAAGATAAAGTGATGAAATAAAAACTGTAAAACAACAACAATGTGGTGTTTATTTTATTTTGACGCAACCAGAAAGAACTCAAACGTTTTAGAAAGGTTAAAACTTAACAATATTGCTTAACAGCATCAATTGTAGTCTCAGAAGCAAAGCGAGCAGCAAATATTGTCCTTTCAGGCGAAATAACCTTTAGTTTTATTGGATTATTGACTTTATTACTAGGAGAAGCACCATTACGAATCGGATTATTAACTGCCATCAACTGCCCTTGACCCAGCATGAGATCTGTTATCCGCTAATGAATCCTCAATTGAAAAAAATGTACATCAGTTGTAGAGGGAGCACTTTTGGATCCACCAACACTTTAGGGTGGTTTTTAAAACATCGACTTATATAGTCCTTTACTAGTTTACTATAAAATGTGTATTTTTGATGTTTTGTTTTCAGAACTGATTGATTTTTTTCTTATATTCGTTATATTTGTTTAAGAAATAAGGTATAATACAAAAGTTCTGAAATTTAACCAAGCGTTTACTGTATTTGGCGATCGAAAGTATAGTTTTGGGAGATTTTATGTCTGTTCATTTTACATGTGAGTAGCTGTACAAAGATGATAGAGAGCCCTATTAAAAAACAATGAAATATATAATATATAAATATATTATATATATATTATATATATATTTGGAATTATTGAAAATTTGGAAAAAAAATCATGAATGTTTTTAAGTATTTGCAGCAACAAAATTTCATTGCACATTTGGAATTGTTGTGAAATTCTATTTCAAGAAAAATAGCTTCTATAGAGAATGTAAGTAATATATTTTGTTGATTGTACGTGAAAAAAGTGTGTCATGATGTAAATTATCATTAATGGTCATCCACACAGATCGTTACAGCAGATTTGACTAAGACAGTAATAATAAAAGTTTCAAATATAAATTGTTAACCGGTGAATATAAATTTAGCGGAAAAAATATATAAAAGAAGGCAAGGAAATTCTAAATATTGTTGAATGTAAGAAATGGTTGACCATTTTAAGATTTGGTTAACATACACACATAAATGTTATTTGCTTGGTTATTCTAAACCTACGGTCACATTTGTCAAATATTTGATAGAATGCAGCAGAATTAACAAAGTAAACAACCCAGTGTAGCAAGTTAGTAAAATAATTTTAAAAAATATGCATCAATTCTAATATAAACTACACTGAAAAGTGTCCTACTCGTTGAAATACTGCCTTTTATCTTCTTCAATCGGTTGAAAAAAATTTGGTTAAAATGTGTATGTATCTAACATTTTAAAAGAAAAGAACATTTGTTTTCTTGTTCTTATTTTCTTTTAATTATAATTCGTATTATTCAAAATTTACTTTAATTCGAAATCTCTTCTATATTGTTTTCCTTTTTGTTTCCAAACATTTATTTTATTTTGTCTTATTTATATTTTATTTATATTTTTTTTTTCTATTACAAAATCTTTCTTCTTTCCTTTTCCTTTCCTGACCTATATATACACTAATCTTTAAGACACACCCTTACCTTAACCGTTTTCTTAATTTTATCCATCCCAAAAAAATTGTCCACTCGCGGCCTATTATCATCTTTTTGCGTTTGTTTATTTTACTATAGTGTTTGTTTGCCTCCTATAAGTGTTTGTTTGTCTTTTTGTTGCTGTTTGTTTACCTCCAACATTGTTGTTATTGCTTCACCAATCACTCAGCTCTCAAGGGGAATTGCCAACCTATCAGTAGATTAACCCCCAAACGTACACATTACAAGTGATAGTTGTGATCATCAAAATTTTATGTAATTAAATAGTGGAATGCAAAATACAAGCTGCAAAATTTTGTCAAACACTGAAACAAAGAAATGTCAAATTAAGCAGGCCAAAAAACTTGACGTTAAGGTGTGACTCACAATTAACATCGTGCGTTTTGTTTGGACTACCCTTTATATTGCCTTCAACAAGTTAACCACTCCAGCAGCTGATATACAGCCCCAAACTATTTTGCTTCACAGTTAATTATCCATTACTTTATTGTGTCTTATACAAGCCATTTGTTTTCGAAATATATTAAATTTCGAGTTTTCAATGAATATTACATAGCTCCAGAATTAGGTTGACTATTTAAAATCGCCATTGGTAAACAATAGTCTTCTAAGTCTATTTTAGTCACTAATGTACGGTTTGTTTCCATTAATTCGTCTATGATAGCTGTTAAGATCAGGGTTGGCAACCCACTGGGTAACCCAGTTAAACCAACGCGGGTTTTTTTTATTTAAAGGTTTTCATAGTTTATTTAGAACAAAAATAAGTGTAATTTACGTATTGGGATTACAAATTAATTTTTTCCGTTTTTGAGCTCAAAAAATTATTAGATATTAAATTTATCAAATCACTCATAAACTTCTCGTCTTTTAAGGCTCTCTAATTTTGAAGCCGATTTTGTATTTCTTCAAAGGAAAAGATTAAAAGAAAACTCCTACCTCTTTATACGGCACAGTTTCTGAAAATGTAGGTCGTGAATCGAAATGCCTTTAAACGATATGAATATGTGTTGCGTTTGCTTCCCTTACACGTTTTGTTGAAAAAAGGAAGAATCCACGGTTTTTTAACCATAGAACGAGGTAATTCACGCTTAATGCGAATGTATTCCATAATTCAAACAGGCCGTTAAAGTGAAAGGAAAGTCCGCATAAAGAGGTGTGAGTTTATTGTACCCGTCGCAACAGCCAGAGAATACATCGGTAGCTGCATTTGATAGTTTCTAATAATCGGGTGCTGTCATGCAAAAGAATAACTTAATCACGTCTGTCTTTATATTCCGTTTTTCTCATAATTCATGATTCAAACGAAGTAGATGCAGTTTGTTCCGATCACCGAATTTTAGCAGCTAATAGTACACAATGTCGCCTTGATCCCACCAAGAATGCAATATTGCACTATAAATCCTAAAACAACATGAGGGTATAAACAAAAAAAAAATATTGTCGACTTGAACGAAATTTGAAAGCAATTATAAAACTTAATAAGACCAAAAAAAAAAAAAACCATCAAACAGCCCGGGTTTTTGCCAACCGTGGTTAAGATAGAATAATTTTGGAATCGTAGACGCGCTTACTTCCTTTTTCAAATATATTTTCAACTAATTTTGTGGCTAAAAGCTGGACTTTGCTTTATTTTGCTGACCGATGTTCTTTTTCGTATTTTACGAAAATAAAAATGCATAAAAAGAAAATACACCACATCAGCGCCCTTCAACTGTGTTGAGGCATTTTGATATATTTGGTAATTATGTGTCACCCTGTTAATGTCGTACTTATTTTTGTATTTAGCAGCACTACCGAAACGAAACTTGAGAAAACTTCTTCTGAGCTACTAGAAACCTGTAGAGCTGAAATTCGAGAAACTTCTGGAGTCAATAGTCAAAAACCTTCAGCTGAGGTACGTGCGAAATCTAGAGCTGTTACTTAAAAACTCTTGGCTGAGGTACGCAAGACTTTTAGAGCCGAAAACCAGAATTTGCTGGCAAAAATTGAAAAGAACTTTGAGAAGCATTGAGTGGAACAACAGAGAAGCTGCAAGTAATATATGAGTCAGTTAGCAAAAGGATTGACAACGTGGACACAAGAGTGACAAGTCTAGAAAAGACTGTAGACGAAAAATTTTATGTAATAGAAGAGAATAAAAATACTAATAGTCTACAGTGCCAGCGACCGGAACCAGTGCGTATTATACCAGAAGTTTCCTGCAGAATAAAAACATCTTGCTTTGATGGTAGCTCACCCCTATCCGTATTTAAATTCCAACAGAAATTTTATAAACCATTTCAACGACTTAATAATAGCGCTACAGCGTAAATTTGGCGACGAGCACAAGCCCGATTTGCACCGCATGGAGCTTCAAGCCTTTGCAGTGAAAGTCGGGAGGTTGATTCAGCTTACCTATCCGAGGAAAATCACCCACTAGTAGACCATCTCAAGACCTAAGCCCTTGTTTACGGCATACGAGACCACGATATTGAGCTAGCTGTATGTGCTATACAAAAGACAACCTTTACAGATACTGTGGCGTTCGCACTAGCGCAGGAGACTGCTCGCACGATATTAGAGCCACAAACACACGAGGCGCGTAATATGGAAATTGTGGCAGAGAAGGAGGATGAAATTAACAAAATTTAAATGTTTTAACTGTGGAAATAGCGCCTACTTCCAGAGAAACGGTAAAGCAACACGCCAAAGGTCAAGATTCGTCTCACCACCGAGAAATAATAAACGGGCCAACTACCATCAATCAATAAAAAAGTCCCCGTTAAACTAAAACAAGCTAGCTCTGAGGGGTAAGAGGTAGCTCCACAAGCGATTGCCACGCAATCTCTATATCATTGATTCAGAAAAATAACAGCAACCTTACAGTGTGCGGGTACATTAATGGCATACAACATACCTTCACTATAGACACCGGTGCGACGCAGTCTATCATCAGACCTGATATAGCGAAGCGAAAGTCTGAGGTACTCAATAATATCAGACTACGAACAGCTACTGGAGAGTCTGCCACCGTCTAAGAAAGAATTGAGGTAAAGGTGACTATAGCGAACGTTACTGTAAGCCAAATTTTTATTGTCGCCGATATTGTAAACGGTATAAATGTATGGTATAAATTTGAATATGAGTCAACAGATTATGAGTTGGAGTAATGTGGGATATCAGCATCAAGTGCAAGCCAGAAGATTAGTTGCTGTCAAACAATAAAAACTACCAGCTCAGACGGAGTCATTGATATGGGCGCGTATGGAGGGAGATTGTGAGGACAGCCGCTTGTTGGTAGTAGAACCAGCAGAAATTAAGGTGGACTTTTTATCAGTAAAGGCCCTTGTCAAATCTAATGAACAAGGAATAGTCCCAGTGAGAGTGCTCAATCTATCAGGCCACGAAAAAATCATTTATGAAAACTCCGAGGTAGGCCAATGTGCTCCAGTAGAGGCGATAATAAACAGCGAACAATTGCCGGAACCGGCCAATATGTCAGCCAAGGACCAACAGGGATTTTCCTCAAACCTCAAAATGTGTAGCAGGTCTAGCAGCTTTAGAAAAAAATAAAGCCAAAAAGCTGTTAAAGAGGTACACCTGCGTATTCGCCACGAAAAATAAAAATCAAGGCAGAACAGCAATAAATAAATACTGGCGAAGCGAAACCGATAAAACTGGCACCCTCTGGCGAAGAGCTAGTCATCATAACCTTGGAGCTCATCTGTAGTTTTAGTTAAAAAGAAAGATTGCAGTACAAGATCCAGCGTAGATTACAGGAAGCTGAACGATGTCACTAAAAAGGACAGCTCTGCAATGCGCCGGCCACATTTGAGCGGCTTATGGAGCGCGTACTAAAAGGGCTCCTTTGGAAAACTTGTCTGGTTTACTTCGATGACAAAATAGTGATGGGCAGAACTTTTGACAAAAACCTCAAAAACCTGGCTGAAGTTCTGCAACAAATATCAATGGCGGGACGAAATGTGCATTGTTCCAAAAACTGGTAAAATATTTGGGGCTCTAGTTACAGCAAATGGTATTTCAGCGGATGAAGATAAAATATGAGCAGTAAAAGACTGGCTTCGCCTACAGAATCTTCATAAATTATATACGTAGCTTTTTGGGACTCTGCACATATTACAGACGCTTCGTGCCTAATTTTGCGAGCGTGGCGGCAAGCTTACATGAGTTCACAAAGAAATCTAAGGCCTATCATTGGGGAGAGTCACAAGGCGTTCCAAACACTAAAAGACCTATTGTGTGCTGCACCGATTTTAGCATATCCAGTCCCTGGTGAAAAATTCAACCTTGACAGTGATGCTATTGGATATGGTATTGGTGGTGTACTTTCACAGGTGGTCAACGGGGTGGAGAAAGTAGGCTACTATAGCTACTGTACCCGCACGCTGTCAAAGCCTGAACGGAATTATTGTGTGACTCTACGTGAGCTACTGCGCTGGAATGTATAAAACATTACCATAAGTACCTATATGGTTAACATTTTCTGCTAAGGGTTGATCATTCCGCCCTGAGATGGCTGCTGCAATTTAAGAACTCTTAAGGACAGCTGTACAAAACTTATACTGTAGTAAATAAAAAGCTGTAAATAACAACAAAGTGGTATTTATTTTATTTTAGTGCAATTTAAACGATATATACATATATGTACATTAATAAGTGTAACACACATGATATCTTAATTTCTTGATATTTTAATTTCTTTTTTAAAAGATGGCACGACTTTTGTTTCTAATTGCGCTATGCCATCAAAACTCGGGGATTCCCTTTCTAACTGAAAATCATTGCAATTTTAACACAGTTTTATTTTCACTTTGTTTTAAAGTTCAGTTTCAATTATGTGTTATTTTTTTAAAAGAGAATAATAAATTATTACGGGTTGTTTCTGGTTACAAAAAAGGTAAACATTTTTTCAATTTATTTATTGGCAGATTTATATAATTTTTTATTACAAAGCGATTTTTACAGAGCGTTGCTGGTAGAATTACCAAAAATCAAAATAAAAAACTATCAGCTTGGGGACAAAATTAGATATTCTGTGAGGATTTGATGAGGGAGAGAAGTCTGTGGAGATAGCAAAGCCTGTTAGTCTAGCTGCAAGAACTGTCAGAACTATTAGAGATCGAGATGGGAATAAAATAAGAGAGGTTGCGAAATCTGCAACATCATTATGTGCTAAAACGATGACACGTACAAGGAGACCTTTGATGATCAAAATGGAAACCTTGCTTTCTATTTGGACTGAAAATCAAGTTGCGCAAAGAATACCATTAAATAAAATGGTAATTCAAAGTAAAGCAGTATCTAACGGTAATGCTAGTGGTAGTAATACAGACAAGAATGAAATATTTGGATCTAGACAGGGCTGGTTTGAGAGATTCAAGGTTCGAGCAACTTTGCATAGCATTGCTCTTAAAGGCGAAGCAGCTAGCGCTGATATAACTGCTGCAGAAAGCTACCCGACAGAGTTTAAAGCGTTAATTCATGAAGGTGGCTATGACCCGAAACAAGTCTTTAATGTTGACGAGACTGGGTTATTTTGGAAACGTCTATCTAACAAAACTTTCATATCTAAAACAGAAAAAACTGCGCCAGGATTGAAAGCCAGTAAGGACAGACTAACTTCTTCTTGTGGTAATGCAAATGGGGATTTTAAACCTAAACCATTTCTCATTTATCAATTAGAAAATCCAAGACCTATGAAAGGTTGTTCAAAGAATCTGCTTCCTGTCCACTGGCGAGCAAAAAAAAGTATGGATGTCAGCATCATTTAAAGCTTATTTCAACAAGAAAAACTTAATCTTCAAGGCTTTGGCCACCCAGTTTATCTTGATGAGTTGTCAGAAAACGTGAAATACGACATCAGTTATTCAGCCAATGGATCAGGGAGTCATATCGATTTTTAAAAGTTATTACCTTCGACGAACAGTTAAACTTCTTTTAAGTGAGACTTCTAGAGTTTTGGAAAAAATTCAACATTATGAAAGCCATAGAAATTATTTCCGATTTGTGAGAGGAGGTTAAAGCATGCTTGCATGAATGATGTTTGGCGCAAAATATGGCCTGAATATATTCACAGAATATGCGCTGCAGAAGTTGATAGCACACAAGCTGTTCGTCATGAAATTTCTAATTTAGCTAGAGAGTCTAATTTTAAAGGTATGGAGGAGACTGGCATAAATGAATTGCTAACCTCGTACAACCAAGAATTGTCTAATGAAGAACTATTGTAACTGAAATTGCAATTTGCTAATGAAGAAGATGGCAGTGACCGTTCAATAGAAATATTCGACGAACAAAATTTAACCTCCAAAGAAATTTCTAACGCGATGTGTTTGATTGACGAAGCTACGGAGATAAAAAAAAAACGATCCTGACAGCGGAAGGAGTTTTAAGGTGTCCCAGCTACGAATATCAATTGCTACAAAGAAATTTATTTTACGTTGAGAAAAAAACAGTTCAGCAAACATTGAATCAATTTTTTGTGACAGAAAGCCGACTTACAACAGATACTATGGACTCATCAGACAGAGATTAATTTTTATTTTGTTTTAATGAATTAATTGGATATTTTATTTTGTTTTATCGAATTCGTTTTTTTTTAGTTTTTGTTTGTACATCGTTTGCTATGTTTTTTTGGACGTAACCACAACGCAAAGTGAGGTCGATTTGTAGGGACGCAAAAAAATGCCCAAGTGGCAAGAAAAATCGTATTCTATGGATCAAAATAAGAAACTTTGCCCATTGTTGCATTGTACATATATATTAGTATAGCTACCTAATAATACTAATAGTACCTTAAATGCAATAATTTTTTAAAATACCTTTAAAAGGAGTTGTTTTAAGCATGACCATTAAGGCTTAATGTTCTTAAAAGGGTCCATTATTTCTATGTGATTTTTAGTTCTTTTTGTTCCTTTGAGTCTGAGACAGTCAAGTCTTATACATACGTTAATAAGTGTAGTGAATTGTACAGTTATAAAAATGTTAAAATAAAATGCCACGTGTACACGCTATCTCAAGAGATTCGTGAATTGGTTGTTCAAAAAGTAAATAATGGCTGATATTATAAGGATATTGGAACATAATTAAATTTGCCTAAATCTACTGTGCAGTACATTTTCAAATCTTATAAGAATAAAATTCATTACACAGAAAAAATTAAAATTCAAATATATATATATATATATATATATATATATATATATATATATATATATATATATATATATATATATATATATATGTAATTGAAAAAATTAATTGTATACATGTGTTTTTTTCAATTAAATTATTGCAAATCCCTTGTTTTATTTTTTGAATTTTTTTACTGAATTTGAATTTTAATTTTTTTTTTTTCAATTAAAAATACATTTTTTTTCAATAAAATTATTACGTTATTAAACAAAAAAGTTAGTTAAAACTTCCCTAAAATATCAAACAAATATATGTATTACTAATAAAGGGACCGCCATCTAACGTTTTTTTCAACTAGTGCTTATTTCGTGAATGGTAACACTTAGCTCATGTCTGATTTGACAGATAATTAGTTTTATCCTTCCGCTGAACGAATATGGTTGTGTATACGCTTGAACAACGCTGGGAATCTGGGCCTGCGATCGACTTACAGAAGATTCCGATTTTGCCAAAAAAAATCATCTTTTCAGATGAAGCTCATTTTGATCTTGGCGGGTATGTAAACAAGCAAAATTGTCATATTTGGGGCACAGAAAACCCGCACGCATACATTGAAAAGCCGATACACCCAAGACGAGTCACTGTTTGGGTCGGATTTTGGTCCAGAGGCATAACTGGGCCATTTTTCTTCGAAAATTAGCAAGGAGTGGCCGTTACAGTCAATGGCGATCGTTATCGGGCTATGTTGAACGAATTTTTGTTTACAAAAATTGAAGAGGAGGATATTAGCAACATTTGGTTTCAACAGGACGACGCTACGTGCCACACAGCTGAAGCTACACTCGATGTTTTGCACTCTGTTTTTGAAGATCGCATTATCAGCCGCAGAGCTGATGTCGTTTGGCCACCTCGGATATGCGATTTGACACCGTTGGACTATTATTTGTGTGGTGCCGTCAAAGATAAGTGTTACGCCAATAAACCAGAGACAATTGACATTTGAATGAAATTATTTTCCATTATTAACCGGACGGATTGTACTTTCAAATAAAGAAAGATATTTGATAAAATATTCAGTAGTTTTTTTAAAGCATTAAAAAAAAAATTATTTGGCTGACCCTTTACATATAAGAAAAAGAAACAAAATGTTTATTGAATTCGGAAGTCATTATGTAACAAACTCTTCCTTGATTCTATAAATGGATTGTTTAATAATATAACACTTATATATAATAAGTTAAGTATTAATATTTCGTGTTTAATAGTAGCAACTTTTATAAATATGTTTGTTGTCAGAATGTCGTACAAGAAGAACTGAACAAAATTGTAAAAAAACTTGACATTCATCAGGATATTGAAGGTTAAATAAAAAAATTTAAACAAGGCATCAAACGCTTTTAAAAATTTTAAAAATGATTATTTGATCTCATCAATATAAGCAAAAACAGATTTGATGCTGCAAACTTCTCCAGTAATTAATATTCGGGTTTGAATATTTCTACCTTGCAATATTAATAGGTTAAGTTTTACCTTCGTTTCATCCCAGGTGGCAGCTATAACAGCAAAGCCTTCTTGTGAGTCAGTAATGGAATATTTTTTGCGAACCATTGGACTCCACCAAAATTCTTTGTTTTGGAGGAACGGATTATGAATAAAGTAAAATATTGTTACGTTGTTATGAAAATGCTAAAGACAAAGACACTACGTTAGAGCTTATTTGAGCTTTTAGTTAAAAAAATGTATTGACTTGTGTCCAGGCTTAGAAACTTCTAAGATTACCCGCAGTAATTAAGAGTGCTGCCAAGTGCAAAAAAATTTTAGAAAACAAATGTTTTACTTAACAATAATTAACCATTATTATCAATTAAATATTTAATTAACTTCATCTCTTCAGTTTATGTCATTTAGCAGCTAAGAAATTTGGGCGTTAGCAAGTTTGGAACCGATTTTTTCAAAGGAAGTTAGTATGGGATTTAGAATTATATCTTCTACTAAACAAGTAATAGTAGTAACATCTGAACGAGATAAATTGTTATATAAATATGCAATTTTGTAATAAATTTAATATGGGAGTTGTGTACTTGTGTTGGGTTTCCTGTTCCTTTTCTAAGGCTTTACCATTTTTATTGAGAACATTTCCTAAGACACCGTATTTTGTTCTTCATTTAAATCAGAACTAGCAGCCTTTTTATTATACAGACAATTATTGTCATTAAAATGTTTAATTATATGTCTTTGGAAAAAACATTTTATATTAAACTCTTGAAAACAACCAATAAAGGTGCATTCATACAACATTTGCTTCATTGGTTCAAATAAATACAAAATTGTTGCGAGCAGTCTAAAAATCTTTACATAAAAACATTTTAATTCCATTTTTATTACTTATTGTCACACGTAAGTATATTTAATATTTGTTGATCAAGAAAAATACAAAATAAAACCAATATAGCAATAGTGCGATATTAACAATTTATATTGAACACATGAAATGCAAAAATGTGTTACAGTGCAATCTATAATGTAAAATGGAAGGTACTTACATAAATTTGGAATTGTTCTACAATAAGGGGGTAAATTACTCTATACGATATCAAACCTAATTTCTATGGAAATTGCTTTTAAATTATATGAAGTTTTGTTTTGATATCAAGTGCCGTAGTCTACTTCTAGATTTGCGATTTTAATAATTAATCAATCTTTTATTTGCTCAACAATTATGCTATCGGTTTAAAGTCTGACATTTTTTATAGTAATCATTTCACCATATGAAGAGAAGGGTATGTCGCACTATAAATTTGGTATTCATTTAGTCTGCTAATGCATAATCGAGTCGCTATAAACGTTTACAGCAAGTTGAAGCAAATTTAAAAATTGCAATTCATTATGTTTCTTTTAAGCTATTCACATCCCGAAATTATATCATATGAAAATGCGCTCAAAGGCTCATGTGTGACAAAGTTTAATTGGACTTACATATAAAAGTATACGGCTGAACGAAAAATACTTTTTTGGCTTTCTCTTTGGCCATACATATGTATTTATGTAGATAAGTTTATTTGGCTGAGTAAATAATAAAACATTTTAATTGGTGTAGTTTAGTGACTAATAAAGGTAATTTCTTATGAATTAAGTAATGTGAAACGCGTCCCAATAATTTTTATAAAGAATATATGCCGTATTTAAAAAATAATAATGTTACGAGAATAAAAACGCCTAAATTGTAGTATTTTGGTATATTTTGTGTCACCCTGTCAATGCCATACTTATTTGTATATCTGACAGCATTGCCAATTAAATCATCTCTGGGTAACACAATCTTACATGTTTAAAATTAACGGATAGAGGATATGAGATTTCTGGAACTTTCCAAACTGTAGACAATTAATTATACAAGAAGACTACTTTGCCTATGTAGTTTTAGTTATCGTTTTGCTGTCGTAAGATAAAAACGTGTTTAAGCGGAAATAAAAGTGTTGTATAAGCGAATATACAATATATATATATATATATATATATATATATATATATATATATATATATATATATATAATATATATAATATATATGTATATATATATTTTGTTGTAAACTGTATAAAAGTTATTGTGTAGTGGAATAAAAAGATAATTGTAAAACAAAGCGGTGTTTATTTTATTTTAATGCAATTTAAACGAACTCAAACGTTTTAAAACGTAACAATAATAGTAAATAAAATTCTATATATAGAAAATAATTTTAAAATACCATCCCCATTTTACGATTATTTGAAAATGTCGTTGTTGTATCAAATAACGCCAAACCTTTTACTTAAATTTTTTTTTGCTTTAAAGTTTTAAGGGTCACTCTATTGTTTGGTATGGATTTAAATTTACACTTGTTAAAAGACTTGCCTATTATGAATTTCAATTGAAAAAAAAATAATAAAATTATAATTGTTTTATGTATAACTGTTGTTGGGTTTATTATAAAAAACTAACTAGAATAAAAATTTATTATTTGAAGCAATGATAAATTACAAAATTTTAATAATGAAAACTTGATTATTTTAAAAATCTATTTCTAAAGTGGAAAAATGTAAAGTGCCACCATAGTTACTATTCCTCCAGTGACAACGTCAAATTTTTATTTCTGTTGTTTTTTCAGATCCAAGAGTTCGATGTTGTGTTTCTGGTTTAAAATTGGAATCGGTTTCCGAGTAATCGTTCATTATTCAAAATTGCAGCAGGTTTTAATCGATCTATTGATATCGTTTATGTTCGTTATTATAACGAACGTTTTTTCGCTTTTGATATAACTTGATATGGTCCTTTATAAGGAGGTTGAAGAGATGGACAAACTGAATCATCGCGAACGAAAACAAATGATGTTTGGTTCAGTCCTTTCGGCACATAAACCTGAACTTGACCATGTCTTGCTACCTTTTTAGCTTTTATATTTTCCATGACTCTTTAAACTGCTGAACCCTTTCATAACTATTGTTTTTTATTTTAGTACTTTCAAAAAATATCTATTTGCAGATGTTAATTAAACTGTACGAATATGGAGTATTCAGACTGTATGTCATTTCTTTTATAATTTTTAACAAAACCAGTGCTGCTTGCCATAAAAAATTGCTAAAAACAACTATCTCAAAAAGCGTAGAGTGTTTAACATAAAAATTATTACAATTTCAAGCGCTTTAAGCTTATGTAAGATTTTTGTATATTTGTCAACATTGTTACTGCAAAATTGAAATTCAAACAAAAATATTAATAGTAGAATCAGTGAAACAATTTATGGAAATTTAATAAAATTATATAGTAAATATAGTAAAGAATAATTGGAGAAGTACCGTTTGAAATTTGGCTGCTGAGTGGTCATCAGTAACAGAAAATATGAAAAAAACTACGGATTTTACAAAGTAAGTATGAGTTGATTTTACTATTTAATTGTTATAAGAAAGGGGTGAAGGAAGTGTCTCATATTTTAGGCAAACCATACTTAACTGCGGCACAAAAAAGCGACTAATATGGGCAAGTGAGCGACAAACCGAAATAAGTGAAAGTGGGTGTTCACAATTTTTAGTGATGAATCTAAGTCTGAGATGTCCATAGGACACACTCGCGGTAAAGTAATACGGACGACGCATATCAAAGCGATTGCCTCAAACGTGCGGTTAAATTTACCGGTAGCATTATAATATGCGAATGCATGTCCGCAAATGGCTTAGAAAACCTTTGTTTTATAAAATCGACAGTAAATGCTTTGCGGTACATAACTATTTTAGAAAATTATTTGTTGCCATCTGTGACAAGTTTAGTTACTTTCGACGAATATATGTTTCAGCAATATGGAGCTCCAAAAATGCTTTGACTTGAGAGAATCCGTGCAGAGACGGGTCATTGCAGTTATAATGCCAGAGGTAATCCTACTCAATATTAATTTAAATTTTTAAAATAGTACGAAACTATTAAGGTCAAAATTTGTACTAAGGTACCTGAATTTTTTATTTTGTTAAAATAAGTTAAGGAATGAACTAAATTTTATGTTTTTGGTTTGAATAATTTGTGTTTGAAAAGTAATGATTTTATTTTAAATAAACAAACGGAAATAACATAGGGTACGAAACTCAAGTTGTTAGGGTAGTATATATACAACAGTGTTCAAAATGATAGTTAAAAAGTTAAAATTTTTTAGTGTACCAATTTGCAAAACATGTGTTAAACTAACGCTAGTTACAACAGTATGTAAGAAATAAAATAATAAATAAAAGCTCATAATAAATTTTATATTTAAGTTGAAATTGATTCATTTCTATGTTTGCCCTTGGCTTCAGTTGATCAGTGATTTTAAAAAATAAAAATATACAGGGTGAGCAAATTTGAGGTTACGAAGTAAATTGGCTTAAAAACATATTTCTTTTTGACAAATTCAGTTTTATTCATACCATTATAAAATAGAAATATGAGAATTAATAGTGGAATATGATGTCGGGCAAATGTCCACCCCTAGCAAAGACGTCCGTTCTTTTACAACATTTTGAACAGATTTTGCGAATTTCATATTTCAGAGTGTCAGCTGTTTGTGGTTTGTTCACGTAAAGCCAGCCTTTCAAATAGCCCCAGCGAAAATAATCCAGCGGAGTTAAATCACAAGAACGAGGCGGCCAATTAACATCGCCAAATCGAGAAATTATGCGACTGAGAAATTTCTCATGCAATAACTGAATTGCTTGGCTGGCTGTGTAATTTGTGGCGTCGTCCTCCTGAAATCAAAGGTCACTGATGTCACCATTAGCCAATTGTGGCCACAAAAAATGGCTAATCTTGGTTTGGTAGCGCAGAGATTTCACGGTGACGGAGTTTCCTTGCTCATTTTCGAAAAAATATTGGCCGATAATGCTACTTAACCACAATTCGCACCATACGGTAACTTTTTTTGGATGTACAAGTTTTTCGAAGACTGGATTTTGTGAGTCACTTATGCGACAATTTTGTATGTTTACATAACCGCTTAATTGATAATTGGCCTCATCAGTAAAGATAATTTTGTTGAAAACTGTTTTGTTTTTGTTCAGTTTTTCAATCAGCCAATTCACAAACGTTAATTCTTGAACGAGTCGAACTTTATAAGTGTGAAGATGAAGATATTTATGCAAAATGTTGCGCAAAGTTCCTCTTGTGATGCCCAACTGTTGTGAACGTCGACGAAATGATGTTCCAGGCTCATTCCCAACACTTTGCTGTACAGCGATTATGTTTGCATCACTATGGCCACTACGAGCGTATTGTTTTGATCTATTGTCAGCAACAGTACACAGCGGTCTCAGAAGGAGCCTGATTACGAAGTGATACAGCAAATTTTCAAAGTTATGATAGTAAATTTTCACAATGAAAATTCTTTGTTCAAGGGTGTAGCGTTCTATAGGTAAAATTTCCCAATTTTACTAGATAAGTGTCAAAGGCTGACAGCTGAATTCTTGACATTTCATCATTTGACAGCCAATTTACTTTCTAACCCCTGGATAAAAAAATATATAAAAAGTGGAAAGTAAGTACGGAAATATGATGTTAAAAATTTTTCTACAGTGATTAATTTATATTTCACATAAATTTTTGTAATAGTAGGACGAGAAAAGCACTGTTCAGAAGAAAATAGAGAACTAATTAAAAATCTACGAAATAAAGGAAGCACGTATAAAGAAATTAAGAAACCTTATAGTGCTCTAATGAATTATCACAAATGCCTTAAAATATAAAAAGCCCGAAACGCGTGACCGCAAGCGCAAAACATTAACTATTGATGACCGCCGAATAGTGCGATACAGTAAATTAAATACTTTAGCGTCTTAAAAAAAATGCAAAAAGATCTAAATCTTGCAGTAAGTGGCCCTACTGTTCGTAGACGACTGATAAAAAACAATTTAATTCATCAAATTAGAGACATAATGGATAGGAACGTCTATATGGGAATTGTATATGCAGAGTGGTTTCGGGTTAATGGGATTGAGGTTATGGCGTGGCCAACTCAGTCTCCTGACTTTAATCCCATAGAACATCTATGGGGAGAAGTTAAAATATAGTTTTAGAGAAAAAACCTTCAAATGCTAAAGAACTATTCACAGCGCGTGATGAGTAGCATCAAATTTTTTTTAAAGTAGTGCCAATATATTTCTGGCTCAATGCCTTGTAGATGTGCTGAAATCATTAGAAACAAAGGTTATTCAACCAAATACTATAAAATAGCTAAAATATTTTAAGATAATATGAAACGTTTGTGCCTTTTGATTTAGAACTATTAGGTTGTATAGTACACATACATTACTCCTATTATTTTGAACAATGAAATTTTGAAAGAAAGCTTTATTAAATTTATTTTATTATATTTTTGTTTTTACAGTTTCAATTAAATTATTAAAGAGGTAAAAAATTAGAAGATACATAAGAAATAAATTAAATAAAATGCCCTCTCAATTAATGTGTTTGTTTGGCGTATACGCGAAAAAAAGGTCCGCCATCTAACGTTTTTTTTTTCAACTAGTGCTTATTTCGTAAATGGTAACACTTAGCTCATGTCTGATTTGGCAGATAATTAGTTTTATCCTTCCGCTGAACGAATATGGTTGTGTATACGCTTGAACAACGCTGGGAAATATTGCGACATTACTTTGAAAATCATGGTAATGTTGCAGATGAAGCTCATTTTGATCTTGGCGGGTATGTAACAAACAAAATTGTCACATTTGAGGCACAGAAAACCTGCACGCATACATTGAAAAGCCGATACACCCAAGACGAGTCACTGTTTGGTGCGGATTTTGGTCCAGAGGCATATTTGGGCCATTTTTCTTCGAAAATGAGCAAGGAGTGGCTGTTACAGTCAATGGCGATCATTATCGGGCCATGTTGAACGAATTTTTGTTCACAAAAATTGAAGAGGAGGATATTAGCAACATTTGGTTTCAACAGGACGGCGCTACGTGTCACACAGCCGATGCTACACTCGATGTTTTGCGCCCTGTTGCTGATATCGTTTGTCCACCACGGAGCTGCGATTTGACACCGTTGGATTATTATTTGTGGGGTGCCGTCAAAGATAAGTGTTATGCCAACACGCCAGAGACAATTGACGCTTTAAAGGACAATATTCGTGAAGCCATTGGTGATATACACCTGCACACAATCGATAATGTGCTTAAAAATTGGACCGATCGTGTAGGCTACTGCATGGCCAGCCAAGGCAGCCATTTGAATGAAATTATTTTCCATTATTAACCGGAAGGATTGTACTATCAAATAAAAAAGAAATTTGATAAAATATTCAGTAGTTTTTTTATAGCATTAAAAAAAATTATTTGGCGGACCCTTTACATGTAAGATATTGAGTAATTTTTCTAGTCTTTTAGATCACTTATGATACTTGTCTAAATTAAAAATATCTGCTCAAATGCTTTCTTTACCATTAATTTTATTGGTGATTGCATACATTTAATGGTATTGTTTAGTTCATTTTCTAAATTTTCCTCACAATCATTGGTATCAAGCTCTTCGTTAATGGAAATGTGTCATATGTTAAGATATAATACTAAAGTATTTATCAATTTATTTCGTCGTTGTTTTCCCTAAATGATGCCAGCCCTAGCTCTAAAAGAGTAACACATTTACAAATTCTTAAAAATTGTGTAATCAGTTTTAACATAAGAATTCCGTCTGTATTGTATTAGCAATATTTTCATCAAAGTCTGATTCATCGAAACTTGAACTCTCGCCTACGCTACAATTTTGTTTTTGTAAATTGTGTCCACAACACAAAGATGGATTACTTGATTTATACGGAGCTGAGATACTGCATCTATGTTACGACCGTATTTTTGCATCGCTGCTGCACTATCTTGGGTGGATGCTACAATGTCACTTCGATATTTCACGAAAACTCATATACATAGTTTATTTTTGATGACTTCTTATTATTTACGTTAACTTTTGTCTTAAATTCTTCCAGTCCAAGATTGTATATTTCGATTTTTCTCAGCATTATAGTAACGAATAGTAACATTAGTATATGTACATACATATTTTTTATATGAAATAGCAGTGCACTCATCAACCACAAGTGAAAATTTTACATGATTTTGTTTGATTTGATCAATTTTACTTTTTAAAGCTTAACAAAATTGACAAATTTGGTCCCATATAGTTGATTCCGCTGGCATACTCTAGTTGCTAGCAAGTAAATATGCTAAAACAACTTTAAATTTTTTTTGGCCGTCCTCGGCAACACACCGTGTCAATATTTCACCCAGTGATTCATTTTTAGATGCCTATTTTATAAGGGTGTTGTTCGACAGCGCCTTAGAACTACTTGGTATGGAATCATGTTTTGATTGCTGCACAATTCCGTTAATCTTGTGGACATATTGAAGATGGTGAATAAGCCCTGATGTCGACGAGCCTTTGCAGCTTAATATTTTAGGACATTTAAGGTATTTCGCTTTATCCATTCTATCACGTTCAAAAATATTTCCACACTTCAGAAGAAATCTGTAAAACATATGTGGATATGTCAATCACTATTTATTTATCATTTAATCTCAACACTTTCTGTTAGTTTGATTAATTAGATTTTTTGATAAGTGAATTCTAGTTTTTATAATTTAAAAATAAATTCATAAAATTGGTATTTATATGTCTATATCTTTAAAACGATAATAGTAAGAGTCTCCAAATTCGGTCCAAATAACTTTGTGGTCAATACAAATCATCAGTCAAAAATTGGATAAGTGGGAGTAGCATCTCCCATACGAAGTAAAAACTGATTTTTTGTGTATCTAGAAAACAATTAAAGTGGAAGAATTTGGTCAAAATGAGTTCTTAGATAGTGCGGAATCGGATAAGTGCACATGGAACCTCCCATACAAATTAAATAATGATTTTTGTTTATCTTGAGCACGGTTAGAGTTGAAGTTTCTAAATTTGGTTTAAATAGCTTGGCGATCAATACAAACCATTATTACAAAATATATATCGATATTGGTAACAGTTGAAGCTTTCTTTATCTATTTACATCAATCAAAAAGTAGGTACATCACAAAGGCTCCCAGCAATGCGGAAGGTATTACGCCAGCGTATGTATAAAAAAATAAGAGGTTCTATATTGCACTTCGAAAAATACTTAAGATTTGAGCATATTTGCCATTATAACATTAAAAGAATACATATTTTAATTAAAGTGTTATTAGTGTGAAAATAACCCGCGTATTCGATATTCGAAAAAAGGACATTTTAAAATATTCGCATTCGTCAAAACCAAAAAAACTGGACGAATAATAACCGTTCGATCTCCCTATTACTCTTCCTTAGTGGCAAAAACGAGCGCATTATTTGTAAACTTTTTCTTAAGCTCTACTAGTCTAAAACAAAAATGTATTTACAAATAACAAATTCTACAGATTGGGTTATTTTTTAAAAGATTTTATTAAAATTCAAAAAATTAATTTTTCGTATAATTAAAATATTATTATTAAATTAAATTTATTCGGAACTTAAAAAAATCAATATAAAAAAATTGAATTGGTGCAGGTGGTTCAGTTGGGGGTTGCAGTGTAGGTGGGTTTTTTGTGAGTTGAAGAGTAGATATCTGGGTTAGGGGTCTTAGTGTTGGAGGCTGGATTGAGGGTTCTAGTGTTACTGGTTAGATTAGTGGTTCTAGTGTAGGTGGCAGGGTAGGAGGTTATACAGTAGGTGGCTGGGTTGAGGTTGTATTATAGGTGGCCGCGTTAGGGATTGTAGTAAAGGTTCGCTGGTGGGCAGTATATGGCTGGTAGGCCAAATTGGATGCAATTGAATGGATACGGTCGATCAAGGAGATGGTTATGTATGTTTATAACGTACCTCTGGCTGCTGAAACAAAAACATAAATATTAAAATGTGTATTTTATTTAAGTTTCTAAATCAACCACAATCAAACGTGCGGCGTCTCACCCACTTCGACACCCATCACAGAACCGCTGGTACGGCTTCCCCGGCCGCTTCCTCTACATCGCAGGCTAGCTCTTCCCGCCTGTTGCGTCGTTGTAAAAAACATTTTGAAAAACGACTGAAAAACTAAATATATGTACAGTGGTCAAACAAAACTTTTCGAAATCTCATATTATTTTCGAAAATCTTCTTAGAATGTTGATATAATTACAAAGTATGCATGTAATCTCACTGTATTTTGTTACTTTGTAACTGTTATTTGATTTTCAGTTAAAAAATTTATAAATAAATTGCGCATTTGAAAATTATTTTGACTAGTTAACAAAAAATGCGAAATTGAAAAAAAAAACAAAAAATATTCGACAATTATCGTTTTTTTCTTTTCCATGCTAATAGGTTTATTACATAAAATATTAGATAAAATTTCGTTAAATAAATAGTACGTGTTAAAGCCTCCTGAGTCCTAGATGGATGTTATGTTTGCTGATGAAAGCAAATATAACCCTTTTGGCTGTGATGGGAAGGTTTTAGCATATCGGAAACCCAATACAGAGTTTAAAGAGAGAAATATTGTGCCAACTGTAAAACACGGCTGAGGTTATGTTATGATCTGGGGGTGTATGACAGCATTAGGTGAGGGTAATTTAGGATTTCTTGATGGCATTATGGATCATCGCAAAAACATTGACCTATTCAAGCACAATTTATAACATACCGCTAAACAATTAGGACTTTCCACCCAATTTCAGTTCTACCAAGATATTTGTCATCAATACAAAGGTAGGCTTTTATATAATTGCTCAAAAATAATAAAAAATCCGCCAAAATTTTCACAACCAAACCCTATATTTGGATATTTGTGTAGTCACTTGAAGAAAAAAGTTATATCATGTGACTTTACAAATAAAAATCAGCCGAAAGAAATCTTGCAAGAAGATAAAATAAAATTAATAAAATCTATACCAGATCGTTTAAGAGAGGTTATAAGACGTAAAGAGAAAACAACTCGTTTTTAGACCAACAACAAATATTTTATATTTTAAGAATATTGTCCATGTCGAATACTTTTTTTGTCTACATTTTTTATTTATATTTTAAACAATGAATTTTTTGCATTAGTTTCTGATCTCAAGTTTTTTACTGAATGTAGTTCTTTGCTCCTCAATAAAGTTCATTCTAAATTCGTTTTCTTATTATACACGTTATATTGTTTTTTTATTGATTACTAAATGAATTTGTAAGCTATGTCGAATAGTTTTTTTAGTCACTGTATGTACATATGTTATTATACGTTTTTATAAATAATTAATTAATCTAATCGTAAAATAAAACGAACATATACTAACTTTGTATAAAATATTAGTTAAAAATACATATATATTTTTTTTTAGAAAATTAGTTGCTCAATACAGCAGTAAGACTTTTCTGTGCTCTGAAAGTTCAATTTGCATTTCTTTTTATTATTGAAAAATATTTGATACAAAAATTTATATACATCAGCGTTCGGCAAACTAATATTAGATCTGTTCAATGACTAAAAATTTTTACGAATTTGTGACAATTGTTACTGAAAAAGTGTTCATTAACTCAAAAAATTTGCAACGAAAGTGCGTCAGAACAGAGTAAGAAATTGAGACACAAAAAAGTTATTGCAAATTCTTACTGATAAAATTTTTACTTGCAAGAATTATTCAAACAGTTGTTTTGTGTTTCTGTTTACAAATCAAGTTTTCTTAAAAAAAAAAAAAAAAAAAAATTGCAAATTAAATTTTAAAGTTAATTTTTAAAGCGTTAAAATGTATTCTTTCTTTCTTCTTTCTCCTACTCTTTTTCTAATATTTCTTAACGACTTTCTTCTTCTCACTTCTAATCCTATCTACTCTTTTGCGGATGACAGCAACATTTGTCACTCATATTCCTTTGATCGTAGACCGAGCCTTTTGGAGGTTGGGGTAAGAAGGATTAATATGAACGTCACACTTACAAGTGACTTGGTGAAGGTTTCCGAGTGGGGTCGTGCGAACAGTGTCGATTTTAATGCACGTAAGACTCAATGTTGTTTTTTAACACACAGGCGTGGTGGTGTGCTGTCATCTGTGTCAATGGGTAATGTGGATATTGAGGAATCAGATGCTCTTGATGTTCTGGGCATGAGAATTCACTGTGACGTTCGTTGGAATGATCACATATTTCAAGTGTCGAAAGAAGCATTCAAGTGCCTTGGTTTTTTGAGACGGTGCAAGAAATACTTCACCCCATCTGATCTCCTTAATATATACAAGACCTATATCCGTCCCAAAATGGAATACAACTCTCATGTATGGGCCGGTGCTTCAAAGTCTGTTTTGGAGCTTCTCGACCGCGTACAGGAGAGGGCGAAGATGCTCATCAATGACGGTAGGGTAGCCAACTCTATCGATTCATTGGAGCACCGTCGCAATGTGGCGTGTGTTTCATTGTTCTATCGGTACTATAACGGAATGTGTTCTAACGAAATTAAGGAATTAGTTCCTAAAAATCATATATTTTTACGTAGTACTCGTATTTCTCGTAGAGCGCATCCCTTTGTAGTTGATTGTCCAGTAAATCGCACAACGCATTATAGGGAGAATTCGTTCTTTGGTCGCACTGTTCGGTTGTGGAATAATCTTCCAGCGAAAGTATTTCCTGCCACCTACGACATGAGTAAATTTAAATCTAACGTCCATAAACACTACTCCCTCTGTCCTCCTTCCAATAACCTATTTTCCTAGTACCAGCACAATGCACTGCATGAGTAGGGGCCATCCCCTGGGTGCTGGTCTTATATATAAAAAAAAATGTATTGAAAACAGTGATTTAATTAACTTAGGATCAACAGCACCAAAAGATGTCTAAAAACATTGAAATAAATGACGCGGAATGTAATACATCGGGAGATAATTTCTATAAATTAAAATACTTCCTTTTAAAAACTCAATAACCAATAAGTTTTAATATGTTTGACTGTAAGTATTTGCAATTAAAGCAACAGTAAACCCCTGGAGAGCCTCTGGTATTTTTTGATACATCGAGTGATTCGGAGGGTAATAACGATACTGAAATGGTTGAGTACTTAGTGCGAGCTTCACAAACGTTATATATGATTTTTAGCGTAATGAAAGAATACAAAATATTTTTCGATAAAGAATCTATAAAACTATGTATGTATTACAACACAAGTTTAGCTCGCAGAATGATGATTTAATAATTTTTTTGATGAGTTCTTCACCAAAATATGATTTGATGATTTTTTTTCTCAAATGATGATTTTTTTTTTTAAATTATGATAATTTATTTTAAATAGTTTGTACAAAATATATTGCATTTTCCAAAAAAAAAAAAACGAAATAAAAAATCAACAGTTAATTTTTAAAACTAAAAAGATTTGTTTCAAGCAGATTGTAGTTTTTTGCATTTGCTCACTATATATGCATCCTGTGCCTAATTTGCACAAAAATGATATATCATTGTTCAGGACAAAACAAAGTAATTTAAAATAAAAATCATTTTTGAAGAAATTTAATTGAAAAAAGAAAAATAGTAATTTTATAAATTTTGATACATTAAAATCAAAAATACATATACAGTGAAAACTCTACTTGCGGACACCTCCCGCAAGCGGACACTTCTATCAAGCGGACAATTTCTTCAGTCCCTTAGATTTCCAATTATTTTTAGAACAAATTAAACTCTGCTAGACGGACACTCCCATGGCCGGACGCGGACACCTTTCTTCTGTAGAACCCCTCCTGTAGACGGTCAAAAATTTAAAAGAAAAAAATTCAAATAATATGTTTGAAGAAAAGTTAAAGAAACATATTAATGTTTACAAAAATAATCCACAGCAACAAAAAAAAGCCCGTATGATACTTTTTTTAATGTTTTATATTTTAAAAAACAGGACAAATACATATATTATAATAGAAAATTCCACCAAGAATAAAAAGTTGAGCTATATTAACAATAATCTAAAAATCTCAATGTTTTTAAAATTGACATTTCGAGCTTAAAGTAAAACAATAAAGTCAACTTTGCAGTTTTCTGTTGAAATTAATTAATTTAACGATGTTATTGTTTCAAAAGCAGCGTTTTTTTTTACCAAATTAAAACAGGCAATATTGACAAACAAATAACATTATTGCTCTTTTTAGTGTCATACGGGCTTAAACATATTAAATTGTGTGATTCCCCTTTTTTAAACCATTGATAGTTTGTTGCATAGTTCTCTTTGATCTTTGTTAAGAGTGTTCATTTTAAAGCAATTGTTGATTAAGAAATGTGTAACAATTTGTCGACAATTTTTATCGTAGTAATGGCCGGACGAAATTCTCTTTCACTTAAAGAAAAAATTAAAATTATAAATGTGCAAGAACAAGAAAAACTTTCAGTGCGTGAAATTGCAAAAAGGTAATAAATAGAACATTTCGAAAAGAGGTTCCTAATTGTGTAAGTTTTTATATTTAACATTGATAAAACCCAGTCTGCAAGCATTTTAAGAAATAAGGAAAATCTGAAAACCAGTTGGCAATCTGGAGTTAATATTAATTTTAAAAAGAATTGCCTCTCTACAAAAGGTGCAAAGCTTGACAAGATTTGTTTTGATTGGTTTTCAATAGTTAGAAGCAAGAATTTGCCTATCTCAGGATCGATTGTAATGGCAAAAGCAAATGAAATAGTTGGAAAAATAGGTTATCATGGGTTTTCTGCATCAAATGAGTGGCTACAGAAATGGCGCAAGCGGCATAACGTTGCTTTTAAGAACATATCAGGAGAGGCGGCGGACATTTCCTACGCAGATATTACTCAAATAGGACAACACTTTCTTCAATACTTGCTCAGTACAGGGCAGAAGATATTTACAATGCAGACGAGAGTTTTTTTTCGAACACTTCCTGCAAAAACATTGGCCTTTAAATCAGACAAATGCACCGGCGGTAAATTGTTGAAAGAAAGGCTTACGATCTAGTTTTGTGTTAACATGGTTGGGGGGAAGAAAACATTATTAGTTGTTGGTAAAGCTGCTCGTCCACGCGCTTTTAAAACTATGTCTATTGCCCAGTTACCAGTTGAATGGAAATCGAATAAAAAGGCCTGGATGACTAGATACATTATGAGCGAGTGGCTGCATCAACTGGATAATAAAATGCGGTCTTGCAATAGAAAAATAATTTTATTTCTAGACAATTCAGCATCTCATCCTAGAGACTTACCACTTACCAATATTAATGTTATATTTTTGCCAGCAAATACAACTTCAGTTTGTCAACCCTTGGACCAAGGCATTATTCAAAATTTTAAAGTTCACTACAGAAGCTTAGTTTTAAATTACGTAGTCGCAAAAATGAGTTCGGCCAATTCAGTTTTAGAGCTTTCAAAGAATATAAATGTGTTGGACGCAATATGTTTTATAAAAACAGCCTGGAAAAAAGTTGAACCTACCACAATAGCTAACTGTTTCCGCAAAGCCGGATTTATGCATCAGAACCATATTGACAACGAATATGATCCAGAAGATGAAGTGCCATTAGCAACTCTAAGAAATTTTCAAAGGATTTTCAGATTTCAGAAGTTTTGAAGAATTTTTAAACATCGGTAGCATTGTCTACACTGAAAATGACAGCTTTGAAATAAATATTGAAAATGAAGAAACTCTAGAAATGTTATCAAGTGCCTCAGAAGAGGATGTTGTAGAACAAGAAATTGATAAAATTAAGTCGTTTGAAGAAGCTTTTATACAAATAGGGCGTTTAAAAACTTTCGCATTTGATGATTTTGTGGCATATGAAAAATTAAACAATTTGGAAAACCATTTTGAATAAATGCACAAAAAATGGAGACAAGCGAACTTTAAGCAAGCTACAATTCGCCAGTTCTTTTTCCCAAGCACATAATTTAAAAGTTAATTCATTTTGTTTTTTCTTTTGAATGAAGTTCTCATATTTTTACCTTTTTTATTTTTTGTGTTAATATATGTACATATGTAGACGTGTATACTATATGTATATGCATTCTTAAACTTAAATGAATTTTGGAAATAAATAAAAAAATCTGTTTAATTAACATATTAATATATAACAGAATTATTTAATAGCAGTGAAAACCGACCATTTTTAATCAACTATCTCGTAGGCGGACACCTCTTGATAACGGACAAATTTGCTGTGACGGTCGGTGTCCGCCCACGGGAAAGTGAAAATACTGTGAAAAACAATAAATCCCTGAATCTGAAAACGAAGAAACTTTGATTTTATTTTAACGATGTTGTTTGAAAAGAGCTTTTACGTCTTGACCCTTTAAAAATTATTAATAAAAATATCCTTTCTTTGACGGGATTAATATAAAATAGATGATAATATATGTATAATAGATGAGAAAGATATTCCAGATTTAGATATAGAGTTTAGATTTAGAACGTAGAGTAGTTGTGACGAATATTTTCTGATGATGGTGATTTTATTTAGTTAAAAAAAGATTCGTGACATGTGGAAATGCCAAAAATGGTCCGAGGTGTTTGCCATTTAACTATGAATACACTAACAAACGAACATATTTTTGCAAATCCTTTAATTTTATTATTAAAATTCATGCTGTGAGAAATGTGTTCTGTATCGAAAACTATTTTCAGTTCCTAAGCTCATTTTTGATTCAATGAGTACGTCGTATTTGGTGTGAAGAGCAGCCAGAGACAGTTCAAGTGCTTCCAATATACCTTGACCATACTTTATCAAAAAAGATGAAAATCGCAATAGTACAGTCAATAAAGCAAGGCACTGTGTGATGATTACCAACTTTTTTTGCTCAAAAAGGAAGAATTGGACTTGGCTGACATATAGTTTCTACAAGACGGTGCCATATGCCACACTGAACGCGCTATCATGAACCTATTGAGAGGTACGTTTAATGAGAAATTAATCTCACAATTTGGAACAGTTCATTGGCTACGGAGATCATGCTACAATTATAGCCCTAGGGGATAACATTACAACTGCAATGGGTGAGATACCGTATTAAATGCTAAATGCCAAAATTTGAGCTAACAGATGGATCACCTACAACGCTGCCGATGGCAACATTCAAATTAAATAATCCTTAAGTAAATAGCAAGCATTTATTCATCGCTCCAAATAAATATTTTATTCACTTTTGCAAATTTTCTGTTTCTTTTTTCAAAATTTGAAACCCAAACGGTTAAATAAATCACCCGTTACAATATGACATCTGTTTTTTTATAAATTAGTTATATTACTTTTATGTTTTTGTAATAAATTTTTTGCATTAAAAAATGATTTTTTTCTTTAAAATATGATATTTTTTGCCAAATGATGATTTTCATTCCAAAGCTTCTGGCAACGCTGCTTGCAAATTTTGGCTGGTAAAGCGTTCATTTACTTTTGAGCATTTTTGAGAGAAATTTTGCAAACTTTTTTACAAGCAAGTTGCTGCAATTGAAGTTATTGAACAAACCTATGGATGCATAACATTAACTAGTAACTTGTTATGAGTATTATTACTATTGAAAACTTCTTTAATGCATTTGCTGCTCGGAGTCGGCGTTAAACTGTAGGTCCCTTTCAATGAGTCTAAAAATAGAATCGGGTGCAACTTATTGACTGAGAGAAGTCCCCATGTTCCTTCAGGGAATGTTATGGGAATTAATAGTAGATTGATACATTTTAATTGAGAGTCCCTCACTCAGGCTACTTTGTAATGTATTTTTCCACTTGTTTTCTTCTTACTTCTCATTGTTTATTTTGTGGTTACTTTTTTCCTATGCGTGTGATTACGTACGTGAAAACAGAAGAGAAGAACAGCACTTTGCCGAAATCTGATATACATACAAAAATATGTATGTATTTTCGTTTTACTTTCGGGTAGATTCACATTATATAGTGTCGTGCAAAACAAGGGCAACAAACTCTATAAAAACTTATGCCATTTATTTCTGAAAGATTTTTGATTTAGTCTTTCGGTAATTTTAATGGCCTGCATTTATAATATTATACCAGTCGTACGACAGTCCAGAGTTGTTAGATCTGGCGATTTCTCGCCAAACGTGGCGATTTGTTGTTGATTTTTAAATTGGGGGTTTTGTTGTCTATTTTGGATAAAATAAAAGTACGAAAAATCTAAATTATTATTTTGATATTTGTATATATGAAATTCGTGAACATAGTGTATTTTGAAGTGTGGATTATAGATGGCAACCGAACTACAGTTGTGTCCTCGGAAACAAGTAATTTGTAGTTGCCTATATGGTACTGCAACTAATAGATTTTTAGGTTCCAGTTTACTTATGTAATACATATATCGGCAACTACTTCTCTTCTTTAACATCTCTTCGGTCTACTTCTCTTCTTTCCAAATCCACTGAAAAGCTTAAAATCGGATAGTATTCAGCCAAGTTATTAGCTTATAAGTGTATGAAGATACGAAATACCGATTTTTGAACCATAAAAATTATTTTTTATAGTTTTCAAGTGTTACATTTTCAACTTTTCTGTCAAACTTGTAAGAAAAATAATAAGAATTTATTAATATAAGTATGTAAGCAATAAAGAAACTTTTGTTCTCTGATGCTACAATTTTACTATTTTTCGATGGCAGATTTTACAATGTTTGTATTATTTTTGTGGCTTTTTTATATGGTTACTACGTATATAGATATGTGTTTACTCTATTTTCCTTTTTGTGAAAATTTCAGAAAAGAATAAAAAAGTTAAATAAATTTTTAAAAAAGTTAAAGAAAAGCTAAAAGCCAAATCAAAAATTCGATGCTAAATCGAATATTAAAAAGCTAAATTTAGCTTAATAAAAGCTAATATTGTCACACTGGTTGGTAATGACATCTGTCAAACATATTCCTGATATATACTGAATATGTTTGACAGATCAGTAAACAAACATCATATGTTTCATTGTGTTAAAAATGACGAATTTTGTACCAGAAAATGATGATTTGCGGAAAGCATTCATATTTGGTTTTCATTTGAAGAAAAGTGCTGTAGATTCGCATCGAATGCTTGTCGAGGCACATGGTGATTATAATTTAAACGGAAAAAATTATGGGTAATCCGGGACAATCATCAACTTCGGCAGCAAAACCATGGGTAAATAAAACCGACAATAAATTATCAATTTGAACCATTTATTGATCGAAAAACGACCAGAATGGACCACAATTGCAATAGAATTCAAAATTTTATAAAAATGAACTAAATTCAAGTAAATAAATTTGTAATATTGTACGAATTCGATTTTTGCATAATAAAATCAAATTATTTTTATTTTCTTGTGTTGCCTAATACATACATACATAAAAGTCTGAATTTAAGTATGAAAAAAATTAAAAATTCAAAGTTTTGTACTACGACTACCATGTAACTTGATAAAACTCTATTACGTAACAAAAAGAAAGTCAGGCAAGTGAATTATAAAATCTTGTGCGCTTACGTCCTTTTTTGACTTTCGCGAGACTTGTTTTATGAAACCGATCGATCTATGAAATTAATATTTCGTTGACCAGCTTTCATTTTGCATAACTCAATAAAGCTATTAACTAAGTACGGATTTCGAGATCAACAGAAAAGGTGTTTTTACAATACTGTTTAAGAAAAATTAAAACAATGTGATTAAAAAAAATTTGACACCAAATTTTTCTTGATTCATGAAAGCCTGGTAAGTCTGCCTGTAACCCAACCCATAGCACCTAAGGAACTCTAAAAATAAAATTATAATGAATTGAAAATTACTCACCATTTATTTGGCACCAAAATTTTCTCAGGGCAATTATCTCTTAGAAGACTCTATACAAAAAGAAATATTTGGCCAATTTATTTAATTTTTTCTCTTGTCTATACTTTTAAGTCGATATTGCCTTTTACAAGATTGGTCCTTTAATCTTTAACTCTTTGTTCCAATCCTTGTATTCTGTTTAAAATAACGTCAAATTAAAATTGTGATATAATGTTAAAGGGTTGTTCAACCATAATGCAAGTTTTTTTGCCCAACTTAATTTGGCATTCCTTTGTTTCAGTGTTTGGCAAATTTAACCATGGAGAGGTAATCAATTGAAGCCTTTTACGAAAATGGGCGTTAAAATCAAAATGCATTTTGTGCACTTCGTGATTTTTTTGGCCAGCATAATCGACTTAAGGTGTCCACAATCGTGAGAATTGTGCGCAAATTTCAGCAAACCGGGTCTATAGGAAATGTGGAAACACCTGTGAATGCTCGCCCAGTTCGTCCTGCGGAAAACATTTTTGTTGTTCGCGATAGTGTGGCAAAAAAGCCGTCAACTTTGATTTGTTAATAGTGTTCGCTATTTTTCAACACTTTGATTAAAAAAATTTTGACAAGTCAAATTTTTCTTGTTTCATGAAAACCTGTTTCCTTTTTTTAGTAATTAAATATTGTTGTTAAGTATTGTGTTACACAACGTTGAATTTATGTTTAAAAAAAAGGTACATGTAATTGTGACTAACCCCAATAAATATACATAGAAAAAAATTATTTTCTTTTGTTTTATTATTTTATCCACAATCTCGAGCAAGCATTTTATTTTACTTTTCCCCAATCACCCCTACATTTTGGTCCAATCGAACCGAATCATTCCCTAAAATAAAATATTTGTCGAGATTTTATTTGCAGATCGTCCTCAGGTTCTCCACATTGGTTTTTGTTGTTATACTTACCCTGGGTGTGGTATTTTATCCCTTTTATTTCAATAAACTTGAGTAAATCTATATCTATTTATCGCAAGGTACGTAGAATTTATTTTAATTTTTTGTGCTGAAATTTTAGAAATAATGTGTGTAAAAGAAAAAGTGTATGAATATAAAAAAGAAAAAGTAAACAAAACAAATAAAAATACACAAACAACACAGCGTATGAACATAGCCGTGTTGTTGTTGTTGTGTATTTTGTTTGGTATTCCTTTTTGGTAAACAGCTGGGGGCTAATTCCTGGACTCGTGATCGAAATTAATTTCGATCGTGCGAGATTTTCTAATGATGGCACTCGTTACCTTGCGAATCGATTTTTTAATAAAGTGTTGTAAAAGATAAAAAAAGCCTTAACCAACACTACAAATATGTAAACAATAAACATATGCTTATAGAGAAAGCAAATAAGAGATAATATTAGAAATGTTGTACTCTCAATTTATATCAGTTCCTATTTATAGAAAATAAAACAAAAAAATTCAAATAATAATTTAAAACTAATTCATTTTATATGTATATTTTATTTACGAACAAAAAATAGAAAGGTAAACTTCAATACGAAAAAAAAAAGAAATATGCTAAACTCCAATGTCAGTAATTCATACTAATTTTTGTTTAGCTGCTCCAATTCTTTTGTTCGTATATTTAACTCTATCCTCTTAATGTCCATATTAATTTGGCGAAACTCCGTAGCCATTTCCATTTTCTTTTCTTTAATTTTTATTATTTTATCCAGTCTTTTTAAAACTTCATTGTGGTAAGTTTCCGATGCACATATTTTTTTTTTAAACAAAATTGTTTTTGTTTCCCTCGGCTCTTTTTTTGAAGATGAGGAATCGCAGTGCACTGCTACAGTCTTTTTTGGAGTATCATCTTGCTCAAATGTATCCATTAGCTTTTGATTAAATCATCACTTTTTTCACATGAAACTGTGGTGTTGTCATCTATTTCTCTATGTTGCTGATTAAATAAATAAAATTTGGTTAATTTTAAAAAACTGTTGTGGTACTTGTAAAGCGTTCAAACAAGAATAATTATTTTGTACTTTTTAACAAAAACAATAAACCGTTAAGTTATTTGTTAGAGTTTGTGCAAAAAAAGGGAGTAATACAAAGAAGTTCGAAAATCTATACGAATAATTAATTAATATAACAATTAAAATCTTAAATAAACACTTGTTATCCAACGAACTATTTAAAAATAAAATTTCGACATGAAATTTGGTATCGAATAAAACTCGCACGGTTTCATTCGATCGTATCTTCGCTATCGAGTGCCATCATAAGAAATTTCGATACAACTTACTCGATAGCGAGTGCGAGCATCCCAAAATTAAAAAAAATCCAACTTCGAGTAAATTTCGCACGGTATCGACTGCGAGAATTAGCCTCCTGGACATTTTGTTGAGTGAAGTTGTCACTGTTTAAGAGCCACTGTAAACACATAATATTTGTTTTTTAAACACTTTAAATTTTCTGGTATTTTCGAAGAATTGCATTTTATATATTCTTACACTAATAAAAAAAAAATATATATATATATATATATATATAATTGTTTGAGTATTTTTAATTTAAATTTTTAATCTTTTATCACGATAAAATATAATTATCGTTTTTGTTTGGTAATAAAATTTATTAAAATTTTTTTCGAATCGCTCCATTCCTTTCGACTTCTTTCTACTCCTTTTGAAATTTTCTAAGCCCCTTTTGCCAGTTTCAAAAGTTTTTGGCGAAGTTATTAATTTATTTTAAGCCTGTTTTTAAAATCTTATTATATCGAAACTTGATTTTTCAAGATTTACACATTTTTCTGAAAATATTTGAAGGTTTTTTTTTTTAATTTATATTTTTATTTTAACCTTTTTTTTGAGATAAATGGCTGCCTTAAAGGATTTCAATAAAAATTATACCCGGTTAGTTGATTTTGATAGCTTTATTCAGGCTATCCCGCGTAAAGAACATACCGTTTACACCTTAGGTACCCATCAGCAGGGGTTGACCCGTTTGTGGGAAGTCTTTCGTAATAGTTACAAGCACTTGTTAGAAAATGCCGAGGATACCAAGGTATCCACAAAGGACGCTAAGGCCAAGTATTCATCTGCCTATACGATATATTTCAAGGGTATATCATTTATTGAGGGCTTCGAACTTGTCCCATGACGAATGATGGTTTCGTCATGGCTTGGCAGAATCTCGTTGATAGATATAAGAATAAACGAGTTTTAGTTAATTCTCAGCTCAAGACCCTTTTTAACCTCCTTTCAGTATCTGAAGAATCTGGCCCCTCTATCAAAAGTTTACAACGGACAATCAATGATTGTATTTCAAATATGTCGTTGTTAGGAATTGAAACTAGCAATCGGAATATAATTTTCATTTATATCTGTTCGACCAAATTGCCTGAACATACACGACTTTGGGAGCAATCTCAGGGACCCTGGTCAGATTTACCGAAGTGGAGCAAAATGTTTCAGACATCATTGGCCATAACTTTACCCAGGCTACTGCTCGAAATAATAACCAAGTCGACTCACATAATACCCGAAAATTGAGAACAACTCTCGTTCATACTATACCCAGAGGAAATGTCCGAATTGTAATGAAAATCACCCTATTCGTTTGTGCTCGGATTTCCTAAGAATGTCGACTATCGATCGCTTAGCATTGGTTACAAGACACAAATGTTGCGCAAATCGTTTGTCTGATTCCCATGAATTAAGATGTCAGAGCTCTAATGCGTGTTATATTTGTAATCAGAGGCATCATTCGCTACTCTACAGTATCGAATCGCCGGGAGAGACCAAGGACCGGAAATAACCCTTATAATCCACTTACCCCTGACAGTTCTTCGGAAACTCCACGGCCTCCTACAAGAAGAGAAAATGATAGCGATGATAGATCGTAGATATCCGCTGCTGCCCGTTCCTTTCAGGATTTCTCAACCCGAATACAGAATACAGTGCACCCCATACTCTAACCGAGTACAGTCTACCCCTAACAAAACCCGGATACAGTCCACTCCTCACTCAACAGTTTTGTTGGGAACTACCTAGGTAAATGTAGTATGGAGCGATAAAGTATTTTCTACCAGAGCTCTGGTAGATCCGGCATCTCAGGCCACTTTTATTTCTAAAAAGCTGCAACAAGAGCTCAATCTTCCAACCTTTTCGGCACCTGCTGCAACTGTTGTGGGCCTTAATGGCGCAGTTACAGCAAAATCTACTAAAGTTTGTGTTGTTTCTTTGAGATCTCCCGTTAATCCCGAATTAAAATTGTCCACGAGTTCTTATGTCGTCGATGGACTTACTGGTCGATTACCCACTTGTTCGTTAGCAAGTTTTGTTGACTTCAATACATCCGATTTCCAATTTACAGATTTCAAATGTGCACATATGGATTTGATATTGGGTGCTAACATATACCCTCAGATTATGCTTTCTGTAGTTATAAAGGATCCCAAAAATCTTTTAATCGCTCAGAAAACAGTTTTTGGTTGGATTTTGACTGGAAATATCCCTCAGTCAACTCCATTGAAACCCATAGTTTCCTTTTTCGAAAAACTGAATCTGGATTATGGGATTAATCGATTTAGGGAAATAAGTAAAGCACCAGAGTCCAAAGAATTGTTGCCTAGGACACGATTTTCGTGAGCTGCTCTATCGCTGCACTGCTTATAGGACCAAGCATGTAGCTACCATTTGAATCCAAACCTGACAGATTTTTATGGTCCACTTTGTAAAGTTGCCAATTGCTAACTTGTATCTAGATTTTAAAAAACTCGGATATTAAAATTCTTTATAACCAGCAGACCTTTTGTCGTTTTTATACGTCATGGAAGGGATAATATTTTGAACATTGGCCCTATTATACCCATCGAATTGCATTGATTAATTTTTTTCAACCTAGCTCCAGCGCCTGATTTTTCTAAAGTCACCAAATGTTCTTTCTTCTCTCATATAGCCACGCTATTTGACCCCGGGTGGTGAGTTGTAAAATAATTGTTGCTAAAATTCTTATACAACAAATTTGGAAAGACAGAACCGATTGGGACGAATGTTTGAAACCCATGATGTAAAACAGATGGCGTGATTTTTTTGATGATTACTCTTTAATCGAACAGATATACATCCCCCGTTGGGTTAATTTTAACCCTCACTATGCATTCTGTGATGCTTCTAAGGAAGCATATGCTGCCACTCTGTATAGTCGAGTCCTAACCCCGTCTAGTAACATTATCACCAGTTTGCTCGTTGCCAAAGCAAAAGTTGCGTCTATAAAAGTACAATCTTTACCCCGTTTAGAGCTCTGCGGTGCAACTCTATTGGCAAAAATGGTACATTCACTTCGAAAGTAGCTGAATCTTACCAATTCGGAAACCTTTGATTGCACAGGTTTGAAAATCGTTCTGTCCTGGCTTAAAAAACCCCCCGTGCCATTGGTCAACTTTTGTGGCAAATCGAGTTTCGTTTATCGTGGACCAGGTGGGCACTGAGAATTGGAATCGCGTAGAATCTCATCATAACCATCTTGAATTGGTTAATCGTCATAAACAGCTGCGAAGTTTTTCATTCCCATTATTTGGCTGATTTACCCTGACTATTTTGTAATATTGTTTTGAAATATCCATTTTTGCGAATGTTCCACACTATGGAATGGATCTACTTTACACTATACTATAAAAGTCGAATTCTAATCTTTAACTTATTTAGAGACTTCATAGAAAATAGCCACCAAAAAGGCCATTACCAAGGAGAATACGGCAAAGGAAAGGAGCGCAACCCACAACCATTTTCCTAATCCAATATGTTCTTAGACGCCCAATAATAACCATTTTTGTTGCTGTGTTTTTTTAATAATTTTTATTACCCAATATAAATAATTATGAATGAATTCTCTGAATTGATCCTGACCATGTAGCACTCGTTTCCTCTTGTTTTTTACAATCATGCGGGGGGGAGGGGGATTGCGCGATGTTTACGTTGGTCACCTTAGTCTTAAGTATTTAACTCCTCTTTTAGTAATTAAGAATTTTTGTTAAGTATTGTGGCTTACAACGTTGAATTTATGTATAAAAAAAGAATTATTTTTATTGTCTCAACCCCCAAACCGAAGGTACGTTTAATTGTGACTTACCCTAATAAATATAGAAAAAAAATAATTTGCTTTTGTTTTATTATTTTATCCACAATTTCGAGCAAATATTTTATTTTTACTTTTCCCCAATCATCCCCACACCTGATAAGTCTGCCTGTAACCCATAGCGCCTAAGAAACTCTTAAAAATAAAATTATAATAAATTGAAAATTACTCACCTTTTATTTGGCACCAAAATTTTCTCATGGCAATTTTTAATTTTAATTTTTATATTAAGCCAATGTATTTAATTTTTTTCTCTTGCCTATACTTTTAATCCGATATTGTCTTTTACAAGATTAGTCCTTTAATCTTTGACTCTTTGTCCCAATCCTTGTATTCAGAAAATCTGTTTAAAATAACGTCAAATTATAATTGTGATATAATGTTAAAGGGTTGTACAACCATAATGCAAGTTTTTTTGCCCAATTTAATTTGACATTTCTTTGTTTCAGTGTTTGACAAATTCAACCATGGAGAGGTAATCAATTGAAGCCTTTAACGAAAATGGGCTTTAAAATCAAAATGCATTTTGTGCACTAAAGGTGTCCACAATCGTGAGAATTGTGAGCAAATTTCGGCAAACCGGGTCTGTAGGAAATGTGTAAACACCTGTGAATGCTCGCCCAGTTCGTTCTGCGGAAAACATTGTTGTTGTTCGCGATAGTGTGGCAAAAAAGCCGTCAACTTCGATTCTTTAATAGTGTTCGCTATCGCGAGAAGATAACAAACTTCTTGTGACCAAAAATTGGGGATATAGACCTGTTCGATATGTGGTTCCAATAGGATGGTGCCACTTGCTACCCAACCACTCTTTTGCGTGAGAAATTCAATAGCCGTGTTATCTCATGTCGAGGCGATGTTACTAGGCCGCTACCATCATGTGATTTGACACCGTTGAACTACATTCTTTGGGAATATTTAAAAGAAAAAGTGTAGTCAATAAGCCAACAAGAACTCAAGAGATAAAGGATGAGATAATTCGGCACATTAACGACATTAAACCTCAATCATGTCTCAGAGTCATTGAAAGCTTGGACGGACGGATAGAGGCATTCCCCCGAGGCCGAGGCATTTGGTCGATATTTTGTTTCACACATAATTGCCATAGATTCTGCTATCATAATAAGAAATATTAAGATAATTCTCTGAAAAGTTTTTACAATTTACAACTTACATCGTGCGTTTTGGTTGGTCCACCCCTTATATTAAAAAACAAAAATTAAAACTGTTTTTGCCTCTAATGAGAATCTGTAAAGTTTGCGGTTGCCCAGTTTAGAGGAACCAGTGCGATATGTAATTACATTTTTACTTCGTTCCCATATCAAATTTGTCAAAATAATTGCTGTATACATTTTTGTAATTTTTATTTAGTTACTTGTTAATTCATCTAACAAATTACATATTTATTTATGCTTATATTAATTTATTTATTTGTTGTATTTTTGTTTTTTCATTTAACTTCAACAATGATGCAACTTATTATCTAAATGTTAACTTTAATTTCACAATTTCTCTTCTAATTGTATTAAAACATTTTATTAATATTTATCTTTTACCTCTTATTTATTTCTAAATATTTCATTTTTTTATTAAATACGTTACCAATGTTTCCAAAATTTGGTCGCAGTTACATACATATATTTTCTAGAACAATGGATGTATCAATAAATTGTTGGATGGGGCAATATACTTTTTTTGTATTTTTCTTCTTTTTCAGTCCACAATAATAATGAACTGGTGCATGTTTATTATTACAATTTCACTTTACTTTTTAAATCGAATTACTACTTTCAAAACCATTTTCGAATATTATCATACTCTTACTAACAATTGGCAGTATGACTGTAACAAAATTAGAAATATGTAACATAAATTAAAAAAAAACCTAAATAAAATAACAGAAAATAAAAATCTAAAATAAATAAAATAAATTTATCATTTGCAAAGTTCATGCAACTGGTTTGTAAATAAATATGTATGTACTAAAGCAATGCAGGAATAACTCTCTTTGCTACTTACAACGAATAATCTGCATTGCATTGTACTCAACCCCTTTTTATTTTTTACAATATCAACAAAGAGTACGTATTTGTATTTTGAGTAATTCGAGTTTTCGATGTACTCAATGAGTAAATAATTTGTTTACATATATTAAAAGAATACAAAATCAATTATTTGAACCGAGAGACTCGATATATTAATATTAAAAAGATAAAATATTAAAATTTGTGTATTCATGTAAAAATTAATACTTTTGTTGAGGAATGTTTAATATAAATACTTAATTCCATCAGAATTAGCCACTTACATTCAATCTGGCTCTATCGGTTGCAATGTGTCGGAATGCATTAAATGATTTTCCGGTTTAATTCATAATTGTTCGCTCCCATGTTGTTTTTGTCCTGCCACTTCTCGTACTCTGTGGGATCCATTGAAGCGTCTCGTGACAGAATTCTTAAGATAGTTACATATTATTTCTACTCCTTATTTAAATTATATTTTTTAGCAGAACTCTGTTATCAGCTTGAAGTAACTAATTGTGTATACAAAATATATGATACATGATTCGTGAGCCGATTGAAGGACATATATTTCAATTCCATGATGATTAATGGTCTGCTATAGAGCCCTTATAATGGTATATCTAAAATAATTTCTGTATTTAGGAAAATCGAAATTAAAAATATAAACTTCTTTAAAAAATTCAAATTTCTTTTTCTGATTATATGTATTTAAGTGCTCATACATATATACCACTAAATACGAATGGTGGTTCTAGGGATCTACTAAATAAATATTTATGTTATCCTAATCAGCTGTGTTAAGTAGGTTTTAATTGGTGATAACACGTGGCCATCATATCTTAAGATTATTTCGTATGCATATTTTGGTGAACGTCTGTATTTTCTTGCTTACAGCTGTTGCTTATCAGCCAGAATTCTGATCCTCTATACAGTCAGCGTCCCTTATTCTCTAGAATTTTGTTCTTATTTTTGCCTTGTAAAATATGATGAATTTAAACAATTTATGTTTATTTAAACTGTACTAATGCTTTTCAAAATTCGCAAAAGGCAACAACAACATTTTTACAACAACTAAAGTTATACCACAAAAACGCGTCAAAAAAAGTGTATAAGAAAAAAACTGCGTCAAAAATGATAGAAGTAGAAATACTTAGGAAGTGACACCATTTTTCTGATAGGTGCTATCGAGTATAACACGAATATGTCTTTGATATTTGTAGAACTTCTCCAAAATCTTGAGTTACTTGCACTTATAAGCTATTAACTTAGCTCTATGTTAACCGATTCAGAAATGGAAAGAACAATAACAGTCCTATTAAATGGTATGTATATATGTACTTTACTAAGTCAACATGTGGAATCTATGTGCTCAAGCTAACGCATTTGTCATTTATTTCAAATTGTTCAAGTTTAGAGATTATTAATTACGAAAACAATGCTTGTTTAGAGTTTTTTAGGTATTAATAGCTTTCAAGCTGTCAATATATTTTCGAAGTTTCGATCAAGTTTAAGCAAGATAAACATGTAAAAACTGTTAGAAATTGAATGTCAATATACGAAATTTAATAATTGAGCAAATTAAAAAAGGAAAAATGCTTAATTTAGCACATTTATTATATTTGAAAGTTCAATATATTACAATTGAAAATGCGCTTCAGACAAAATTTTGAATAACAGTTTTTAGATGGGATGTAAGTATAGTTTTAACAGAAGTGAAAAAATATTTAATGTAACTCAAGCAGACAAAACGTTACGAAACATGACGAATTTTAATAAACGGAATTTTTAACGGGAGAAACGGGAGTTTATTTACTAATGAAACCAAAATGAATCTTTTTAAAAATATTAGAGTAAGAACGGCATACGACAAAATATTACAGTTATAGATGCAAAAAATTTTAAAATCTGGAAATTAGAATTAGACTATTCATATTTATAGATAGTATAATGGATCAGTACGAAAAAAAAACAAAAAACAAATTTGTATTAAATAAATTCACCTGATCTGAAGCCCATCGACTATTGTGGCTTTTAAAAAGTTAAGTTGGTAAAAAGAAATAAGTTAAAATCGTTGTCCAGAAAACTGCATACATTACAACGTTAATCTGCAAAGCTGTTTATCCTACAAACGATATTAAAAGTCCAATAAGGTGTTTTTCAAAATTAGGCCTGGGAGAGGATAAAATCTTGAGAAAACAGGCAAAACAAGTGACTTTTCTTCTCAAATTATATTTTTTCTTGCTTAAAGCGAAGTTTTTTGTTTGTTGACTTTTATTATCCACCAAAAGGTGTTTTGCAAACGTACATATTCAAATGCTGCACTTTTAGAAGTTTCAATAAGATTTAACAAAATTTTTTTATGTCTCCAAGAAGTACACTGAGAAAGTATAAGGAAAATTGAAGAGGATTTTTTGTTTCGAAAAAAAAAAAAAAAATCTAAGGTAATTAAGCAAATAGGGTAAAAACGTGTAGTTTTACTCGAAAATGATAGCATAAAAACGGGAATTTTGAAATTGAGACAAATAAACGAGAAGTGCATTTAAGCGCGGGGCAATTAACCATGTTATACTGTATATAACGAGCTCCGGACCTTAATAAAAGAGTCTCGCACAGACTGCCTCTTCACTGCATACTCCTTCAAGCGGCCATTTGGAAATTCGCTAATTGGCTTACGAGGAACATAACCGCGAATAGGAGAGTATGCATCTATGCCGATAGTCAGGCGGTTATCAAGTCTCGAGTCAATGTTCGCTAACTCACTAATAGTTATGGCGGAATATTTCGATATTAGGCTCATATGGGTACCGGAACGTAGTGATATTTCGGGGAAATGAGTGAGAGATGAACTGGCCTGAGGGGACACGACTGCACAGGTTCTTCCCGCAAAGGAAAGCGTTAGTATGCCTATTACTGTGGTTTGTTGTTGATCCTAGAAGGACTAGTCAGCTAATAGACCTGAACAGTTAAGTAAAAATAATGTAAATAATAACTTTTTAAATAATAACTTTATTATTTACATTATTTTTACTTAACTGTTCACTATTATTTGGGCGTATTTTGCGACTCTGTCACCAATTACATGAAAAAAAGTAGACACCAAAGAGTCAGAATTAAAATAAGTAAAAAACAATTTAACCAATTTTTCCTCCATGAAACGGCAAACTATCATGAAATTCAAGCAACAGCAGCAGAGTTAACGAATAAGTAGTAAACAGTTAAACAAAAGCAAACATAAAGTAAACACAACTTATTGCTTACAGCTAGGGCAATTCTTGATAATGCGGTTGGCTGCTGACTGCTTAAGCAGAAAACATACTCATAGTGAAGCTAAGCAAGTTATTTACTATTTTACTTTTTTGCTTTTGCTTATTATTTTTTGAAGTTTTCAGTAAGCATTCAGCAACGCATTTATTTTAATTGAAGCTAAAAACTGAAGCAAGGCAAATATGTTATCCTTTTGCTTTTGCTTTTTAATTTTGCTCATTTAAATGAAACAGGTTTTGGTTGTAAAGTCACAAAATTATATGAAACGAACTTCTCTTAATTGCAAATATTATTTGTATATTAAAATAAATATAAACGAAGCGTATTAGTTTATTATTGTTGCTAAATTAAAAAAAAATAATAATAAAATTCAAAGGATACTAAAATTAGCAGTTTAAAAGAGTAGCATTAAAATATTGGAATTTATAAAATAAATTTTACTTAAAAATTAAATTTTCTTTATTTCCAATGTATTACCATTTTTATTTAATTCGTTTGAACGAAATGCTTTTGTTTTATTCGAAAAACTAATTCCGCTTTGTTTACATTTTCTTTTAACCGAATATATAATTTTAATATTTGTTCAACCTACTATCTTCGACAAATCTTAAATTGTTTGCATTTAGCAAGAATATTAGATTGGGGCTTACACGCTAAAACAAGTCGTACGACATGTAAAATTTTCGTATAGAAGAGAACAGATAGTATTGTGTAAACTTAATATATAATGAGAGCGTACGAGATTGATAAGGATAAAACTTCGGCAGTCGTAGGGCTCTTTTTAAAATTTTTTTAAAACCCATCACACTTCATTAGATCGGGTATGTACATAGCTCTTTGAAATTTTAACTGTCCGCGAACGTGTTAAATAAATGGCAACATCTTATCAAGTGATCTGGATGAAGACTTTAGTCCTAAATATCTTTTTTACAATATTCTTAATAAAGAAAAGTTTTTGCATTAATGTTTTTATCATTAATAATAAAAAAAGTGAAGAAGATTTAAAAAGTGTATATATACATACATACATATAAATAAAATAAAATATGTAGTTATAAAATGTATTTGCATTTTTAAACAAATCAATTAAGATCATTTGTTGGCACTATTTTAAACTCAATTTGATTACACTAAAATGTATACATACATACGTACATAAATACATAAATATGTGTATACATATATATGGTACATACATATGTTTGTATTTAAAATTTAATAGTCGTTTTAAATATTCACTATTTGAAATCTTGTTGCCTTGTACAAATAAATTTTATATCATTTCAGACAACCACATATTATACATACATACATATACATATGTATGTATATTATATAGTAAGTCACAAAGCGAAAATATTTTTTTTTTCAATTTAATATGTATGTATATACACTGTCGGACACAATAAAGTGCGTTTAATAAAACTTTTGGTTTCTTTGAAGAAAACCCAAAATATTACTTCTTGATTTGTACAAGTCTGTCCTTTTTAAGTCTTTTATTTACAATACTAAACAGAAATATAAAAATGCAATCAATAAAGTTAAAATATTGGAAGAAAAGCTTAAAAAACTAAACATGTTAATTATTCTGTGCATCAGAATAAAGTGACACTTTAAAATTATGTCGTTAAATTTATAGAAATGACATAAAAAATTAATATGATTTTGCTTCTCCTTTTTTTAATGACGTCTTTGATTCACTTCTATATCTTTATGGCGAGGTTTTTTAAATTGGTTGATAGAAGCACTCACCATTCTGTTTGCTTTTTTATATTTTTCATAATATTGTAAATGAAGGACATAAAAGAGGTAGACTTACGCATATCGTAAAGTAATGTTTTGGTAACTCAAAAGGTCTTTATTTTGTCCGACAGTATACATATGTTATGAATATATGTACCTATTATAAGCTACAATTTATAAAACTTGCATTGTATTTAAAATTATAATAAAAACAATTACATATTTCTATTTTGTTTATTCTTGTTTAACTATATCAGTGTTAATTGACAAAGTGCAAATATATATGTATTATACATAAACATACATAAATACATACATTACATATATTTATACTAATTACCTAAAACAAAAATATGTTTTATTAAATAATATTAAAAAAATAATTAAATAAATGATAACGGAGACTTTTTATGTTAAACAAACTGTTCGTTACAAGTTTTGAATCATCCAGTAAAAAATGCAAAATATTTACCAATCATTCATAATAAATGCTTAGTATTACTTTCTTTTATAAATAATGCATTTGTAACTAATATATGAAATCATTGTTCATTAATTCATTTTAAGTTATCTTTTGATTTAGTAAACAGTTTTAGACTGTCGTGAAACTGCTATTGCGGAGGTCTACATCGGCCAGCTGATGTTCCAGAAAAATCTATTTCTTTCTGCTCTATAATTGGAATGCGGTCATCGTAGAGAGTTGGTGCTTGTAGTATGATACCTGCTGTTCCGGCTAAAACAGCCAGTGTGAAAATCCACAAGAAAAGTCGATCAAGTACCATGGCAACGTATTTCCAATCCTCTTTGACCTAGAAATAAAATATATATATATATATATATATATATATATATATATATATATATATATATATATATATATATATATTAAAATAATTAAATTAAAATTTATAATTATTATATGACCCGTGCGGATATTCCGCACTGCTAGTGATCATTTTTATCACATAAAATAGTAAAAATAATATATGTGAATATTGACTTTAATATATTTTATTAGATTATATTAGAATTCTTTTATTTTTTTCAAGCATTGCAATTTTACAATATTTTATTAAAAACTAAATACCATAAAATAAAAAATTAGAGAAATATAAGATTTTGACCGTGCCGTCGTCAGTCATCCGTAGAGTGTATATAAAAGAAATTATGGCAACTAAAAATGAAATTTACAACAATTTAGCAAAATTATACAAGTCCTTGTATTATGAGCTTTCCGTACTTAAAACAGATTTTACATACCAATACAAATGATGCCAACCGTCGCTAAACTCCCCATTTAATAGCTTTAATTAAATACTCGTGTAATTTAATATGGGACATATTGCCATAAAATGTTCTAGATTTTTTTCTTCATTCATATTGCAAAGGGTACATATGTATAGTGTATGCATTGCTTTGAAAAACGTTTGCTCTTAATGGTAAGATATCACTTCTGACTTTAATGTCATGCATGTACATTTTATTTAAGCTATTTTCCTCAGCAAAATATTCTTTACCCTTATTAAAGTTTAAAAATTTATAAAAGCGCAAACTACTTGTTTTTGCTCTCTCCTCGCTCTCAACCTTATTTTTAAGCTTTAAATCTTCTAACAGTCTTTTTAAATTTTCTTCTTAAGCCTTTTTTAACCATTCCGACTCTAAAAGACTTCCAGTATCAAAATGTATGCGATATTCATTGCCCAACTCGTTCATCTTTTTTGCCCAAAAAAATTTTTGCGAATTCTTTGCAAATATAATTTGGAGTGAAATTCGGTAATCTAAGAATAATTCTTTTTATAAAGAACCTTTATAATTTAACAATAGCTTCAAAATGATCAAAACCCCAGACTTGTGCAGCGTATATTTGAATTGATCTGCACACAAATTGAAATAATTTATATTTTGATTTGAGCGAAGTAGTCATTTTGCTTACGAAATTCTTCAATGTTGCATTCAAGTTGTTTTTGCTTTTATGTTTTGAGCGTTTACGTGTTTTCTAAAACTCATTTGTGGCGTTAATTTAACACCTAGGTAGCTGAATTCATATGATGAAGTAATATGTTCGCCCCTATAAAACCACTTTTCACGTTGCGAAAGTCTCCCGCCCTATCTAAAAACTAACATCTCTGACTTTTCCATGTTCACTTTCATCTTTCACTGATCACAGTACAATTCAAGATTATTAATCATGTTTTGCATAACGTCTATAAGTATCATCTGACAAAATTAAAATATTGTCTACATATACAGGAAAATTCTTATGTTTTCACCAATGACTGTCAAACCACAGCCTAAGAAATTGAACAGATCATCAAAATACAAAGTGAACAGAGTTGGTGTTTATATGTAAATATTTTCAATAAGTTTTACTATCTTTTTGGATAAGCATAATGAAAGTAGTTTTTGAATGGATACTATATTTCCTTGGAATTTTATCGAAAGCTGCCTTAAAATCAACGTAAAAGGCGTATACATTTTTATGTTCTTTAAATATAAGGTGAACAATTCTTCCCAAGTAATAAACAATATATTATTAACTCTGAATATTGTCTTTTAAAAACTGACTAAGATTCGTTTAGGATATTTTGCTCTTCTATCCATTTAATCAGCTTCTCATTTATTATGCCCGTAAAGATCTTTGTCATACAGTTTAAAAAAGAAATACCCTTATAATTGCAGATATTGCTTGGGTCACCTATTTGAAAATTGAAGAAATTATTGATTCCCTATTTTATTATAAAAAAGTAACAAAATCAGTTGTTTGTGAATGATATTAATATTTCATATTTATTATTAAATAATTTTTTAGAGAGTTTTTTTAAAAACAATATTGGAGGTTATGACATGATCATCTGTAAATTTCTGCTCTTACGAATCTCTAGCAGAAACAAATATATCTTTGAATAAACGTACTCGTGAAAAAGTCATTCATAAATTTCTATGAGAGAAAACAGGTAAATATAAATCCGCCTTTTGAAGCGTCTGACCTTGTACTTTATTAACAGTCATAGCGAAATTAACTTTTATAGGGAATTGTTTTCTAATCATTCGGAAAGGCGCAGTTGGTAAGGTTAATTCGAAGTATGTCTGCAGTTTTACCGGAATGAAATTTTTTTGGAGTGATGATGTACTACTCACCGAATATTGTAATTGCATTTGCGTTAAAATCAATTTAAAAGGTGGTAAACCCGATGGATTTCGTGAATTTAAATTTTATTGAATACAAAGCAGTGTCTGTTTCCTCCACAATTAGAACTAAAATAAATCTCTTTCCCTTCAAGTTAAAAATTAAAAATAATATGTTAATTTTTTGGACAAAAAGTTGCCCTTGAATAAAATTGGGAAATATTTTGTTCATTTATTTATCTGGTGTTAAAAATTGTGGTATTAACTATTAACTGGGATTTTGTAATCCTTTTTTCATTGCACAGATAACAAGTGAAACTTTACTCCGTTTTAATTTCATTAATACTAATTGAGTACTTATTAAGGTACCTTTGATTTGATTGAAATATAGATCCCTGGGTGACAATCAACGGCGATCGCATAAATGTTACTTAAATAAACAAATTATTCCAAGATCAGCTATATAAGAATGCTGTTTCGTCAATTTAAAATCCAGAAATAATGCGAAAGCATTTTCATTTACTTCGCTCGGAGTTGGAATAACTTTAAGTAACTTGTTCTTACTGGACTACGTTTCAGAACTTTCTCAGTGATATCCACTCTTGTCAATTGTTTCTCTGATTTTATTCATCCAATTTCATCGTTAATATTCTTACGAAAATAAGATTGGGAACCTCTGCGTTTATTACTTCGCTAAAATAAATAAACAAAAGCTGCAAGAACAACTCTATACATGATGTTTATAAATAGCCAGAATCGACAACAACAAATATTATTAGCAGAGATAAAGTAAATAAAAATAACACAGCAACAGCAACAACAAACTAACAGCAAAGAAAACAAGTAACAGACAATAAACAAGGAACAACAAATACTAAAAGCTGAAAGAGGTAGATGTTTACATACGCACGGCTACAAAAGAACTAAAAAGAAATTAAAAGAAAGAAATATAATCTATCTGAAATATCGAGGGGTTCGAGAGCTTTCGATGTATTGTTTACTCGACCATATATAAAGCACATCGATGAGAACAATAATCAGTTGAAGTAAAGTTGTCTCAGCGAATGTGTTATTGGTGTGAAGAGACTTTATAAGGAGTAAACTCGTGAAACTAGTAGCGAAGTAAAAAAACACCAGTTTAGTTGGAGCTAACTCAGTAAAGAGAGTTAAGTGTGGATAACCTCTGGTTGAAAAGGTTGTGATCGAACCTAAGTTATAACTACGGTCGGGTTGGAAGATCTTTAGGAAGAAAGATGTGTCGAATAATTGTTGTTGTTTGCAAAGTTGAAAACAGGCAGAGTAATTAAGAATAAAAATTGTTATTGCCTGTAAAAAAATTAAAAGCAGTGGTGCACATAACTATGTTGAATAAAGAATTTTTAATTAAAACCAAACACAAAATTTATTTTATTTTAATTACAATCTGCGAACTCATAAAAACACGTTTTTAAAAAGGTAAAAACGTAACAAGATATTTAAGTTTCCGCCTCATTGATCTATCGCTGCAGTTGTCCATTAATTTTTGTGGTGTTCAGTGCTACTCAGTGCAATTAAGAACGTCATCCTCATTTTTGTTTCTAAAATATTCTTCGGTCAATTCTATATTACTGAAGCTCTCTGTGTTTTTGTAAATAAAAATTAGGTTTTTGCGACTGCTATTGCTGAAGTATATTTTAACAATTGAGTTTGTATTCAAATGTCACTTCCTTATAAGCCTTTAATATATAGTGTATTTTGTAAGCAAATATTTTTACTGGCAGTGAAAAAATAATGACTACCTGCTGTTAAGTATGAAATACATAAAGCACAAATTCAAAGCAATATTAAATTTTTCTGGAAATGAAAAAACGGCAAAATACGGCAGCAAAAGTATATATAGGGTAAAAGGGGACACTTTCACCTATCCCCGGGTGCTTTTATATTCTTGTACCCTATAAGTTCTATTCCACTAATGTTAAAATTTGACAAAAATATAGGGGTTTAACAAATATCATAGAACGCACCTAATATTAACGGTAGGGCTATAACGATCTACAATTATTTAAAGACACCAATCTTACCAACCTAGCAAAAAAGAGCGGACCATTATCGATGATAGCTTTCGAGTTGTAAGCATTTCTTTTTCATAAAAAAACAAGAATATCACTTTTTTTAAATAAAAAACAGTTGCGTTTAGCAGCTTGCCACTCCTACAGTTAGCAATAGTTTGACCTAATTTTTTGGCTACCTTAATTTGGATATGTTAGTTACCAAATGGAATTTTGTACCGTTTCCCAGTTTTAGTATATTTTTCTCTTAAGCTTTTAAGGAAAACCGCAATGTGTCCCTATTATTTTTCACATAACTATAAATGACAACCTTAAGCATCTTAAAAAGAACGTTAAAACCATGGTAAAGCAAATAAGATATGCACACTTGAGCAGCAATAACTTTTTCTCATTTTCTGTAAATTAATACTGATTTTTTAAGTATGGAGAATGTGCGGTTGGGCCTTGGAACTATTTAAATAAGTATAAAAAGTTCTTGTTAAAAAGGAATAATTTTAAAATTAAGAAAATTACGATTGTAATTAATACTACCGGAAAGTAAGGGTGATTAAAAAGTGATTGGTGTGAAACTAAACTACCAAAATAAACTACCAAATACATACAAATATTTATTTTCCTACAGATGTCGTCTGAAGTGTGGAAATAATCACGAACGCAATGGAGAGCATAAGTATTGATGTAGTAAGTGTCCTAAAATAAAGGGTCCCCCATCTAACGTTTTTTTTTTCAACTAGTGCTTATTTCGTGAATGGTAACACTTAGCTCATGTCTGATTTGACCGATAATTAGTTTTATCCTTCCGCTGAACGAATATGGTTGTGTATACGCTTAAACAACGCTGGGAAATATTGCGACATTACTTTGAAAATTATGGTAATGTTGCAGATGAAGCTCATTTTGATCTTGGTGGGTATGTAAACAAGCAAAATTGTCGCATTTGGGGCACAGAAAACCCGCACGCATACATTGAAAAGCCGATACACCCAAGACGGGTCACTGTTTGGTGCGGAGGTCCAGAGGCATAATTGGGCCATTTTTCTTCGAAAATGAGCAATGAGTGGCCGTTATAGTCAATGGCGATCGTTATCAGGCCATGTTGAACGAATTTTTGTTCACAAAAATTGAAGAGGTGTATATTAGCAACATTTGGTTTCAACAGGACGGCGGTCGTACAGCGTCAGAGAATGGTCAGCAGGGGTGCCCCACAGAGGGAGTCCTGTCTCCGTTTCTCTGAAACCTTGCGGTTAACACGCTCCTTACTAGGCTTAACTTCTCATCGCTTACGCGAATGATATCGCTATTACAATGTCTGGCATTTGCCCACAGACACTGTCGGACAAGCTAAATTTTCCCTGAGGATTGTATCTGGGTAGTGCAGGGAGTTTGGACTTAGTGTGAACCCTTGCAAAACCGATACAATGCCCTTCACAAGAAGGTTTAAGATACATTATTTTCCGTTGCCCAGTGTGAAGGAGACTAGGGTTAGCTTGAGTCCTACTGTTAAATATCTGGGCCTTATTCTTCACCCGAAGTTAAGTTGAAACGCCAACTTGGCTGAGAGAGCTCGCAAGGCGACTGATACAACTGCAGATTATTCGCTGGATTTATTCCGCGGTTATAGAACCGAATCTTTTCTATGGAGTGGTCTTCAGGTGGACTGCCCTCGATAAAGGTTGCAATGTCAGATTCTTCGATAAAGTGAGGAGATCTGCTACAATTCAGATTACAGTTGCGTTACATACCACCCCTATAAGGGCTCTTTTGTAATGCTTGGATGGCTCCCTTCGGGGAAACTTGAAAGGCAATTGGCTAAATTTGTAGCGGCAAGACTGAACACCCTATCACGCTGACATATTATCCACTCGGGACACTCCTCTATTTTCTTTGAGGAACCCATGATACTGGGTGATATCGACTATGCCGTATCTGGATCTGAACTGTATAGGTTTCAACGTCATGATTCCTAGTCGGGAAGATGGCACCTCTGACTCGCTCGTCGCCAGCGATTCAGTGGATGACTACACTGACGCTTCCAGACTAGACAACAAGGTTGGCAGTGGACTTTTTTCCGAGAGGCTCAACCGTGGTGTTTCTCTTCGACTTCGGCTACTGCAGTGTATTTCCAGCCGAATTAAAGTCCATTTTTCATGCTGCAGAGTGGATTCGTTGTAATGGCGCTCCTATTGACGATTTATAATATATCTGTTCTGATAGCCAGGCGACGATCAGATCTCTTTCTAGTGTGACCTTCAACTCTAAGCTGGTCAGAAACTGTCGTGATACCGTTGTGATGTTATTAAGACAGTTTTGTGTACACCTCACCTGGGTTCCTGGTCACGCGGACATCACGGGTTACTGTGCTGTTGATGGGCTCATTAGGACGGATACACTTCTTCTGAACATTCATCCTCATGTAAAGGTCGGTGTGTTTTAACGGAGCTTACTGGAGGTAAAGCTTGCGATCAAGCGAAGGTATATGCTGGACGTTGAAAAAGCCTGGACGGAAGGTGACTCTTGCTTTATTATCAGATTTACCTGGCCCGGGTTGGATATGAAGCGTACCAGTCAACTGTTCAAACTAGACCGTCGGAGCATCTTCTCCGTTGTATCCATCCTCACCGGTCATTGCATCATGGTAGGCATGGTAGGATGCGCTTACCTGCAAATGACTTTTGTCGTTGTTTTGGATTACCTGTGAAGGAGGAGACCGTGGTCCACTTTATCTGCCAGCGGTTACTTCTCACACTCGGCTCTCCCTTTCTCCATGCCTTGTCTGAGCTATCGATCCTTGACATCAAGTCAATAGCCAGATTCATTAGAATGTCGGCCTAGTTTCCGATCTCATCCAGGGAAGTGCTTCTGTGCGGTGTCTCCGTTTGATCACCAGGACTGTGGTAAATAGAAGAGGGGCAACGCGTTTTGTGGTATCACAACAGGTCGCTATGTGTGCGCAAGTATGCCTTGTTTGGCGAGGCTGGCACTCCCTCCTTTGCTATCCTATAAGACCGGTTAAAGGGTTGTTTGATTAATTTTTTACCGAAAAAAATTAAAAATTGTAACTTCTCGAATTATTTGAAAACTGGTTTTTGAAAAAAAGAATAATTTATTTCCCTAATTGTGTCATACATAATAACAATTCTTCGTTATCTTAATTAGTTTGAGTTTTTAAATCACCGTTACCCAATTTTAGCAACTATTCAGTAAAAGGAGGATCATGTGTTCTCATAAATTGATTCGACTTATGAATTTTAACATAACACCATACAGGCGGCTATTGACTGTATCTACCTTTATTAGGGTATCTGACAACGGGCAACATCTGACAAAAGTCTCTACCAGATTTTTTATTGACAAAAACGTACAATACATTGAGGAAAAATAAGCAATGCAATTATATAACAGTGTACTTTTATACACTGTTTTTTCATATGAATACGCCTTAAAAATTCATTAAAGAACATGGAATAACATTTAGATCAAAAAGAATATAAAAATGTGATCATTCTGCAATAGTAATAGTATGGAATAGTTATCCAGAATGTAAACATATGCTCACAATGAGGCAAATATAACCACTAATTAATATAAACATTTTAGGGAAACATTTCCTTTTATGTTCACATTTCTTAAAAAAATATATAAAAACAAATATTAGTGTAAAAAAAAAATTAATAAAAAAATTTGAAAAATAAATAATAAAATTAAATAAAAAAAAAATACAGAAAGTAGTACAAAAAACTAAAAAAAACTACTTTAGTGTACTTTTGTGGGTGTTATACACAAAGCAGTACGATGACTATAAAAAATACGCGTACTGTTTAAAACGGTACGTCTGGCTACCCTATATAAAGAAGATTATTATTCATAATGTCGTTGTCGATCGGCAACGCTTAGTGCACGTTAGAGTAAAACCGATATGTTCAAGACATGCACAGGTATTTTCAAAACCGAATGTGATGTTCGTCTCCCTTGAAGGAAATCAGCGGTAATGGCAGTCCATGTAAGTGGTATTAAGTACGACATCACACTCATCATCAGGCAAAAAGGAGTTGGATAAATAGGCATGATAGTTCCCATACAAAGTAATAATTGAGTTGAAAATCTTGAGAATTGAATTTGAATTTGGTCGGAATGACCGAGTAAAAACTATCTATATATGTATTACTATATTTAAATTAATGTGTGTTTATTTGAAGACTATATAGAGCTAAATTGCAGATTCTGCAGGGTTTTTCTGGGACGATCTATATGCTATCTTAAATGTTTAAATTTGAACCGGAAAGAGATAAAATAAGGAAAAAGGGTAAAAAATTATGATAAGAATAAGTGTTAAGATAATAATTAAGATAGGGGTAGCAAAGCACGGCGAGTTTTAGCTACAATAAAATCAAATAGAAAGTATAATTTTTAAGTACTAAATTCAAAATGTACCTTTGTTGAATCTTCTTGCATTTTAGTATGTTCCGCAATAAATTGTACACAAAAACAACTACGATGAACTCTTGGTGGACATTTTGAATGTGAAAAAGCTGGATTAGTTAATATAGGACTTTTAATACCAGAGGGTCCTACTTCTAAATCAGGAACTGCGGTTATGTCATCGGATTCCGATTGTGTTAGTGGTGGAATAGGACCATGTATCTGACAGCTGCCACCAAACGGGCCACTTCCAGTAAGGCTAAATAAAGCGTAAAAATTTTCGTTAGTTAAACACAATAAGAGTCTATAAATACAGCACAATTATACGTATATTGCACCCATTCATAATAAGCAAAATAAAGTAATATTTTTGGATTTTTTTTTTAACCGCTTATTCAGAATCAAATGGTTAACTTTATTTCTACGAGAAATTTAAATGCATTTTTCATTTATTGAATAGGTGCGATATATTTATGTATATATTTACAAATAAACATACATATATATAAATAATGAATCACTTGCCAAATCGATTAAATTCATTAAACAAAAAGTTGAGAAAAATGAGAAAATAGTAGGTTGGGAATTAATTTCCAAAGGTCTATCCATCTTCTTTGGATAGAGGTCAGGTTTGACTAAAGGTTTTGTATACAAATTAAAAGTATAAAGCTGTTGTCATATAGTAGAGTTAATACTTACGTTCACAGAGATTTGTTTTAAATATTATGCAGTTCAGAATCGATAAAGTGTTCTGACAAGACTATCGAATAAAATTCAAGCAAGTGGAGTTAATCGATTTGGCAATTGAAGCATTCTTATACATATATACATACTCATATAAAAATTATAGGAACAACTAGGGGTTCGTGCGGCTTAAAAATACTTATTTGGTTGATTTCTTAAATTAATCGAAAACTCAAATTGTTTAAATAAATCAAGTATTTCTGTTAAAGTCGTAAAAGGTTGTTGGATTTGTGAATATTGTCAGCAAGCAATTTACTGACTATGATCAAATAAAAACAAATTGCCACTATAATGTAGATTGCCAGTTCACACGATTGCAAGACATTGGCAGAAAATCCTTTAATCCATTGAATATTCATATGTTACTTCTGACAATGATGTCGTTCAGATGTTAAAAATTCGGACAGCTGTCAATCTGACAAAAAATTTAACTTCATATGGTTGTCAGATATTCTCTGTAATTATTATTTTTTTTAACAATATTAATATCTGGTTACCGTCTAAACAGAAAACAATATTATAATTACAATTAATTACAATAAATGCCAACAAATTTTAATACAAAATTATAAAAACAAACAATATTTTTTTGGAGAAGCTTGTAAAAATTGTAACAATACAAAACGAAATATTATATTTGACTCCAATCAATAATATTAAATTTTCAATTTTTGTGTATGTACCACTTTAGTCTATAAAATATGTATGTATGTACTTATGTTTTAACATAGTTCTTGAAAAACCTAGTACTCTCCCATAAATAGGCTAGCGAAATATCGAAGCCCATTTCATTTCGTCTAAGAAATACAAAAGGGAAAACAGATATTTGTATATACATACATACACTATAGTATTCAAAAACCTAAAACTTGTTTGTTTCCGTCAGGTTTCATCTACGCGTATTTTATATTTTCGAAGTATTTCCGTTTACTCTTTTTTGTTTCGCTTATCCTGGTATGCTATGTAAAACATAGATGAAATTCTCCCTCCAAAATAATTAAACAATTTTGATAATTTTATAAAATCGTCACTTGCGCTTTGTAATACTAACATAAATTCTTAAATAAAAACATACTACATATGTACATATCATATATGTATGTATATAAATCTATATAAACGTATATAAATCTATATAAACATAATTTAAGATTAAACATAAAAACAAAATTGGTCACGCCCATTTTTCACCCACTTTTTTGGTATATCTAAAATCGACCGATTTGGTTTTGGTTTTTTGTCCACGACCTCTTTTTTTAAATTCTCGGGTAACTGTCGGCGCAAAATAGGGAAAGAAAAATATAAGTCTCACGTGAAATTTGTCTAGTATGAACAATAACTTTCAAAAAAAAACAATGAATATACGCAATTCTTTTTCATTTTATTTTATAATTTTCATTTCGGAATTATACGCTCGCAGAATGATATTGCACCTGTGCTTGATATTACACCTGGAATTGCAGGTACAAATCAATGAAAACCCCATGTGCAACATTTCCAGGAACAGTGCCATGGCCAAAGTTTTGCACAACGGTAACTGACCGTTTGGTATGCGTGTATAAAGACGCATAAAAAGTCTTTGGAGGCATTAGGCAAAACGATGCAAGATTTACGAAACAATCCATGGCGGTTTCTGTTGGCAGGTAATTTTCGACAAACATTGCCAGTATTTCCACGATCAGAGTCAGCCTATGAACTCAATGTATGATTGAAGTTCGTTTTGTGAAAATACGTCAAGACACTAAAACTGACTACGAACACGCGTGTCAAAGCACTTTCATTGTTAACGGTGACGCATAAATCGATGGATTCCGTTGCTTTCCAAAATGATGTCGTCAACAATCCAACCGAGTTTTTAAAATCGCGGAAATCATCCGGATTACCACCTCAGAATCTAAAACTGAAAGTCGGATCGGTAATGATAATGTTACGAAATATAAACCAATTACGTCTTTGTAATGACACTCGGTTTGCAGTGAAAAACCTAATAAATAGCGTTATCGAAGCAATAAAACTTAAAGAAAAGTACAAAGGAGAAGACGAATACCAGTGGTTCCGATTAACGTGCCATTCTATTTTAAACGCTTGCAGTTTCCGGTATAGCTTACATGCGCAATGGCAATTAAAAAATCTCAAGGTCAATCAATTCATGTTTGCGCAATGTTTTTTCTTTCTCTTTTTATCTATTTTCGAATTTTTCCGAGTCTAGGAATATTTGTGGATCCTCAAAATAAGAAAATTTTGAATAATATAAACTTTGAGGGTCCCTTAATTGGCTATGAACGGGCTGCTTGAATCTTTTTAGTACTTGCTCTATGAGAATTTTTAGGAAACTAAAAAACTACAAATTGCAGAAATATTTTTGTTTATTTAATGAATAATTTCGAAAGTATGGGTGTAATTATGTCCCCCAAAATTCATTTATTATATTCCCATTTGGACTTTTCTCAGAAATCTTAGAAATAATACTTTGAACAAGTGTGGTCCCACACACCCATATGCACTAGGTGACTATTATTGGACTGTTATAAGCAGTATTGCCAAATGTGCAGATTTATCTGTATATTACATTTTTTTAAGCAATGAGCAGCTCTAAAGTTGTCTCTATAAATTGTGCAAATTTTGCTGTTTTTAACAGTTTAGTTTTTTACTTTCAACTTCGTTATTTTAATTACAATTTCTGAAGTAAGAATTTCACGATATTTTCTTAATATAACAGTGATGAGGTTTACCCATAACTTTCTTAATATAATAATTCCCATAACATTTCATGAAGGAACACTGGTATTTCTCTCAGTCAATAAGTTGCATCCGATTTTATTTTTAGACTCATTGAAAGGGACCTACAGCTTAACGCCGGCTCCGAACAGCAAATGGATTAGAGAAGTAGTAGTACTCATAACCAGTTACTAGCTAATGTTATGAGTTGATACCGCTGTTGAAAAAACTTTTTTCAGATGGTCTCACCTGTTATTGAACCAAGGATCTTCTGGTTGGTAGGGGGTGTCTTACCTACCATACCACAGCAGCACACGACTTTCTTAATGCGACTATGTAATTATCAGTTTTTTAGAACACTGATCATAAAGAATGAGAGAATTCACACAGTGTGTGTACTCATTCAGAAAGTTACGATATTCTGCGCAAGCGTTTTATAAATATACATTTATTCGTCAAAAGAACAGATAGGTTTGACTGATATACACATCTGCTTCACTAATAAAAAATAAGACACTGAATATTGAAAAAAGTTTTAGACTTACTTAAAGGCGGTTTTATTGCGGAATTTCGGTTTCTTAGTTTATTCAATAAACTAAACTGTTTTTACGTTACGTTAATACTATCGGGTGGGCCATCTGTCGGTTAAAATTTAAAGCAGCGGTTATTTCGAATCTGGCAATATTTTTAATAGTCAATAGTTTTAAATCTGACAAGACTTTGGTATATTTCTTTATTAATTTACTTAGTTAGTTTTCAATTAACTTCTTTGTTTATAAAAAGTTTAAGCTAATTGGCACGTTTAAGTTTTATTATTTTTTTTAAATTTACTTGATTTCAATGTCACTCCTTCTTGGTGTACAGAACACACCCCTCCCTATATGTTTGTTTTCTTACATTTTTGAGTATATGCAGTTTTTTTCTTCTAAATTTTCAGTTTTTCTAAGAAAAATTATGGCATCACTGGTCATAAGGGAAACAAATACTATTTATATAAAAAAAGAAATAAAACACTTCATTTTCAGTTTAATTGTTTTTAAAATCGCTTGGAATAAAAAACTTCTGTTTCTTATAGATCTTAGATCTAATTAGAATATAAACATATAAATAATGGCTTACAACATAAAAAAGTGTGCAGATCAATTGTGGTTTTCCAACATATTTTTTATATCACATTCCCAACAGTTTGGTGATCTGTAATCCAAGAAGTACGTTTTTTAACATTTAGCGCAAAAATATATGCTTATGCGCTTTAACTTTCGAGCTTAGATCTCAGATTTGACTTTTCGCCTAGTAATATAATTACCTTAATATCATACATATGTGTGTATATATTAATATACAACGGACTAGAACAAAATCGTCAGCAAATAAGCTCGTACAGTACTCTACTGAGTTGGCACAATAGCACGTTTAGCTACAAGTGATGGACAAAGACATATCTTAAATAAAAAAACTGCTTCGCCTCAGAAGCGTGTTTACCGTGTTTATTTTAGGGTTAGTTATGCTATTAAATAGCTTTAAGCATCTGGTGTTGTCCGTGAATCTATATATTTTTTTATGCATATTATAAATGGGGGATAAATTCGCTTTTTTCTCGATCTTATCCGATTTTGTGCCTCCTGACTTTATAAAAAATAGCTAAGACGACGTCTGATATATTTATTGAGATTTATGATAATATATATTGTTTTTTATGGAAGGTGCCACGCCCACTCTGCCTGTGAAGTTAATTTTTTAACTTAATTTAAACCTTAATAATATAATATCATGTGTGACTGTTTTATAGTTCACAAGATACATATACAGTAATTACTACTTGTTTCGTAGGAATGGACCATGAACTTGAAATTGTCCGTTTAATACATATTAAAGATGAAAATTAACTTTTGTACAACTTATTTTATTGGGTAATGAATGTTAGCAACAGTGTTGCCATATTTTTGTAGAAAAAACTAAAAACTTAGAAGAAAAAAACTGATTTTCAAGTGAAATATAAATGCGCCAATTATTTTAATCTTTTGATAATGAAAAACGTTATTTTAAAGGTAGTTAAGTGTTTAATAAGAACAAATACAAAAATCTTGTCTGATTGAAAATTATAGCAATTTGAAGTTTTCAATTTCACTTGATTTGGGTTTACAGAACAAACACGATAATATAATTTATTTCATAGAGTATTTTTTATTCCAGCACAACACAACAAGTTAAATGTGATATACATATGTAAATAATATGATATAATAACACTTAGCATGTTTTTAGGTCAGCTCTTGTTTTCGAGATATACAACATACATGTACAACATACATATATTTGCGTAACTTAAAAACGGTCTAGTTTGTTGAATAAACTAAGAAACCCAAAATTCCGCAACAAAATTACCTTTAAGTAGGCCAAAACTTTTTTAATATGCTCAATATGTGAACATCATGGAATGTTATGGGAGTTAATATATATGTGAACATCACACAATGTATGAATTTTCTCTTTCTTTGTGATCAGTGGACGAAAAAAGGGATAATTGCATTGTCCCATTAAAAAAGGTACGAGTAAGCCTCACCACAGTCATAATAAACAAATGGGGTAAAATTCTTACTTTAAAAGTTGTAATTAAAATACCAGAATTAAAACTAAAAAAACTACAATCTTAAAAATTGCAAAATCTGCACAATTTACAGAAAAACATATTTTATAAACAAAAAACATCAAAACTGCTCAATGCTTAAAAAAACTGCCAAATACAGATAAATCTGCACATTTGTTCTGAAAAGAAAACAAATTTCATTTTAGAAGTAAAGGCCCGCAAAAATCATATTGATTTGTAAGTACATATTAAATATGGTGAATAAAATTGAATGACATAAATTTTGGATCATTTGCTCAAATACAAAATTTTGTAAGAGGAGTATGTAATTTGGCTCAAAATTAGCGTTTAAATTATGAATGTTATAATCATCTACTTAGCTTGAAAAATCAACTGATTAATGAAACTGAAACAAGGCAATGAATGCTTTGTAGAAAGCCATATCTCACGCTTAATCATAAACAGTCAGAGGTAAAAAACTGTTTTTAAAACACTGTGTGCCAATGGGGCAGGATAGTACCATTTTTGGAATCAATTAAGCTGTTGAGTTTAGCTAAGAGATATTGGTATGTTTGGAAAGACCGTGATCTTTTTGTATTATGAATCAATCTATAAAACTTTCGTTTTTATTGAAAAATATAATATAAAACAAAGTAATTTTGTTTTCTTAAAATCATTAAGCTTATGCAAATAATCATAACTGTTTCAAAGGTGACAACACACATTTATAATACATTATTATGTAAGGATACATTAAGAATACATTATTATGTATTTATTCGCTATCACTTTGTGCCAAAAATAATCATCTTTTCAGATGAAGCTCATTTTGATCTTGGCGGGTATGTAAACAAGCGAAATTGTCGCATTTGGGGCACAGAAAACCCGCACGCATACATTGAAAAGCCGATACACCCAAGACAAGTCACTGTTTGGTGCGGATTTTGGTCCAGAGGCTTAATTGGGCCATTTTTCTTCGAAAATGAGCAAGGAGTGGCCGTTACAGTCAATGGCGATCGTTATCGGGCCATGTTGAACGAATTTTTGTTCACAAAAATTGAAGAGGAGGATATTAGCAACATTTGGTTTCAATAGGACCACGCTACGTGCCACACAGCCGAAGCTACACTCGACGTTTTGCGCCCTGTTTTTGAAGATCGCATTATCAGCCGCAGAGCTGATGTCGTTTGGCCACCTCGCAGCTGCGATTTGACACCGTTGGATTATTATTTGTGGGGTGCCGTCAAAGATAAGTGTTACGCCAACAAGCCAGAGGCAATTGACGCTTTAAAGGACAATATTCGTGAAGCCATTGGTGAAATACAGCTGCACACAATCGATAATGTGCTTAAAAATTGCACCGATCGTGTAGGCTACTGCATGGCCAGCCGGGGCAGCCAAGAATGAATGAAATTATTTTCCATTATTAACCGGAAGGATTGTACTTTCAAATAAAAAAGAAATTTGAGAAAATATTCAGTAGTTTTTTTTAAAAGCATTTTCAAAAAAAAAAAAAAAAAATTACTTGGCGGACCCCTTTATATTTTGTATTAGGTCGATATTTGTCCTTGATATTTTTGCTGAAATTTTGTGCTGCCTAAAAAATACTCTGGAATTATATTCATCGTTGTAATTACCACCACCAGGCTTTGTCTGATCTATAATATATAGTCTAAAAGTTTTTTTAAACTCTTTTTGAATTATTTTTTAATAATCTTCTACTAATTGCTCGAGAAATACATAGATATTCCTCAAGGCTACTAAACAAAATATATATCAATTAAAAAGTCTTTTTCTCTTTTTTCCAAATCCGCTGAGAAACTTAAAATTGGATAATATTCGAATAAGTTATAAGCTCATAAGTTCATGAATGTACGAAAAACCAGTTTTTTATCGGTATTTCAAGATTTTGGAGGTGTTCATAAATTTCAAACACAGATTCGTTTCGTTTTCTATAGCGCCTATCAAAAAAACAGCATTACATACAAAGTGTTTATTTGGCGCACCGTTATATTTACTTGTATATGGTAAAACAAACAAAAAATTCTAATAAAGTGGGTCTGAAATTAAAAAAAAAAATGTTCTGGTGGAACGAAATTACTATAGCTGGCAACTAGACACTTTGGACTAAATAACCCATGTAAAAATAGGCTTGCGTACCCTTGTCGGAAAAATATCCAAGTCTTGAAAAATTAAATTTTGATTTTTTTGATAAGAAAAAATCCGATTTTTTTAAATTGATCCTACAGCTGGCGTATTATTTGAATTCATGTAGCGTTAGTATAACGAAACGTATACATATACAGTCACTCAAAAAACCGTTTCAGTGTTTAGCTAGTGTTAACAATTATAAGTTGGACGGTCAACGCTAATACTGCTTTACAAAATGGAGCTCTACGTTTACATGATAATTTACTAAAAATATCTTCAAAAAATTATTAAGATTTAGATGTAAGATTTCGTAACGAATTTTTAAATTTAAAATACGATGCAATTACTTTTTATTTAAAAAAGTGAAAACATGAAAATAATAAGTTGTGTTTTAATAAAATCATTGAAACGTAACCACTGATTGCGAACGTAATTTCGTTCGGTTCCAAAAAAAAGTTTTCCAGATTTTGACAACAGGAGTAACAAATTTCCAGCGGATTTTCAAGAGCAAAGTAGAATTTTCTTCTTAACTCAACATGGGTTAGGTTAATCTGCCAGCTTTCATCGGCTCACTTGGGTGCAAACTGTAGTTCCCATTGTGTTACCATGTGTCCACTACCACACCATTGCCCTAATGAAACTTAGTATTTTGTCCAGATCGTATATTGGAAGAGACCTTATCGAATATCCTCCCAGCAAGCATTGAAAACCTCAAATTAACCGAAATGTGGCCAGATCCTTCTAGCCTCATAGCAGGTGGGCTCATTTCTCATCGTTTGACCGCCATTTGGTGAAATTTCTGTGATACAACCCACTAATCTGTCTAAGAGGAGCACCGATGTTTTTAATCGATCCGTTCGGATTCAAAGTGGTTTCTGCCTGCTCAAGTACATCCAACATGCAGTTATATACTTTCAAAGTCCTCATGTCCATGAATCCAAGTAAGAGTAACAGTCTAATGTATCGCTATGTCATCCAGAGACACCCAAGATTTATAAACAATTCCCAACATGTTATGCACACTCTCCAGAGATCTTATGTAAGATATCCTAATTGAATAACCGTGTGGCTAATTTATATTGCTCCTTTTCTCATAATAGAAATTTTAATATTTAGTTAACTTATTAGCTTGTAAGTGCATGAAGGCAACAAAAACCGGATTTTACCCTTGACTCATAATTTTGAGGTGTTTTGAATATTTCAAAAACAGAGTTTTGTTGTACTCGATAGTGCGTACAAGAAAAACAGTATCACTCCCGTGTACATATTTCAACTTTATTCATTTTTGGCCCATAGTGTAATCGAGCTGCCATTAATACTACAAATAAATAAAAACCGAAAAATACTCAAACATAGGAACGTAAACAATTTTAAAATAAAGATATATATTTGTGAGAGTATCAAATCTATTACAGTAGTAAATATGGTATTTTTTAAAGTTAAATAGTATCAAAAAAGTTAGGATTTTATCAACTTTCACATTACTGGATGTAACCGCTTTAACATGGATGAATAACTAGCTTAACTTGTAAATATGTGAAATAAATTTAACCCTCTAACAGGTAATTATTATTATTCGCTTATTCGATCACAGTTAACCAATCATAATTTTTTTAATTGTTATTTTATTCCAGTTTATTGCCAACAATTTAGTTAATCGTTATAAATTTGTATAAATCGAATGAGTTGAATTTTGTTCTTTCTTTTCGTACAAGAAAACAGTGAAAGTGAAAAAAAATATTTCGAAAAAAGTTTACTCTTATTATCGCATCTAGTTTTATCTGTAAGTAAAATTGACCAAGCAAATATAATTTTATACAATCTTTAACTAATGGACCTTAATAGAGGCCTCAGGACACACTTGGCCGTTTATGATAAATACTTTTCATATGTTATATGCATACTTTTCATTTAGCAGTATTACATAAAAGAAATGGCGAAAAATTATCAAATTTATCAAATGAACAAATAATTGACTTGTTGGATGCGATAAATTTTGATGAATATATATCTGATTTCAGTAGCGATAATGGATTTGAAGTCCCAAGTAATGTAGTTGATGACATTCGTGCTGAATTTACAGCTCTAAATGATAAGTCTACACAAAATGAAAGTTGTAGAATTTCATCTATGATTACATCGCCTATTCCTTCTTTAACTACTGATTCACATTTGCCAACATCTTTATTTTATTATATGATGGTGTTTTTAATGGTTCAGGTAGTTTTATTTTTTGCTTTTTTTATTTTTTATTTTTGTTTGTCTTTTCTTTTTTCAAATAAAATCTCTAAAATAAAGTTTGGATCAAACAATTCCATTCACATTAATACTAAATACGGAATTTTGAATATGTGGAGAACGGACACAGTTAAAATTTAGTTATTTATCTTATCCACATCAGCCAAAAAGCGGGAGAGATTAGATTATAGGATACTGCACAAATCACACCAGAAGAAAGATATGTATTTATGTACAAATGTATACCATAAGAATGTGTGATGCGTTTATCTGAAGAACAGTGACTGTAAATGCTTCGTTACCTATCCATATCATCTACAAAATGGTAGAGATCTGGTAAGTGGCTATTGTAATATTTATTTTTTTAATATATGTATATAGCAAAGCACATTGAGTAAAAGCTATTTGTATTGTATGTATGATAATTTTTAAAGTGTACTTACACTTAAAAGGCTGAGCCGATTATCTTATAATTTGTACAGTGTCAGTGTATAAATTTTACAGTGTCCTTGAAAAAACTATAGTCTATATAACTTGTTTAGACTGGATAATTAAAATAATGCAGTGAAACGGATTTCCATTATAACGAAAAACTCAATATAACGAATATTTACTGAGTCCCTTGAAAAACTTCTTTATTGCATAGTTTTTCATGCAAAAATGCATTATAGCAATAACGAACATATTCTGAGCTATAAGACACTATATAACGAAGTATTCATTCAAAAGGCTCGATACAATGAAGTCAGAATGAAGTAAAATGGGGAAGTACCAGTTTTAAAACTACGAAATATAAATACGCTTGCCAGTGCATGTGTAAAGCCTGTATATAACGAAGTATTCAAAAGCCTCCGTGTAAAGAATTCAGAATAAAATAATTTAAATTTAAACAGAATATAACGTATTTTTTTGTATTGCTTTAAATTTCGTAACAATAAAATTTCACTGATCTAAAGCGCATTTTTTAAAGTTTTTCTTACACAAAGTTTTATAAAAAGCTATTAAACATTTTAGTGAATTAACAACTGAGATTGTTTTAAGCGTATTTGTGTCCCAGTGTGGTTTATCTAAAAAATTTATAATTTAATTTTTTTTAATAAGTGTTAAAAAAAGGATGTTTACAAATTTGACCAAAAAAGAAACACCTTCTTCAAACGAAACAAGCTTTTTTTAAACCAAATATGTGCCTTTTTAATCGATAACTTTTCGCCATTTTTAGGGAAATAAATTTTTCCATCAGTGTGTAGAACTTTATCCAATTTACACCATTAACAGAGTTTTGCAGAGATTGAAACAAATGATGATCTGAATATGCAAAGTCTGGGCTATATGTAGATGTATTAAAACTTCCCAGCCAAGCTCTCAGTTTATGCGTTATCTTGATCGAACACAACAGCTTTTCTGTTATTCAGTTCTGGAGGTTTTAATTGAATTCTTTTCCAATCCCACCATACTCACAGCATTATCTTTCTTGGTTTCAATACTATATTTGCCACCGCCTACGTAGCTTCACCTAGCTTCCATGATCTTTTTCGAACATTAATGTCGTAACCCTTTCCATCGCCCGTAATTATTTGAACCTACAAAATAAGCTATAGTATTGCCAGATGCAATTAATATAGGGTGGTCCAAGCAAAATGCTGGATGTTAATTGAAAATAAAACAAAAAGTTTTCAGAAAATTATCTTGATACTTTTTATTATGATAGAAGGATCTATGACAATTATGTCCGTAACAAAATATAGCCAAATGCTTGCCACGATTTCGGTGGCACACCTCTAACCGTCGGTCCATATTTTCAGTGACTCTAAGACATAATTTAGTTTCAATGTCGTTATTGTGCCGAACGGTCTCATCCATTAGCTCTTGAATCGTTCTTGGCTTATTAACGTACACTTGTTCTTTTAAATATCCCTAAAGAACGAAGTCCAACGCTGTAAAATCATATGATAGTGGAGGCCAATTAACATTGCTACG
>JAKWBJ010000023.1:465000-635000 GCA_023159175.1 Wohlfahrtia magnifica | reverse complement strand
CCTTGTGTCAAGGCTTAAAAACTTCTAAAATCGTCTGCGCTAAGTAAAAGTGCTGCCGATGCATGGATCGGTTACTTTTTGTGTTATTTTAGACCATTTTGAATTAACGTCGAAAAATCGAAGTTTCGTGTCCGTACTAGAACATTCTGAACTAAAATGAAATACTATAAAAGCGGCTGGTAAGTTAGTTAGTTATCAATTGGCTGTCAAGAAGTAAAGTCTGTTTAAGGCGCAAATAAATGGTGTTGTAAAAGCGAATTTGGTGTATTAAGACATAGTGTATTAAAGTACAGTGGAATTAATAAAAAGGGACAGATAGTAAAACAACTAAAATAAAAATAGTGTTTTAATTTATTTTGACGCAATATAAAAGAAGTCAAACATTTTAAAAAGGTTAAAATGCAACAATAAATTAAATGCTTTAAGTAATTGAATTATGTTTTTTATCTCAGTTTTCTAAAATATTTGGGGTATTCACACGGTCGTCATAAAGTCATATGTCATAAAATAATAACACGAAAAAATATGACTGTTGTGAGCAACCTATTCGAATTTGAGTCAGCTGATAAAAGAAAAATACAATTATAAAAAATACCAAATATTTTTAATTAAATATTCCAAAAAAAAGTCAAAAAACTGAAATAATAGCCGGAAAAAATACATATTGGACATTATTATGTCTGATTCAAGTAAATAAGAAAAAAATAAATTACATGTTTATATTTAAATAAATCTTTTTCAAGGTGATGATGACGATCAAGAACAAATAAGTGAAATGTTCTTAGCAAACGTCGCTAATTTGCTCACTAATCGCAGAAGCATCCACCTTGGAGTTCCAAAATCCAAGAAGTGGAACCAAAACGTGTTAACAATGTTTGACGACAGCCAGTTTAATCAAATGATTAGGTTCCGGCCAGAGGTATTTGCATATACTAAACTTGATTAGAGATGATGATGTGTTTAACACAAGTCAAAAAACACCACAGCTTCCAATTGATATGCAGTTAAAAATCGTACTTTATCTGTTGGGATCCTCTGGCGGTGGACTTTCAACACGGAAAGTAGCTACCCTCTTTGGAGTAGGTGACGGAGACACAATACAAAAGGTCACAAAACGTGTTTTTAAAGCAATTTTAAATTTGAAAGAAAAATTCTTAAGCTGGCCAAATGCAGAAGAACGACAACAAATTTTGTTTGCAACTAAAGACGAAATGCCTGGTTGCACAGGATATATAGACGGCTCTGAAATAAAATTATCTGAAGCACCTGTCAAAGATCACGAGTTATTTTTTCTCGAAAACGTCAATGTGCTGTTAAAGTTCAAGCAGTTTGTGACTACAAATTACGAATAAGACGACTAACAATAGGTAATCCAGGTAGCGTACATGACGCAAAAGTTTTTTTAAATTCTCCACTAGCAAAACACCCTGAACGATTTCTGTCGCCACCGGAATGGATTGCTGGTGATAGCGCTTATCCCGTAGTCATTTTTGTTGACGCCTTTTAGAGGAAACAGCATCGAACATTCCAAAGCTGAAAGGAATCTCTACAACAAACACTTTTCTAAATATCGAGTTCGCATAAAGAATTGCTTTGGTATTTTAAAGGAGAAATTTAATAGTTTGAAAGAACTTAAATTTCGAATGAACTCAAATGAGAATAAAATAAAATGAAACAAGTGGATCATGGTTTGTTGCCTTTTGCATAACGTCTTGATCAAATTTAATAACAAAAATGAAAATAATAGCGAAATACTTACAGCACAAATAAACTTACCTCCAATAAGTAATACCAGAACCAGTTTGCTTCATTTTATACAAAACCAAAATATTTAATTTTTTCAATGTACATTTTAATTGACATAACTTATAAATAAGAGAACAAAAAACATTTTAATTAACCTAACTTATAAAAACAGTACTTCATATAAATATTAGTAAAAGTAGTAGACTAGACCATAGACTTGACTACAGTATATTCTAGTGTTTAATCTGAAAAAGTGATGAAAAAAGTACGAAATTATTTAATTTTCCATGCCTGATATACATACTCTCCTTCATGTCCAGCTCCATAACTTTTAAACGCTCGTTGCTTTTAATCTCTTTTTCACGCAGCTCTATTTCTCTTTCCTTTAAAATAAATTCTTTTTCCTTCCACTTTAATTCTTTTTCTGCTCTTTCCTTCTTAAAAGTAAGCATTTCTGTTTGCATTTGCAAATTCTCAGACAAAGCTGTTCTCAAGTAAATTCCCTTTTTACTCGTGGAAGCTACATTTTCGTTTTCTTCAGTGACGCTTTCTTCAATGTAACCATCTGTGTAATCAAAGGTGTCGGAAGAGAGGCTTTCATCCATCCTCGATCCAAAAATATAATCCAACTCATAGAAAAATGCACACATTTTTATTCAAGACGCTATAATAAAAGTGGAAATGTTAAAAACAGATACATACATATAATTATTAGTTTAAGAAAAACCTTTCATAGTTTCGCCGTCCATGCTGCCTGCTCTGGTTGATCCCTCCCAACCTCTGGCTTTATCGTAGCTGGTACGCATGTTTCTCACCTTTGATCGGATAAGCTTCCCAACTACCTCCACCTTTGTCTCGGCTGAAAAACGCTTGTAGTAAGCCTGCGCTGTTAACTTCTACAAATAATACTATTAGTTTGCTGTTTAAATAATTAAAAAATAATACAAACCTCTAATTCACGATTTGCCACCAAATATTCCACCAGAGACTTTTCTTCTTCTAAATTCCATTTCTTGGTGGGGTTGGTACGTTTGCATTTTGGCTTGAATAAAAACATTTTTTAATTAAATAAACTAAATAAATAATTAAAGAAATAAAATCTTACCTGAGCATCTTCTAAACAATCCATTTTTATAAAAATTATTAAATATTTTCGCACAAAAAAATATTTAAAAACAAACATAAACAGCTGTTATTGATTACCAGGCCGGTAATAAATTCTGACGGCGGTTATTTTAAATACGTTCGGTGACGCTAATCAGTTAAAGTATTCAAACAAAATTTTCTTTTATATCTTAATGTATCAAATTTTTTATTTAACTTTATAAAAGTTAATAACTTTTATAAATAAATTATTAAAATGTAATTAATCTCGAAGTTATAGAACTATGCAGAAGTTAATAGCATGTTTTACGTACATGTTGCGAGTATTCAATGGCGCCAAACTCTAAATATTATCACCGGCTCGACGACGACTTTTCCTTTTTGATTTAGATTTACTCCGTTTAAATATGACAAAACAATAAACGCATCACAAAAGGTACTATTATTTTATGACTTTTCTGTTTGAAGCACAACAACAATTTTTTTGAACTATCATAACTTTAGTATTTTATGGCAATATGATCTGATAGAACACCGTGTGAATACCCCTATTGCTTTTTATTTAATTAACCTTTAAGGAATTAAAGCAGGAAATAAGAAATTCAAAGTTGTTATTTTAATTTTAAATTACTTCTATTTTTCTCAAGTTATTAAGTTTTAAAGTTTATTCCTGTATAATTTTAATTAAGAGATCAAAGAATTACTGCTTTCCCGAGATACGTGAAAAAACTCAAATTGTGTATATTATGTATAAAATTCTTTGTGATTAGTACAAAATTTAAAGCATAGGGACCAAATTTTTATTCTTATATTAATGCTAAATAATGTGAATTATAAATTTAAGACAGCTCTTATGATAAATGAAAATTATGAAAAATTTTGTTTTTTTAATTTATGACATTAATGTAGTAAATGAGCGATATGTACATATACATACATATCGCACCCTAAATCATAAACAGTCACAACTCAAAATTTACTAAAATCGCTCTTTTTGCATAAATCAATTCACAGAATCTCTTACGACCACAAAAGTTTCGTTTCTATATATGTTTTCTTTAACTTGTAAAATACTGTAGAAAATCAACCTTACGGGCAACACTGTCATAGATTAGTGGTGACATACCATAACTTCATAACCGATTAATTTGATTTTACAACTATGTTTTAAAAACAGTTTTTTGCCTCTTCAGAACATTTGAATATTTCGAGTGGTGACTGTACATGATTTACAAAATCATTTAAATATTTCGAGTCATTTTATATATCTTGGGCCAACTAAATATGTTTATACTTAAGTGTGAAATTTGCAAAATTATTTCGTAACTTTATTTCCACGAGGACCTATTCTCAATAAAGTTGAGATCTTGAGATCTACTCCGAAACATCAATTTGATCATTTTTGTATGTTTGCAATATGGGAAGTTGCACCCTCATATTAAAAGCCGTTGGTGGATAATATGTTTTTTTTGTGATTTTGACACCTTCAATAAAAACACTCTTCGACAATCTCTGCTGAAATGTATTCTTATACAGTGTTGCCGTATTGAGTATTTTTAACCAAAATTGTTTTTTTTCTTCGATGTGTACTTTTTTCCCATTTTGGTTACTTTTTCTCGAAGTAAGAACATAGAGATAATGATTTCTTTTAACATTTATTATATCCAGGTTCTTATTGAGTGCATCACTTACAATGGGATTTTGGGCAAACTTTGGCCTTTTGCTGTGAGTAAGCTATGACGTTTCAAAATCATTCGTCTGAACTGCATAAATAATCTCTCTCACGTTGAGATCGGTGAAACATATTCAGGACAAGCTTTGACACGCAATCAAAGCAATAAAGCTTCATATTTCACTTCAACGCTATTGTTTTGTTCGGGTACTTAACGATTCATAAAGACATCTGTTAGTAAAGGCTACTGAGCTAATTGAATTATCCACTAATAAATTTTAAGCCTCATCATAACTAAATACATGAGATAACGATATTTTCTATTGCGCGAAGTTTTTTTGACCAGTTTATATTGAGTCAATACTGCTATAAATTTCATATATAAAATGTTTTTTGTATTAAAATATAAATAACTAGACACTTAACATTCCATTTTCTTATTATTGGCATGTTTTTAATTAGGTACAGTAATTAAGAACTTAGCATATCTACAAATATTCTCCAATTTCTTCTATCTCTAGCTATTAAACGTTAATCGTTAAACTATTTGTCAGTTTCCTACAGCATTGTTCGCCTCTATGTTGTTCTAGGCCTCCCCAAGGAGTTACTTTATAGATCGGCATGCGAGATTGACAATATATTCTTCCTTAGAGTATGCCCTAGCCATCCGTATTCTGGCTTTAGTGGACAACATTGTTGACGCGTCTCAAACAAACCATTTTAACCGGTCTTTATGACAAAAGTCAGTTTTATTACGTATAACCTCAGCATTTTCATCACACATAATACATTAAAACTCATATTCATCACTAAAGATAATAGAGTCCCATTAGCTTTATACTCAGAAATAGTTTCTCCTTTTCCATAAAACGTAAAAATTAAACTTGAAGTCCATAAGCATAGTTTTTTTTAGTTGCTTTCGAGTCCAATTTTGCTTTACTGTTTTCTTTTCTAGCAGTGCTACACCGAAATCAGTTTTTTAAGTAATTAAAGCCCTTTTTTGATAACATGGACGATTCCTGTTAACATGAAATTTTCAGTCCCCTCTAAGGGAAAATTGCAGTCGTTATTTTCCCAGGAAATTTTTGTTTCCTTCGTAAAACAGCTGTTCAGATTAAAGAATTTCGAATGTTAAAATGAACAAGTTGAGAAAGTTTTTTGGTATCGTTGGAAATCGTTATGTTCTCGTTCTGATGAATTATTTAAGCAAATGGCTGGAAGTGTATGCCATACCACATCAAGAGGCAATTACAATCGTGAATGTTTTTGTAAATAATTAGGTATTTCGCTCTGGAATTCCAATGGAGTTATATTCCGATCGGGGAAGAAATTTCGAGTCCGCTAAGACTAGAACTCTATAGAGATATTTGCGAAAAGTAGCGAGCGAGCAACAAGATGAATGGGACGAACACGTTACTCAAGCTTCTTAAAAAAGTAAAACTTAACAATATGTCTGCACATACATAATACATACATATTAAAAAATATATATATAGTTTTTGTTCCGGATTCTAGCTCTAGCTTCCTTTAAAATGTATATCATAGACCACTTAAGTTCAGATACAAACACTACCATCATACAAAAAAATTATTAAATCATATGTATGATCTGAAGTGTTGGAATGCATTAAAGTAAAACTCCTTGTAAATTTGCTGATATATTTGTTAATCTATATTAAATAAAACATAAATATGTTTAACCTTGATGGAGATAAGTCCTCCTTAGATGGTGTTCGACTGTATGCAGAATTAATGCGATCAATGTTTGTTGATGAAAAGTATGGATAGAAGCAGGCGTGGGAGTCTTTAAATAGGAGTTTACTGTAAATAAGGCGGGGTTTTTGGAAATATTTTTAATTTAATTAGAGTTTCGCAACAGGTAAATAATGTGCATATTTATTATCAATATATCTTTAAATAAAGAAATGATAAAAAAGAGATCAAAAATGTGGGTGGGGTAGAATAAAACACTTACACTAGTCTATCTGTTGTACTTTTAAAACAATTAAAAATTTTTTGCACTTACCTTGTCTCGAAGCTGTATTTGGGCCTTTTTATAAAAAGGAATTTCGGCAGGTAGTCTATGAACACATTTTTTACCCAGGGCGCCATTCGATGAGTTTGTGGCGAACGAAAGTGTACGTTTAAAACAACAACGGTTACACAGATGCTAAAATGAGAAAAAAACTGAAATTTGTATGTATGTACATTCATTTCTTAAGTGTATTTCTAATATTGTATTACAATGAGTTTTATCCAAGAAAATTACGATTTTAAACAGAAAAAATAAATTTTAAATAATGCATATTCATAATCACACATAACTATTATTTCTTAAGCTTGTTTTTTATCGGTTCAAATATTATATTTACAACCGCATTAGAATTAATAAATTTCACTTCATAGTTTTTAAGATATTTTCTCACAATACAAGTGAAGTGAAAAAACCCACTTCGACCATATAAAATTACTTATTTCCGAAAGTGAACAGCGGTTTCGCACTTTGGTGGAATTGGAGTTTCAGAGCTTCAGAAACGCTATTAGTGATATAACTGAGAGGGTCAGAAACCTGGAAATTAAATGCAAGCAAGTCGATAATATGAAGGTTGAAATTTGTGAGCTCAGAAGGAAATTGCTGGCGAGAGAAAATACCATGGTGGCAGGCAGTATTAGAATAAGATGTATTCCATTTGTTGAAAATGAAGACCTCTCCTTTAGCTTTAACAACATCTGCTAAAATTTGAATATTACGGCTCCACAAGTAAATAACATATACAGACTGCGGAGAATATATAAATCAAATAACCCTCAAAGGCCTAATGGAGACATTATAGTGGTCAAATTACAATCACCCTATGCAAAAAATTTCCTGCTTAAATCATTAGCAAGACACAAACGTGAAAACCGAAGTAAACTGACTCTTAAGCATGTGGGAATCCAAAGTGATCAACCTATCTATATAAATGAAGACTTAATCCCTCGCAACCATAAAATTTTGATGTCTGCGTTGCGGTTGAAAAGAGATGGTAAAATTCATTCTGCCTGTACTCTTAGAGGGCTGGTCTATGGTAGAAAGCGGAGCACTGATGAACCTGTTCTTATAGAATATATTGAAGACCTAGACGAGCTTTTTCGTTAGTAAATACATTATGATCACACTAACTTTTATTACTGCACTAACTTTCATTATTTTATCATCCTATTTGTATTATTTTTTACTGCTTTTATGTTAATATAATGACATTATATAATTTTTGCTTTGTATTAAAATTTGCGTTTACCTATGTCAGTCCACTTAAAATATTTAACAGGTTTTTATTACTTTGCGTTGCATCAAATATTCTTTATGTCCAATTTCACGATTAATCATCTTGGTTCCAGAGAGAGTAATTATAACGTTATTCGCATACTTTCTAAACAACACCTAGGACTAAATGTTTGCCACATCAATGCCCAAAGCTTATACTGCAAAATTGATGAATTCCGTTATCTTTTTGAAGATTCAGGTGTGGATGCCGTATGTATCTCAGAAACGTGGTTTAATGAATCTCACAACGACAAACATGTTGAATTAAGAGGATATAAATTATTTAGATGTGGCCGGTGTGGAAAAGCTGGTGGAGTGACTATTTACATTAAGAGCAATATTTCGTGTAAGCTTCTGAGAACTTTCACTGCGGATAATGATGTTGAGTATATATTGGTGGAACTATCATCTTATGGTGAAAAATTGCTGCTTGGGTGTGTTTACAGACCAAAAAAAAAATATATATATATATCAAATTATATCTGAGTTGCAACAAGTTTCTGTTGCCTATACCAATATTATAATATCGGGGGATTTTAATGCCAATTTATTAACCAATTCTAGTTTAAATTTTTGTTCAACAATGACTTCGCTTAATCTCCACCCTGTTAATAACTCAATGCCAACACATTTCACTAAGACGAATGCCTCTCTATTAGATCTCTTCCTCGTCTCTGATAGCTGCAAAATATCTCATTATGACGAATTAGCAGCACCAGTTTTTTCAAGGCATGATCTTATATTTCTGTCATATAATTTCTGAATACAACGTCATGAAAAATCATTTTGTTATCATGACTTCAATAATATTGATATGTCGTCACTTGGGAATGACCTTTATTCTGCTAACTGGGACGATATTTTCTACATACCATCTGTTGATGCACAAGTCGAACATTTAAATGGTCTTATCTATCAGTTATTTAATAAACACGTCCCACTCAGAACCAAAAGATCTAATAAAAGAATAAATTCCTGGTTTTCCTCGGAGACTAAATCGGCTATTGAATGCCGGGATCTACTTTTTCGTCGATGGAAACGTTACAAAACACCACAGTTGCTTGCGGATTATCACGAGGCGAGAAGAGAAGTTGTAACAATGATCGGGCGGGAGAAGCTATTATATTACGGCAATAAATTTCAGAATGCAGTAAATACTAAGCATACATGGAGGCAGATTCGCGAAATGGGAGTTGTAAATTCCAATCACAAATCAGACACATTAGATGTTAATGCTGTTAATATGAAATTTGCTAATATTCCGCAACCACCGGTATATGTGAATTTTTATGATGGTAACAACAATATACAATAAACGATTTCCACTTCCGACATTTTAGTTTGGATGACACAATTGAAGGATTTCTAAAAATTAAGTCTAATGCTGTTGGCCTAGACGACATCCATCCTCGTTTTATAAAACTTATATTGCCTTATATAATACGTCATATCAATCACATTTTTAACGCGATTTTAACAACTAGCACTTTTTCAATTGAGTGGAAGTCAGCGAAAATTATTCCAGTGCCTAAAAGTGGTGGTGACTACCGGCCAATATCTATCCTTCCCTACATATCAAAAGTTTTTGAGAGAATTCTTCATAAACAAATTTATAAATACATACTCGACAATAATTTACTAACAGACCGTCAGTCTGATTTTAGACCTCAACACAGCTGCACTACAGCATTAACCGAGGTGGTTGAGAATATCCGTGGCAATCTAGATGAGAATAAGTTAACATTTTTGGTCTTACTTGATCACTCCAAGGCATTTGACACTGTTGACCATCAAATGTTGTTATTGAAGCTTGGAAATATGTTTAAATTTTCTACAACCGCAACAAAATTAATATATTCTTATTTAACTGGTAGATCGCAGATAGTTGTCAATGGTAGTATTATTTCTTCACCCTTATTTACAAGCCGAGGTGTTCCGCAGGGGTCCATATTTGGCCCACTTTTTTACTCCATGTATGCAAATGACCTTCCTTTGCAGATCAGATACTCTAAAATTCAAATGTATGCCGATGACGTATAGCTATATTTAAGTTGTTCAAAAACAGCTATAAATTCTGCTATTAATGAAATAAATTCTGATCTAGATAGAATTTATCAATGGGCATCTGCTAATGAACTACTTCTTAATCCTATTAAGTCTAAATTTTTAACAATTGGCAAAATCCCGCCGGTACTAAGAGGGAATTTGTATATTTCTCTCAATGGGACAAAAATTCAATTGGTAAATACAGCCAAAAATTTGGGCGTTACATTTAATAGCTCGTTGACGTGGTCGGATCACATTAATCAAGCATGTTGCATAATTTATGGGAGGATTAGAACCCTGTGGCAGACTCAACACTTTACACCCATGAGGATAAGGATGATGATTGCCAGAACATATTTAATTCCTTCTCTTTTATATGCCTCTGAGATTTTTGCTGGATGCAATATGACTTTGAAACGAAAGCTCAACATAGCGTTTAATAATATTGTTCGATATGTTTTTGCTTTGAAAAGATTTGATCATATATCACCGTATTTAATACATATCCTTGGCATGCACCTCGATGACTACATGAAGTTTAAAAATCTTATTTTTTTGCATAAAATTATAACTACAAAAAAGCCTGACTCTCTTTATGACAAATTGGTATTCACATCGTCTGCGAGGAACAATAATATCCGAACATTCAAATACCGAAAGAGTGCTTCTTTTCACCAGTTTTATATATACCATTTATCTCTGGAACCATCTCCCCCCAAATATTCAACTTACCAGCAACGCAGCGCGATTTAAAAACTTGTTAAGAAGTCATTACAGTAATTCATAAAATTTTTTTTAAAATGGTAAACGGTATGTAACTTATCTGTTCCTAATGCTGTAACTTATAAGATAATTGATCTTGTTGCATTAGAAAAACATACATTATAATAAATAAATAAATAAAATAAATACAGTTGTTGTAAAAATGGATATTGGTAACATAGTGCTTTTGAGAACACAGTTATTGTTTTAACAAGTATGCTAATTAGATTAGTCCAATTTGTTCGGGTGAGAGAAAACATAACACGCGTACAGCAAAATCGAAATCTACACAAAATTCGAAGAAAATTAAGAGCTTGTTTCAAAGCAAATTTTATGAGCTTTAAGAATCTGCTCTAATTTTGTTATAATTTTGACAACTATTTTACTATCCCGTGTTTTATTAAAGGTTTAATTATAAAAACTAAAAAACTAGCAACTTCTTGTATATCACTACAAAGTACAAATAAAGTTGCTTTTTTTGACCTGTTTTTCCCATTTTTCTTAAACCTTATTTGATTACAAATAAATTATTATGTTCCCACTAAGTATTGCTCAAGATATTTGGCTCTTTTAATAAGCTAGTTCGTTCACTTACAACACAAAACATGTGTGTTAAACACACACACACACACACACACACACACATGCATAAATAAAATTATTGTTTTTTGTTGTAATTGAACGAATTAGCTCATTAAAAGAACTAAATAACCCAACTCTAGTTCATTGGCCTTGCATCGATATTATGTTTTAATTTTTAAACGAATTACGAAGCTTTAAGAAAGTATAATTTAGTAATCTGCTATGAAAGTTACTAAAAAGATAGTAAGTAGAATTCAATATTTTTAATAGTTCTAGGCTTTGTAAAAATTTACTGTTAATGCAATTTATAAAAATTTTGTGTAGAACATTGATTGATTTATGCACTTAATGGTTAACTTTCTAAAATTAAGCGTGTGTTAATTTGTTTTTTAAATAAACTTTTCACATTATATTTGCCAAGTGTTATTTGTTCTTGAGTAAAAGCGATAAAGAAAAATCAAAAAACAACAAACCAAACAAACTCAATATATTTCTCAATAAATACCATAAAGATGTAAAAATCATATCAAGAGGTAATACATTTTCAGTATTTGAGACATCGTTGAATGATGTGTTTTATATCGGTAAATGTAGCTGCACAAAACAATGCCATGCTCCTGTGAATTATTCCTGATCCTCTCAAAGCATTCATGATTGACCAACACACTAGCAGAAAGAATACAATTCCTGAATACGTGTTTAGTATAGTAGGCCAACTGTACAGCGAATTCCCAGCTAGCTTTTATCCTTCGCATGGATTCGACTCTTAGGTTAGCCAGATATTTAATTTAAAAAAAAGTACATTGAGGAAAAATTAGCAGTACAATTAATAAAAAAAAGTATATTGTTCTTTCAAATGAAAACGTCCTAAAAATTATTTAAATAACATCGAATAACAATTTGGTAAACAAAGAGTATCAAAATGCGATCGTTTTACAATATGCTTTTGATAAGCACTATCGAGTACAAAAAGAATCTGTGCTTGAAAATTTGAAACACCTCCAAAATCTTGATATACGTAAATTCATGAACTTATAAACTTAGAACTTATTCGAATATTATACTATTGTAAGATTCTCGGATTTAGAAAAAAGAAAAAAAGACGTTTTAATTGATATATATTACGTTTAAGTAGCCTTGAGGAATATCTATGTATTTCTCGAGCAATTAGTAGAAGATTATTAAAAAATAATTTAAAAAGAGTTTAAAAAAATTTTTTAGACTGCATATAGAGCAGCTACCACCAGGCTTTGGTAATTACAGCGATGAATATAATTCCAGAGTATTTTTTAGGCAGCAAAAATATCAACGATAAATATCGATCTAATGATAAATATATATAGTATATGTATGTACATTAGGGTGCGCGTTATTTTTCAACTTGCAAAATTGTACCGTATCTCTCTCTAGAAATGTTCTTCCAATCAGAAAACTATATTTCGCAAAAAATTAGGCTGATAACATATCGGAAAGGCGTGGCTCATCCGCCCTTAAGTTGCAATAAAATTACAATGTATGTTCAATTTTCACATGTGTTTATTTCGAGTTAAACTAATGTCATACGCTTTACTTTTCCAAAATAAATCATAATAATATGGAAATTCGAATTCATCAAATGGGTCAGAAGAGGCTCAAAGGGGGGACTATTTATTAAATATTATTATTATTTATCAAAAGGTAAAGTTTTATAATTGTTTAAAGAATTCTCGAAATATTGAGTTATTCGTTTACTCGTAGATACTGTCGCAACCTTTTTATTATTTATTATACGGTATACATAGAAATAAATATATTGACCGTCAAACCACAAAGTTACTAAATCGAAGTCCAGCACATAGTTAACAAATGTAAATATTAACAATTTCTGACAACTCCGAACTGCGAAAATATTTTTCTTAACTACATAAACAGGGATCTCCCCAATAAGAATGACAGTTTTTTATTTTTTAACATTAAGTAAAAGTGTGTTAGAAACTGATGTTAGCGGTCAAAACATATTGTGAAGAATAAAGTTAAAAGTGAACATTACTTTCGAAGTTGTATTAAAGTTAAAGTTTAAAAAACAAGTTTTAATTATTTCCGCTATTTTCGGCTGACTAGCAAAAAAAAAAGTTTAAATTAAGGCAAAATGAATACAAGAGGACAAGAAAAGTTATATCTTCTTGAACATGACGCGAGTCATTTTTATCAGTGCCAAAATCCTCCAACGCGAGAATTATTCTATAATATGCGCAAAGTAAATTTAGATTTGCGATCATGTACATCTCTTGTAGTAAGAGAAATATAAATTTTGTGGAATAAAGCGAGAATTCCAACAAGAGCATTCGACGAATCGTTTCAAAAGTGGAAAGTTTATACTTTGAATGGAAGAAATTGCAGAAAAATTGCAAGCACCGAACATTATTACAAGAAAACTGCGAGAAGGAACTCTTGGAAAAGTTTGACGATCTATTTGATGTTGTTCACGCTAATGCATTAGATATAGTAAATATAGAAGAAGACAAATTATTTTTGATGATCAAAGAAAAAAGAAATAGTACCTGCTTCAATCTTAGGCAGTGACCGAATTTTAACAAAAAAATAAGAAAGAAACGCCTTTGCAAAGAAAAAAGCGAAATTTTAAAAATAAATACGAATCCATTTCGGAAGGTAAGTATCTAAAAGTGTTATTATAAATCATGTTCTGGCTTTCGAGTGGATTTAAAATATGCGAACTTGTCAAAGCATTGTTTGCTTTTAAAACTAACCATCAACTTTTTTATAGATGAGTACGAAATTCTGGATTTTGGATCAAGTGATAAAGAAGAACTCGACGATAATGATTCAAATGGAACGTAAGAATCGCAAGATGAGCCAGCTGCAAAAAAAACGAGGTGAATATCACTTTATAACACCAAAACTAGTGTCAGTTTTAGATAAACGTAATATAAGCGATCGTAATGCAGTGCGAGTTCTTAGCGATTAGTGATTTTGTTATAAACACAACGTCTATACGCCGATGTCGTAAAAAGATTCGATATCAAAAAAGTCAAGAAATTCGTGTGTATGTATTTAAAAACGAACAAATATTAACATTAACTGTTCATTGGTAAAGTTTTGCCATCATTATTGCGTAAAGAAAAAACAGTTTACCAGTAGTAATCTTATTTAAAGGAAATGATCAGTTACTTGGGATTCCAGCAATTTCTACCGGCATGGGAAAGGAACAGGTCACAGTTATTTCCAATTTGCTGAAAGAATGGGATGTAAAAGAAAAGATGCAGGCCCTATGCTGTGATACTACAGTATCCAATTTATGACGTAAGCAGGGTGCATGCTTTCATTTGGAGCAAATATTGGAAAAAGAACTTTTGTATTTCCCTTGCCGTCATCATATCTTCGAAATTCTTTTGAGGAGCGTTTATGATGACAAAATGAAAAAATCTTCTGGCCCCAGTGTACAAATTTAGAGAAAAGTGGGCAGAAATAAAAAAGTCTTTTAATTGGAATAGGCGATATGAAAGATATAGTTGAGTTTGCTTTCAGTACCCTAAAAGGCAACCCCGGGATGATTACAAAGAACTTCTCCAGCTGGCCTTAGTTTTCCTTGGAGAGTCGGTTCCAACATTTACTTTCCGAATGCCAGGTACCCTTAAACATGCGCGTTGGATGTCTAAGGCCATTTATACATTAAAAATATTTTTATTTAGAGAACACTTCACTCTAAGTGATTCTGAAAAGGATAACGTTAGAGACATATGTATTTTATAGTGAAAATATATTTAAAAGCTTGGATAAAAACGCCAATTGCTGCTGCAGCCCCTAATCAAGATTTAAATTTATAAGAAAAATTATATGTTTATGGTCTGGTGGATGAAAATATAAGTAAAAAAATTATTACAGAAATTTTGCAACCATTTGTTGTACTTATCACCAGAAGCTGTATGTGTGGCCTTTTTCGATGAACAAATATCTAATAAATCAAAAAAATGTATGGTGGCTGCTTTACAAAAGCCCAATTAAACTGACATCAAAAAGTTTAGCATTCGCACTCCTAACAAAGCCAGTTCATGTGTAAAAGTATTGAGGATTTTGTTACAGAAAAGACTTTAAATTTCTTCAAATGATTTTCTATTTCAACGGATTTTTTAAAGAAAGATCCAGAAGAATGGCATGCCGACAGTGGTTACAATGCAGACTTAGATATTGTAAGTCACCTAAAAGCTGTTAATGGAAGAATTTAATCATGTGTTGTCACATGGCGAGAAAGAAAAGCAAATAATGCGAACAGTTGCAGATTATAGAAAAACATACTCGCATTCGACCAAATCTACCCTAAACAATTCATACGGTAAATGTAGTATAAAACATATTTTTCCAAACTTATTTTTGAAAACTTATCAATAAAATAATATTTTTCCGTATTTGATACTGTTAAGTTTTAACATCTTTAAAACGTTTGAGTTCGTTTAAATTGCGTTAAAATAAAATAAGCAACGCTTTATTTTGTTGTTTTACAGTTTTTATTTTTATTTACTACACAATAACTTTTATAGAGTTTGCACCAGCTTAATATTCGATTATACAACACTTTTATTTGCGCTCTAACACAACTTTATTTATTGACAGCCAAACGACAACTAAACTACGTAGGCAAAGCAGTCTTCTTATATACTTAATTGCCTACAGTTTGCAAAGTTTCGGAAGTGTCTCAGATGATCTCATCTCCGTTAATTTTAAACATGTAAGTTTGTGTTACCCAGAGATGATTTAATTGGCAGTACTGCCAGATATAAAAATAAGTATGGCATTGACAGGGTGACACAAAATATACCAAAATCCTACAATTTAGGCGTTTTTATTCTCGTAACACTGCCTCCTACTTAAGACTGTTCGTGCCGAATAGGCTCATTATCTTTCTTCCCATAGCTCGCTAATCGCTCTAGATGTACCACTTTCATTTTTGATCGCGGACTATTGTTTTTCTGTATTCTGTATACCACACCGTTTAACCTTTTGCCTACCGTACAAGGTCCATCCCAGTTAGATTCCAGCTTGGGAGATAATGCTTTCTTACACTGGGGCTATAGAGTAGAACCAGTTGTCCTTCATGAAAGCCATCCGTATTTGGTGCACGATCATATCTGGCTTTCATCCCATCATGGAGCATTTCTAGTCGTGTGTGCCTCGATTCACTGAGTTCTTCGGGACTTTCATTTTTCTTGGCGTTACCGAGAGCAAGAAGTCCTTTTACCTTCCCGACTGGTGCTCTCGATTAGTATTGCCGCGGCTGACTCCGGATTGTTCTGACTGTATTTTTCGCAACAATACATTCAGTGTAGTTCACTATCCATTCGGCGGTAGCTTGCTGGCATCCAACCCAATAATAATGCTGTTTTAATTTTTCTACTTTCTCTACCCTCCGCTAGGTTCCTTATGGAACCGATTCAAAATTTAATTAATTGTTGAGGAAGGAACCACTATTAGATTGGAAGTTGAATTGCCGTCGCCCAGCTTCGATATAAGCAACCATCAATCAGCTTTAGACTATCTCATTGAGTCCAATAAGCCTTTATCAGAGGGCTATCTGCTGATATCTGTTTACTAGTGGCCGTTTGTCTTTTTTTAGCCGCTATTATCTTTTCCAGTATAGGGTCTTTTCTCTGAGCCGTTGACCAGTTGTCGTTAACATCCAGACGTAATTGTCTGATGTTGATAATGGTCTCTTCGGCCTTATCCCCTGTTTTATCAGCGGCTATCTTACATTCGTCCTTACTCTTTTCACTCCTATAACAAGCTTCAATGTTAAGTGGCAATCTTTACATGTCACAGTCTTTATGATACCTATTATCATTACGACGTTCATTTATTGAAGCTCTCTTCTATCGGTAAGGCGTTTGTTATTTAATGGTTCGGGTTTTCTATAGCTAGTGTTTTTCCATTTGTCATATCTCCATGGTGACGAAATTCTTGCACTTCTGAGCGGTGCCATACAATGCCTTTGAAAATTACCGCTCTTGCCACAGTTTTGGCACCTCATTTTAGCCCTTTGATCTTTTTCGGCCAAAATCCGCTCTACCACCTCTTTAATAGCTGTAATTAAATCTTCTTTGGTAGATACAGTTTTCATGCTGTATGCTTTATGGCCTAGATATCTACACTACGGCCTCTGCAAAGGTTGCCTTATGAACAACACACACCGCATACCATTGATGAATGCTTCGGTCTTAATTTGCTCTACTAGTGGGTGGTTTTCCCCTAAGCTACACCAACCTCTCGACCTCCATTGCAAAGGCTTGTAATGATTCAATAGCCTTTTGCGTTCGGTACTTTAATTCCATGCGATACAGCTCTCGTTTATGCTCATCGCCCAATTTATGCTGTAGCGCCATTATTAATTCGGCCTAATTGCTTCTGCAGCTTGCTGGCATGGTTTCTAGAATTTCTGTTCTAGAGCCTTCTCTTCATCGTCCCATCCGTTTCTACTGGCAACTGTCTCGAATCGGAATTTAATAGGGGTGAGCTACTATCAAAGCAAGGTGTTTTTATTCTGCTGGAAACATACGCACCGGTTGAAGTCATTGACACTGTAGGCTGTTGATTTTCTCCTCTATTACATTAAAGTTTTCGTCAACAGTCTTTTCTAGATTTGTCACTCTTGCGTCGACGTCATCAACCCTTTTGCTTACCGTCTCATATATTTCTTGCAGCTTTTCTGTTATTGCACTCGACGCCTCTTCGAATTTCTTTTCAATTGTACCTGAGCTTTTCATTATTAGCTGTAGAAGATTTTTTAAACTATGTTAAAAGCTTTTCGTTATCAGCTCTAGATGGTTCTCGTACGTAAGCCAAAAGCTTTTGATTCTCAGTTCTAGAAGTTGCATGCGCAATAGCTAATACTTGCGTTTTGTCCATCATAGCGGCCAGCAATGAGTTAATATCCATAGTAGTTGTTGTTGCAGGGACATTTATCTCAGGCTCATCCTCGTCATCACATTCGTGATTATCGATGTCCATGCCGCGTCTCTGAAATTCCTCTAACAGACTTTTTTGTAATTCGCATTTATTACCGGTTGCTGACAGCTCTAATTTATTCAATTCCCGTTTGAGCCTGTCCACTTTTGATTCTTGGAGTATCATTTGAATCATTTTTTTTTAATTTTATTTATTTTATTTTATATCGCAATCGTACTTCTGACACCAATGATACGTTTTAACCTTTTCAAGGCGTTTGAGTTCGTTTAATTTGCGTTAAAATAAAATAAACACCACTTTGTTTTGTTGCTTTACAGTTTTATTTTATTTACTGTACTATAACTTTTATATACTTTGTCTTAATACAGCAAAATTATATTCGTTTATACAACACTTTTTATTTGCGCCTAAATAGACTTTACTTTATGACAGCTAAATGATAACTAACTCACTCCAAACGCAATGAGCCATCTTTTTTAGCATTTCATAATCAGTTTCGAATGTTCTTGTAGTTGCTACAAATTTCGATTTATACACGGTAAATTCATATGGTGTGAAACCATAATACACCAAAAAGAATCGAACTAGCAACATCGTTAAAGACGGCAGTGCTCTTAAATAGTACAGACAATTATGGCAACAATGGCAAAACTTGACACAAACCCATAAAGTTTATAGCTGGTGGTGAATTTTCTCTTCAGCATTCTTATTTTCGTAACACTGTATATACAATAAGAGACTTTGCCCACGTAACCATATCTCTAAAATGAATTCTGATGTTCCTTATTTTGACCCAAAGATCAAAGTTTGAAAAATCCCACTTTGACCCATTTAAAGTACCCAAATCGAGTCTAAATGTATGTCTGACCCCCACATTCAGCCAAAAAAGAATTTGGAAAACCCAATGTTGTTATACTGTGTTGAGATTTTTTCAGTATTTCAGACTCAACATATGTGTAAAGTGAAATGCAAAAAAAAAAAACTAAAAAAATAAAGAATTTTAAAAGAAGAAAGCCTAAAAAAGTTAAAAAACATTAAAAAAAAATTTAAGCACTCCAACACATTTAAAATATAAAGGGTTCGCCAAATAATTTTTTTTTTTTTTTTTTTGAAAATGCAATAAAAAAAACTACTGAATATTTTTTCAAATTTCTTTTTTTATTTGAAAGTACAATCCTTCCGGTTAATAATGGAAAATAATTTCATTCAAATGGCTGCCTCGGCTGGCCATGCAGTAGCCTCACGATCGGTCCAATTTGTAAGCACATTATCGATTGTGTGCAGCTGTATTTCACCAATGGCTTCACGAATATTATTCTTTAAAGCGTCAATTGTTTCTGGTTTCTTGTTGGTGTAACACTTGTCTTTGACGGCACCCCACAAATAATAGTCCAACGGTGTCAAATCGCTGCTCCGAGGTGGCCAAACGACATCAGCTCTACGGCTGATAATGCGATCTTCAAAAACAGGGCGCAAAACATCGAGTATAGCTTCGGCTGTGTGGCACGTAGCGCGGTCCTATTGAAACCAAATGTTGCTAATATCCTCCTTTTCAATTTTCGTGAACAAAAATTCGTTCAACATGGCCCGATAACGATCGCCATTAACGGCCACTCCTTGCTCATTTTCGAAGAAAAATAGCCCAATTATGCCTCTGGATCAAAATCCGCACCAAACAGTGACTCGTCTTGGGTGTATCGGCTTTTCAATGTATGCGTAGAGGTTTTCTCTGCCCCAAATGCGACAGTTTTGCTTGTTTACATACCCCCCGAGATCAAAATGAGCTTCATCTGAAAAGATGATTTTTTTTTTGGCAAAATCGGCATCTTCTGTTAGTCGATCGCAGGGCCAAATTCCCAGCTTTGTTCAAGCGTATACGCAACCATATTTGTTCAGCGGAAGTGTTACCATTCACGAAATAAGCACTAGTTGAAAGAAAAAAACGTTAGATGGCGGACCTTTTATATTTAATATATTTTGTGACATTTTTTGTTGTGCTGTGCTGGTGTTTTGAATATTTTTCCAAGGTAAGTGCCAACTAAAAAATGCTTAAAACTCTTGATTATGGTCTTTGGTTTAAGGTATGTATATTTAATTTTAAGTATTGTTCTGATTTGACTGATCATAATTTACCAACCGAGCTGGATAACTTGAGATATTATTTTTACTTGAGCGAACGAGCTAAAAAAGAAGAAAAAAAGTTTTCCTATAAATCATTCACTACTCAAGTAGCGAATTAGTTGATTGAAATTTGGAAAAAACTTGGTATGGAAATAATGCCGAAAAATAGTGTATTGATTAAATTGAATAGATTGCTCAACAAATATCAAGCCGAAGGCAAGCAAAGATACTATAACCCATTTCCATTTGTAAAATCTCAGAAAAAAATTTTTTACATCGGAAAATGTAAATGCGATTTGAAGGCATCTGTATGTATATGCGGACTGGTTCCAGAACGCCTCAAAGAGTTTATGCACGACCAACATAATCAGAGAAGTCTAGCAGTCGAATCATTTGTGATTTGGAAAATAAAGAGCGAGGAGCAACGGTTAATTCATCAATGCCAACAATGCATTCTGATGATTCAACATGTGTACCGCCATTGATTAAAGAAGATATGAAAAGAAGCAATGGTTCACAATACACGGAAAGATACGATTTTTTAACTTTGGCATGATGCGTGACAGATTTGGTGTCCCTGATAGAGTAGAATCAGCATTGGGAACCGCTCTTTTCCAAGATTTCGAAATAAAAGATCGGCATGGCGAAAAATGACAAAACAACCAAATTAAATGATTTTTTAACGAAAAAAATATATTATTGGATGTATTAATTGGTATATGCGCTGATGGTAAGTCAACAAAAACTGTGGCACACGGTGGAATTATACGACGATTTGAATTGCTGATCATTGCATTGGTTCATTTGCCGTCTACACTTCAACGAACTTTCGTTTCGAAGCTGGCTGGATAAATCAACCAGCACTGGACCAAAATCGACAATCGGAAAACTGAGCAATCAAGTCGAAACTTGTGATATTCTTCCGGTAAGTAATTACTATCACGCATTTATTATAATTGTCAACAGTTTTTAATTATTTGACTACTTTATTTTACTATTTTCAGGTGGTGGACGGCTTTGAGAAAATTGGGTTGAAAAATATGCCTCCTGCTCCAGAAAAAATTGAATTTTTCACCGATTTCAAGTGCTTATACAACATTGCCCAGGCAACTTCTAGCGGCGTGGTTTCGGTGGATCTGGGTAGCATCAAGCCACGGAAAATTGTACATTCTCGCTGGCTCACCAAGGCCACTAGATTATTACGATTATATGTGACAACGGAAAATCCATCCGAAAATTTACGGATTCTGGTTGAATTTATAATAAATTGTTATGGGCCAATGTACTTCAATATCAAGTGTTACAACTCTGTCGTGTACGGTAGTGAACTATTTTTCAAGTTCATGAGTTGGTCACGTTTTCTACAATCTCTTTACGTAGTATTCTCAATCAAGTAAATCAAATTAATTCATATTATGTGCATTCGGAAAATATCTTGCTATCAATGTTGTTTGATAAGCAAAGAAAAGCGAAACTGTGCTATAAAGAAAACTCTACGATATTGAACCGATGTTGAAGACCCAACGGAACTTAGAGTTTATAAAAAACTAGATATATACTTTCATTGCACAAATCTCACGAAAATGATCAATTTGAATGATATAAATAACGTATTTAAACCACCATTCACGCGAAGCAGTCCGTACGATACTTTGAAAGAATATTTAAATCAAGATGATCCACCGTTTAATGATTTAAATATTCCGTCACATATACAAGGAACGGAAAGACATATTCAATTGCTAGCTTGACTTTCCAAATTTGTTATACCACAAAATGTAGACGCTGTTCGTCGCGAACCAGAAAACATTTCAAGCAATAATTTAAGAATGAAAGAAATCCTTCTACCGCGCCTATATATTGTAACTAGTTTGTCTTGAACAAATTTAAAAATATTGATTAACTTTATTATGAAAATTTATGTACCGCACGCAACGGTTGACGGACTGGAAGCCAATATTGAAGAGTTTATTCATGAGATACCGGCCGATATGTTGGAGAGAGTATGTAAAATTGGACCCAGGGTATGAACCATTTGAGGCCGCGGTCAAAATTTACATGAAGTCATCTTTAATTATTGAATTATATAGATCGTTCAATCAACTCAAATGAAGATTTCATACATTTCTCTAAATTTTATGTTTTTTTTTAAATAAATCCGAAAGCTCTTAAAAAATCACCCGATATTTAGACTTATTCGTATTTTCAGGGTCAATTTAACCAGCCTTTTAAGCGCTGACGATCAATTTGTTTTCTAAAACATCAAGATACATTTCTTTGGTCACTATTTCGTTCCAAATCCTTATTTCATTAACTCCTTTGTTAGATATACAACCCTCTACCATAACTGACAGTTGTTAGAATTTTGCTGTAAGAGTTATATTTTTATTTTGTAGTGATGTCAGAGGTTTTCACTAAATTTTTTTGAGTCCATCATTGTAATAGAGCAATATTTTAGTCTCACCAGAATCATTATGTCATCCTAGTAATCTGCAGAAAGTTAAATATATTCTGTTGCAAATCTGAATCTTTTTTAATATTTTGCACCAATGACCGAGGTTTTTTCCTAGCAACTGGGGAGAAATATTTGTGTTTTGTATCCGATTTCGGATAGTTTTATGTGATTCGCTTCACCATAATCAATTTCCTCTGGGTAAACTAAATCTCTTGTGATGGATTGTGGTCTAACGACAGCGTAGTAGCGACTTTACATTAATTCTGTACATATAGCGCATCAACAATGTGAGGACTTCTAGGTGTCAAAATCCTTTTCGAAATCTATAAAAGCAATATTCATTAGTGAACGCCACTCACTTATGTAGCAATATACAAATAGTTAATTTTGCATATATTGAGTGGAGTAATACTGGAAGATTTTGAATTTGGTCTGTGACTTCATTATCGATATAAATTATCAGTCAAAAAGTATTCGGCATTGGGATAGCACCTATCATTTTTGCATCAATTACATACCTAAGCTCAATAGATACAAATTGAACATATTGTTACGTTAACCTTTTTAAAACGTTTGAGTTATTTTAAATTGAGTCAAAATAAAATAAACACCGCCTTGTTGTTTTACAGTTTTTATTTTCTCATTTCATCTTTATACAGCTTGTCTTAATACAGTAACTTAATATTTGTTTATACAACACCTTTATTTACGTCTAAATACGACTTCATTTTATGACAGCAAAACGATAATTATTCACTAATGCATAAGGCGCCACCTTTTTTATACAATTTAAATTATTTCCTGTTCTTCATACAACATTTGAGTTATTTCCTTTAATTTGAAGCTTACACACAAAAATACAGTTTTAAAGGCGCTGAAGTGATGTATTTTCTTTTTAGGCATTTTAATTTTCGTAACAATATATTTATCGATTAAGTCATTGTTATATTTAAATGCTTATGAAAAATAACCGAAGATGTAAAAAAGATTGGAATTATCAAGCTCTTATTTAAATGGAATAATAGCATCTAAATATTAAAAAATTATATATAAATAAAATTTAAAAAATTTTAAATTTAACGCTTTTTTGAAAAATTACGCGTTGTATTCTCGACTTTAGTGCTTTTTGATATTTAAAAGTTGGCAACGCTGCTGATAATAATTGAGAATATTGAGCATAACAAATTTTTCTTACAACAAACGACAAAGATGTAGTAAAAAAATAAAAATGTATACGTCTAGTAGACAACCGTTATCTTTCTAGGGTTAAGTGGAAGTTAAAAAAGTTGAGCATTGTGTTATAATTAGGGTCTGAAACCATGGAAAAAATGGGGTCGAATTCGGGTTTTAAATTTTTGAAATTTTAAAGTTGGCAACGCTGCTGATAATGATTGAGAATATTGAGCATAACAAATTTTTCTCATAACAAACACAAAGATGTAGTAAAAAAATAAAAATGTATACGTCTGGTAGGCAACCGTTATCTTTCTAGGGTTAAGTGGAAGTTAAAAAAGTTGGGCATTGTGTTATAATTAGGGTCTGAAACCATGGAAAAAATGGGGTCGAGTTCGGGTTTTGGTTAATCAGAATAAAAAGTTGAGTTTCGAGTTCGGTTCATGGTTCGGATTGAGTTAAAAATTTAAAAAAGTACTAATGTTTTATCAATATAGATTTTATTTGTTTTCAAAGTAATTTTGGTTTACTTTTATAATTAACGCTAAACATACCATAACCAGTAATACCTTTTTCTACCGCGGCCGGTCAAATGACTGGTGACATTACATCCGAAGAATTTATAAAGCTCTCTTCCCTTTCCGCTTGTATGTTTTTTAAGATTTACCTTTTTATTCTATTTTGTTAATAGAGTAAATTGTGCTGTGGTTACCATCTTGTGTGTCGTTTCCATCTTTTTTCTATTATTGGCTTTCGAGCCTGAACTCATTAATCACTTCTCACATGCGTTCAACTGGTTCGGGTTCAAAGTTTTTATGAACAGTGAACATAAACTCATTCACGAAAAAAGACTGTATAAAAATAACAAATTCGCTTCATTTATTTTATTCTTCGCAATTTAAAAGAACGTTTTAGAAAGGTTCATAGAATATGTGTTCCACGATCTCTGATGCATGTAACCAGAGTCTATACCCATACACATCTGTGACCGCCATACTCTTCATATGCACTTTTAGTCTAGAGTGGACCATAAGACACTACCTAAAGAGTTTCAAGTCCGGTCTACCATAGTTGAGAGCCTCAGAATGACGTCCAAATTACGGACTGATCGGGCGGAATAGGGTGTCATGGAACCCTTTCTGGCCAATGCATTATTACCACCTATTCCACAGTGTCCAGATACCCAAAACAACTGGACCTTATTTCAAAGCGAAAGCTTTTGCAATGTATCGTAGCAATATTTGACCAGCTTAGATTCGAGCCCAGTTTTCTTAAGCCAGCTTGGCTGTCAGGGAATATGTTATGGTCTTACCCTGGAGTCCACTGTCCAGGTTGTTCTCCGTTCATATAGCAATGGCCATGATCTCAGCCTGGGAGACACACAGTGATCTTCCCAGTCGGATCGACAAGTCTCGGTTGGGTTTATTAACACCTCGTTGGTGGTTCCAGTCATTTATTAATTTTAGAACTATCGTGTACTAGTCTATATCAAACTCACTCCGAACTAAGGCCCCATTAGACCAACTATCCCGATCCTGGAATTCAACCCTGATTCTCCTGCCAAAGCACAGATCTAAAGACATAATATCCAGGACCGAAGATGTTTTTCCAACCATCCTGCGTAGAATGGTCCCAACGCATTTCAGAACCCTTTGGCGAATAATTTTGTCGCCCAACATGCCTCCAACATTATCACATAGATGTGAAGTGGTGTTAAATCAATCAAGCCCTCCAAGTCCCCTGTTGGATAAGTTTTAATTGCCGCAGTTATACCGAGGCAGGCAAGTCCCTGTACCATGCCTGGTAGCTTCCTCTCCACCAAATTATCGGCGCATAACTAATAATGTGCCAAATAATAGCGGTGTATGTCCATAGCGTCAATTTTAGAATTGTTTTATAACTTTTTGGAAATTTAAAAAAAAATTCCACTAATTTATCAAGAAAAAATTTGTTCGCTAATTTTGGTCAAAGTTAGGTATCTGCATTTAATTTTGAATAAAATCAGCAATAGCCAACCGATTTTCATAATTTAAAGCTTATTTTATACTCAACATTTTAAGCTTTAATTTAAGTGCTTAACGTGTAAAATTTTCATTAAAAAAAAATTCGCAACTAACTTATTAATAACTTCGAAACCGTTGAAAATACAAAAAAAAAAATGTTATTCAGGTGATTTATAGAAAATTTTGTTTCTAAACATTTGCTGGTACTTGCATTAATATCGGTCAAGTTGTTTTCAAGTTATGATGAAATATATTGTCATATCTACCATATTCTGGGCAAAAAATGTACAACGCCCATAAAAAATTTTGGCCCGACGGAAAAAAACTGAAAACGAATTTGAACTCAGTGCATTAAAATCATTATAATCCATATAGTTTTATTCAAAGGTCAGAAAATTTTTTGTTTTTTGTAGACCAGTGTAATTATGGCAGTGACAAATACATTGGGAGCGTTGACGCAAACCAATAGTTTAGAATCCCGCAATAAAGTTTATAGCTAATACTACTACTGTACTAACTTGGTGTATCTTTTCTTAGGCATTGTTTATTTACGTAACAATATTTTGAAGTCACCATTATCTACATTTATAATTTTCATTTTATTATGTTACAAAAATAACTACTAGCAATGTGGAATCTTGGCACGAGTCATCTAGTTTATTATTTAAGAAACAATTAATTGTGTAAAACATGCTAAATTTTGCATCGAATATGCATTGAACAATTTTGAACAAAACATTTTACACATTAACCGTTTATTTTAAAAGTGGGGCAAGTTCATTTTTTTATTTCGAAATAAAATGGATAGCATTTTATTAAATTTCAAAGTATTGGTAAATTTTAATAGATATTCTTTCAATATTTTGTAGTTTGAGAGAATATTAGCTTAAAAGTTTTCTTATAGATAATTAAATTGACTTGCCGCTCTCTAAAAATTAAGTGTTATAACTTTCTTCTCCAAAATATCAAAACCTGATTTTTTTAACTAAAAGCTGTTTTCGCACTGATGGATCATAACAAGTTATATCTATAAATACCATTATCTAATTTTTTTTTTAATGGACTTGCCCCACTTTCAAAATTAACGGCTCATATTTATATATATGAACATATTTACTAGCTTAACCCTTGCGTCGTTGTCCGAAAATCTATATATATTTATATTATAAATTATAAATGGGAGATAAATACACTTTTTTCCCAATCCTATCTGTCTGTTTTTTAAAGAAAATGTGAAGACGACTTTTGATGTCTTCCGCTGATATCTTTGTTGAGGTATTTAATAATTTTTTTTTATTAAAGGTGCCACACCAACTCTTCCTGTAAAGTTATTTTTTAATCCTAATGTGCAACTTCATAATAGAATAGCATGTGAAAAGTTTAAACACTCTATCTTTTACAATTCCCAAAATATACTATAACTACAATGTGTTTCGTAGGAATAGTTTATTAACAAATAATCTCATTTTACTCCTTAAAGCACAACTTTTAAAAATGTACAACACATTTTAGAGGATAATAAATGTTAGCAAACAAAAAACTTTGCTTTAAGATAAAAGATGCGTGACATTTCGAAGAAAGGGCATTAATTTTGATCGTTTTCCTCCGATTTTAAAGTCCCCGAGATCCAATTTTGAAAAAATCACCCTATTGAACTTTTGGTATCTGTATTGTGATTGAATCAGTTTTCCCCAAATAGAATCAGTTTTCCACAAAATATAACTTCTCCCAGGTAAAAATTTTGAAAAATTCCATACACCATAACACTTTCGTTAGCTAGGTCTATCCATGTTCAATATCGAAAATGAAAAACTTTGTTTTGAAAAGAAAAGAAAAATGTCATTTTAAAATAAAAGTCACTTATTTTGCCTGTTTTTCCCAGACTAACTTCTCATGGGTCCAATTTTGAACAATTTACACGTTTATTAGCAAGGTCAAATATCAACAAAATTCGCAATGTTAAAAGCATTTTAATTAGGAATTAAGACGATATCCAAGCTCGTATGACCAAATTTGGTTCGTTTTTCTCCGATTTTACAATTTTGAAAGAAAGCATAGCCTATAACCCTTACGTTCGGTATGTCTAGCTGTGTTAAAATTTTTAACAAAATTGGTTCAGTTGTTTACGCGTGACTGAACTACAAACAAACAAGTAAACATAAAAAGAAATTTATAATATTTATACATATGTATGGTATATATGAATGTCTGTAGTATGTATATCAATAGCTTACCTTATGGATACCAATATCATCGCAAATATTAAATATTTGCCTAAAAGAGGCACTACCAATGATGTGGGCGGTATAATTTCTACAACTAGTAAAAAGAACACGTGGAGACTGATAAGAATTGAAATAGATAGTGTAACCTGTAGTGCAATGCAAGGAATTAGATTTAATTTAATGTCCAATACGTTATATGAAGATTAATCTACTCACTTTTTCTCCACTGTCCGATGGTAAATAAAACGTTAATACTGTAAGAAATGAGATTCCCATACACGGAATTATAATATTTACTGTATAGAAGAGAGTTTTACGACGCATGGTTATATTGAACGTTATATCAAGGTATGGTTCATCGCAACATGTGTAAAATTTTTCATTCCTGCAGAAGACAATATAAACATTTATTACATTTACATATGTATGTATGTAGTATATGTACATGTGTTATGTATGTAAAAAAAATTGACTAAAAAGAGTTTTTATTTTGCTCACCTTACTGCCGGAACTTCTAATATGTCCCATTCTACGGACATATAAAACTCGGATAAATCTACACCAACATCAACAATATTACTTCCTTGTTGTTCATCCATATGCCTCAAATCAACCTTTTTTTTCCGTATTTATTGATTAGCAGTCAAGTATCAAGTATCGAATGTATAAAAGATATATTATTGTAGTGACTATGAAGGGCAATTAAAGCAGTATCATTGCACAGATAAGGTACTTCTTAGAGGTCAACAAATAAATAATTAATTAATTAATTTTTTTAAAGCGCATGCACTTGTAAGAATAACAATAATAAGGTAAATATTAGTGCATACTAATGGATAGATATATGTTACATAATACAATTGTAATTTCATGTTAATTATGTCTTAACGTATAGGAAGGGCTAAATAAAATTCAAAAGATAATGTAACAAGTATTCTATTTCATTTGGAAGCCACCATTGCTATTTAAGTTAAACTAAATAACACATAAATGCATGTACATTTATAAGTATACTTATATGTATGTATGAAAGTGTGTATTCATGTAAATATGTATGTATGTATACATACATATACGAGTATGTATGCGTATATGTATGGTGTATGTATGTCGATCACTTTGCGCAAAATTATCGTGTTACATTTTTTACGAAACTGACTTTTTGATGCAAATGTATTCAAGAGCCACACATTCGTCACATAATAAAACATTATATCGATATTCCCAATACTTATAGAGATATAACATTTAAAAGCTTGTGTTGATGTTACTTGCCAAGGCAAATAATATAGAAAAAACGCTCTTTTATAAAATTTGGTTTTTGTAACATACGATAATTTTGCTCAAATGGGTCAATGTATATGGATGACTGTTATGTATAGCTGTTAAGTAATGAAAAGTAAATAAAGATTGTATTCATTTTAGTACGATTACTAATTGATTACCGATCACAAATACATAATATAGAAGAAATCAATTAATTAATAATTACTATAAAATATTAAAAAAGAATCATAAATAATTAATAACTAATGTGATTACTTTTGATTCATTTCGAATGTCATTAACAAATGTAGTGACAGATTCTTTTGTCCACGTAATATTCAATCAGTAACCTGTTTGCAATCTTTTTATATTTATTCAGATCCAATATAAAATCAAAGTTATCTTTGATAATAATCCAATTATTATTTTTATTTATATATGAGTATTTTATAGTCATTACAAATAAACGTGATTACTTTTACATTACAGCTATAATGTAATATTGTATAATTGCAATAATGTCAATACCTGCAGTTGACAAAAAAAACCCTTTTTTGTTTTATTACATCACTACGAAATTCTTTAAAATAAAATAAGAAAAAATAATAATAGCCGTCTGCCTAAAATTCATGCCTAACAAAATAGAAAACGAAAAAACATAAAGCAAAAGCTAACAACTTAACCTTAAATTATATATATTATTGTACATACACTAGGTTGCATAAATATCTGTACAGAGTTTTTAGTATACTTTAAGGTCTGACTGTGCTGCCATTTTTTTGAAATTGGTTTCATTTTACAGATAAACTTCTGAAAATAGTATCAGCTGTTTTTCTTATACATTTGCACAGTTCGATAATGATTACCAACCTTAAAGCAATGGGATTGCAAGATTATACAGTGGTGGACATTGGGTTAGCACATTTCATTTGTGCTGCATTGAAGAGCGTATATTTCAAAATTGAATAAAGTGTTTACCTACATGTGATGTATTTTCTTTACCGGCTTTAATTTTTATGTTTAATTTATTTAAAAAAATATGTAATCTTTACTGGACAGCAATTTGGCATATTTCAAAAATTTTTATATTCTTCAATAATTTTTTGTTAAAATGTATTTCTAAAGTTTTAATAAAAATCATAAATAACAGTAAATAGTAATGGGTCAAAGTAAATGGTGCACAAAAGCATAGCGTGAAGTTATTCATCAAATAAGTTCTTAAGAAATCATCGTATGTGAGATTGCTTCCCTATTAAATTGCTAAAAAAAAAAACGATATACAACGTATTAATTCACATTCAAGCCCATGGACATACAAAAGTGTGTTAGGCGTAAAAAACAACTCGTAAAAATGACTCTTTTATTTATAGAGCAGGCCACTTTAAGTCATCAAATCAAACACAAAAAAGTTTTCAACGAAATTTGGTATTGGTATCTCTTCCAGAATGATTATAAGGAAAAATTCAAAAAAAAAAAAAAAATGGACATGTAGCAAAAAAGAACTTGAAGTCCTGATTTTTTTTGCTTGAGCATACACTAATGCAACCGCTCTTATGAAAAAATGTTCTTGGGAATGACGGATCCAAATTTTTTCGATATGGATCTGATGGAAAGTGTTATAAATGGCGTTTTTCAAGCATGCATCATAACCTGAGGTATACATTAGTGACAGTAAGCATGATGTCGGAAATATTATGGCTTGGGTCACAGATCGGTACGCCTAGAAGGAAAGGTGATATTTTATGTCTTATAGCAACAAAATTTTTAATTGACCAGCTCAATCACAAGAACTCAGTAGTGTAGTGAGTACATTGAATGATGTAGAGCAACCAATTACTGTTATTAAACTTGAAAATGCTAATGATTAATTGACAGAAATCTGAAATAAATGGTAAGCAATACAAAAGGAGCGTCGTTTTTGAGTTATGGATAGTATGCCAACCTTATAGGTGATCAAATTTTGAAGACAGTTTTCGATTTGTTCTAAAGAAGTAAAGCAATGACTTGCCAAATCATAATATCAGTTAAAACAACCAGTAGTGAGAAGAAGTAATGTGCGGAGAATAGGGCGAGTGCGGCTGTTATTAAGAAAAAGAGTTGTTCTACCAAATACTTAGTTTTAAATAAAATAAAAAAGTAGTTTTGTTTTCCTTTTCTTTAAATTATTCTAAATTACTGTCCAGTCATGTTTTTGGGTTTTAAAGTAAACAAATGATACGTATTTATTGAACCACGACTGATACATTAGGACATCAAAATAATTACAGTAATTACACTTAAAAAAATTTTGATTCCAAAAAGTACACATAGATAATGTGCTAACCCAATATCCACCACTGTAGATACAAAACTAAACGGTACTTTGTAATTGTTTTATGACATTGAATAATGCCAAGTTTTAGTTCCAAGCCTATTAAAAACATCAATGTAGCGGTTTTTCGAGTTTTTTGAGTGACAAAAAAAATTTAAAAACTCTGGAGTTCTGATCGCCCAACAAAATTATTTGAACGCATAAGAAAAAATATAGAGCATTTAATAAAGAAAACCCCCAGATTAGCAGCGTCAAAAATTCCTAAAAAGCATAAATACACAATTTGATAAACAAGTGTTCAAAGATATAATGCGCAGAACATTGAAATAGCTGTACTACAAAAGTCATAAAGGCACCCGTGGCTTACTTTCGCTGAGGAACTGCTAAATAAACCTCCAGAGTTCTGTAAAAAGCTTCTTTTTAGGGATAAAGTAAGGCATTGTATTTTTGGCATAAAAGGACATCACCTTCTGTGGAGAAAGCCTTGCTAAAAAGCCATAAAAGCGCTGATTGCTAGATTGTGTGGTAAGCAAAGACGTAGGTAATGTGGAGTTTATTCCATTGACAATGGACCGTTGGGTTTCCTAAGACGTTCTGTATATAAATCTTACTGAACGTTTTAGAAAATTTGACATTAAAGATAATTACATATTCCAGCAAAATAACGACTCTAAATATATTGCACACAATACAAAAGTTTTGATTGATATATATTGTGAAAAACAACTGAAAACTGCAACGCACTAAACGAACTTAAGTCCCATGGAATATTTATGGGATTTACTAGAAAAGATGATACGAACTTGAGCAAAAACATCAAAAAAGATTCGCCAAATGGTTCTGAATTTCGAATGGGAAATAATTAGTTGTAACTACACTAAAAGATTGGTTGCATCAATGCCAAAACAGCTTAATAAAGTTCTTTTCTATCGGTGGTATCCGAATTTTTATTAAAACCCAATTTGAATTATAAAAGATCTTTGATTTATTTTTATTTAATACTTTTGCATACCTAAAAAAACAGCCACAACACTGTTTTAGAGTTGTTAATTATTGCCAAACCATGCAAATGCAAAATGAAAATACTTAACATATTGTAATTTTCAGAAGTTTATCTGTAAAATAAAACCAATATAAGAAATCGTTCTCTTAGCAGCACAATTAGACCTCAAATAATACCAAATAATATGGACGCATATTTATGCAGCCTAGTGTATATATTTTTGATCTTTTAATGAAATCATAATCAAAATTATATGACACGAATACTAACAAATAACAATTATAAAATATAATAAATATATATACATTAATACATACATACACGTAGTAATTAATAGTAATATATGTATATATTAATATAATGTCTGTAATTGAATCCTTTTGTAATTAAACGACTTTTGGATATATTTTCTTATAAATAAAAAATAGTTTTCTTTTTGGGAGCAGCGCCTTCCCTTAAAAGTTAAATAAGTTGACTTTCTTTTACATTCTAACTTTAATTTCGAAAAATAGAATAAAGCATTTATTCTATTCAGATGCAAATTAAATGATTTTCTTGAGGTCGAATGTACTCAGTTAAGTATAATCTTGATAATTGAGGCAGACATTTTTAAAAATTTTTGCTTTTATGTTTCTATAGGAGAGCGGTCTAATATTTCTGTTATTTTGCTTTAATAAAATATGTATGTATAGTATATATCGGGTGGACCATCTATTGGTTTAAATTTGAACCAGCGGTTATTTCGATTCTGGCAATACTTATGTCATTCTTCGCTGTCACAAAATTCAGTATATTATCTCCATTGAACGAAATGAATCGATTTACGCTTGAGCAATCTTGGAATTAATTGAAAATTTATTTCCAAAACAAAGACAACTGATCAGATTGCAAAAAAACAGAAAAAGAGTAAAAAAGTAGAAAAACCATCTCTTCGGATGAAGCTCATTTAATAAGCAAAATTACCGTATTTCGGGTTCAGAAAACCAGACGTTTAATGGCCGTTTAATTAGCCGATATGATAATGTCAGTTGACCGCCAAGAAGCTGTGATCTGACACCATTGAACTATTTTCTGTGGGACGCCGTTAAAGACAAAAGTAATGCCGACAAACCAGAAACAATTGAGCATTTAAAGGCCAACATTTGTGATGCTATTGCCGAGATACGACCACATATACTCGAAAAGGTTCTCGAAAATTGGCTCGATCGAATGGGGTACTGTTAGGCCAGCCGTGGCAGCAATATGAATGAAATAACAAAAAAATAAATTTGGCAAAATTCCAAACCATTTTTGTGTTATTGCACTTTTAAATTTAAACTTTTAAATTGCCCACCCTATACAATCCTTTCCTTCAAATAAAAATATATCTTAAAGTTAATTAAGAACTTTTTGCTTGACCCATACATTATATAAATGAAATAATTCTTTTCAAAAGCTCTAAATAATATCTGACATAAATCGTTTTACCCTTTTCAAAAAAAAAAAATATATCGCCATAACCAAAAAAATAGTTACAAACCAGCACGCGGATAGCGTTCTTTCTTTTTTTCTTTCTATGTTTTCTCTACTATTTTGAAGGACCTCTTTTATGCGATCTAAATATTTGGCATAATTTTTACGGGAATTCCCATAGAATTTATCACATACAATACTTTTCTGGTTTTGGTGATTTTAATTAGCATATGAAGTTAAAATTTTCTGTTTTCATGAAAATTAATGAGGTTATCTATTTTAGCTGTCAAGAAAAAACCCATAAAGGCAGTTTACCTAAAATGCGATAGGTGTATAGTAACTCATAACGCCACAAAGGCCATGAAATTATTAAACTGCCCTGATATTTTAGTATTTATAAGATAAAATAGCAGCCAATATAGTAATAACCTTACGAAAAATTAAATAAAGTAGTATTATCTAGTGTACTCAGCGGTATACACAATCAGCCGCATTCTAGTATCTAACACTTATTTTAATATTTTAAAATTATAAATATAAAATAAAAATCATTTTTTCTATTTAATTAAAAAAAATAACTTATTTTTATACGACAAATAAGAAATACACATATGTACATAGAAATGTACATACATATTTCCTTCTGTTTTGTATTTATATTCATAAAACATGTATTTTCTTTATTTGTGTTAGTAATAATTTTATAGTCGTATTACTTTGAAAGTACTAAACCGATTTAATGGATATTGTGGACATCTTTACAGAATAAATTTTAAGTCCCTATATATCCCGTATGTATGTATGTATGTATGTATGGTTTTCCTTCATATGAAATCAGGCTCGCGCTTATTAAGTTACCTGCGTTAAAAAATCGCCGAATAATGCTGAGTATCTCCTTTCTATTCGATTTAATACGTGGTGGTATTGATTCCCATTCTTTATGGAGCAACATATCGCACATTCACATGTTAAAATTTAAATATTGTCAATAAATTTTTGCTAATAATTACTCTATTCGTCAGATACCATTAGATTGAAATTTAATAATCTTTACCATTCAGTTGATTTATTTGATTTTACTGATGTTGTAAAAAGAAATATTATATTGCACTTTAATTATTTTAATTATAAATTTTCAAATTACATATTTATTTAATACTTTAATCTGTAAGGAATTGTAATACATAGACCGAAATGAATTTAAAAGAATTGTTTTTGATTGTAATACTCCATTTGCTATAACACTATTATTTTACATGCATATGTATATATGTATGTATGTGTGTATATAATTTACATGCTTGTCCTATGATTTGCAGTAAGCGCTTGTTCACTATTAGTGAAAAATTTTCGAAAGAAAAATATTTGTTTTTGCCCAACAAAAATGCTTAAAAGAGCATAGAACATTGCTCTTCATTTTATAAGATTTTTGTTCCTTCTCAATTAACATATCGCTCATTTATTGCAACAGTGTCATAACTGAAAAAATGTAATTTTTTAGTTAAGTATTCTAAAATATGCGGAACATTATGATGTATATTGTGTGAAAAATTCTTTGCGATTTGTATAAAATTATTAGCACAGGAGCAAAGTGTTTATTCCCATTTTAATATTAAGTAATGGGAAATTAAAATTTAAAATTGCTCTCCTGAAAAACTTTGTTTTTTGAGTTATGATACTGTTGCAATAAATGAGCGATATATTCTTATGCTTTTGCTTTTATTCAGCGACGAATGAACACGGGTATCGGGTATATGCTGATATTTTTTTCTTTTTGTTTTCTTGTTTCTTTTTCGAAAGATTTGCTGCCGCAAACTGACTGACGGTTGAACTCTATTAATTTTTCTAGTTCGCCTCTTACAGTCGTTTTCGAATGTTTGTTTTGATTACTTTAAGTTCTAAATTTCGAAAATCTCAACTAAATTATTTTTATATAGCATTTACTTATACAATTATTACAATTTATATAGTATTAACAAATACAATAAACATATTATCATATTATACATACATACACACATACATATGTACGAGTATGTAAGTATATACATATTTTCCAATTAAAGTTATAGTGCTTATTATAGGGTTCTTATTGATTGCCAATTGTTTTCCTTTTAAAAAAGGGTTTTGCGTCGACATGCGTGTATCCGTATCGTGTAAGAAGTACGTTGAGATAGTGGACATGCCTCGGGAAAAAACAACATAAACACAGATCCAGCGTTTTCGTTTTAGCATGCAATATATCAGCACATTTATACACACATGCAGAAGAGAAGAAATATAATAGAAAAGAATATGTTTGGAAGGTCTTAAATAACACATGCAATTCCTAACTTTTAATTATATTTTGTCACATTCTATTCTTTGTGGACCATAGATGGCCCTTTTATATTTTATATATGTAAATGTATATATTTATGTAAATTTTTGTATGTAAATTGTTGGTTGCCTTTTAATAATAATAGAAAAAAACATCGGAAACATATCTTTAAAATGTATATGAATGTATTGTACGTTAACATATTCGCGCACAAGACGGCAGATGACGTCAAGTTTAGAGAACAATACCGTCGTATCCTGTCTTATCAAATGGGAATTGTGGTCAAGACATGACACCAATAACTGCAATATTAAATTATTTAATAACTAGGCGTAATGAAATTTTATTTTTAATTCTAATAATTTTCACCCAGTACCTAATTAATTGAATTCAGTAAATTTGCAGATACACATTCAGTATATCTGTTTCACAGAGGAACAATGCGAAAATGAATTGTCAGCGAATATGTTAACTTACTGGTATACAGGTGTGTCTGTGTACATTATTGTAAATAAATGAATGCCTGATAATATGTATTTTACTATGTACGTAACGTATTTATATTTATATAAGGAGCTATGAATATGTAAATACGTTCGTATGTATATACGGTATCCATGTGCGTACGTAAATACATGTGTAGATGTGGATCCAAATTAAAGGTAAATTGAAAATATCTTCCCGCAAAACTATTAGGATGATGAGTTTTTCATTAGATTTTCAAATTATTCAAATTTTACTTTAATCCATTATTGCCCAGCAGATAATTTCACTTACCAGCGCTCCAAATACGGAGGTGAAATTTTTTGACATACCTTTAAACGTTGTGGTAAATGTTAACTCTGTTGTCAAAAATTAAACTTTTTTATACATATCACACTTGATCAACAAGAGAGGTGAAAAACTGTTTGTGGTTACATTTTAAGAGAAGTTGGAAATCCGAATACATCATAGTAAGCAAAAAAATAATAGCTTTTTTATGAAAATACACGATACATTTCTACCACATTTCCACTTTTGTATCAACTCAAAGTAATACATTTTTGGTGATATAAAGGTATTCACTACACTATCACGAAAATGGTTCAAATGTGGTTTCCGAGATGATAGAGTAATCGGTAGATAGATATTGATACTGTTAGTTGATTTCTTGCAAAGAACGATATACATAAGTTTTTTAAAAGCAAGCTGTTCTAGTTTTCATATAAAAAATGAAAAGATAGCAGGATTTTGTTTTAGCTGAACAAAACCGTCATTTTATTTCACAAGAATGTTTTTTATTGTAATAAAAACATTAAGCAAAAGTAACAGTATTTATAAACATTCTCTGTAAAATTATTTGTTCATATACATACATACTTATAAATTATTACAAAAGATTGATAAAAGTAAGAAGTTCTAACAAATTAACTTTTTACCAATAGGTAAATGGACGTGTGGTAAAATAAGTTCTGCATACAACTAATTTTAAGTCGGAGGTGTGGTAATTTTGTTTATAATGAATTTTTGAGTGGTAAAATATGTTAAAAAAAAAGTGGTAAATATTACCCCAGCATCTCATTGTCTCTGTACACGTTCTTGCCACAACATCCAAAACACAACTGAATAGCAGTGAGCATGAAGTGAGAACAGAATATCAGCGATAGTGCGAAAGAGAAGAGAGTTATAAGAAAAATAAATGAGAGGGTAAAATTTATCACCACCTCCGTAGTTAAAAGATAAATAGCTCCAAACCTAGTAATACAGAAAAAAGAGAACTTTTCTTTTAATTACGGATCAATTTAGTGTCGTTTACGCAATCAATTTGAAGGATATACAATTTTTTTATTCATGTATCTTCTGCGAAAAAGATTCGTGGGTTGACAAATGCATCGAGAATGCGCAATACACCGCTTATTATTGGGGCTGGTGCCCACGCAAACCATACTGCTTAAGGAAGCTCGAACACTAACGCAAGGGTTGAGCCTCTTTCTGATTTTATCCCTTGTCGTAGTTTCTACATAAAAAATACTGGCAGGGAACCTACCTTTGTGGTTTCGAACAGAAGGGAGTTTCTTGATGTGACGTTAACCAGTTCCAGGCACTCAGATTTGGTTAGAGAATGGAGGTTGTCTAGGGAATGCTCGGTCTCTGACTATCTGTATATTGTCTTCTAGATTGTGGTCTGGTTGCCTGGAACTGGGTTTTCCAGAACAGGAAGAAGACGGACTGGGATGTGTATCGGAACATCCTGTCCCGAACTCTTCCGGATCCTCCAGACATAAATAGATGCTACGGCATCGAGGCTTCTGTTGAGACTTTGGCGAAAGCTTTCGATAGGTCTGTAAGGGTAGGAAGTAACCACCGTGGTAGAATGACGCTATTTAATGAGGCTATGAGAGGGGGGTGATTGGTCAACTTATAGATCCTCACGGAATAGATTTAAGGAACAGATTTGAAGCGCAAAACGTAAATCTTGGAGATCCTTCTGCAGCAGTATAGAAGAACACTCCGAGACGTGCCGGTATTGTCACCATCGATACTTGATTTTATTCAGAAACCATGTGGTAGCTGGACTAAAAGCGGGCAGGAGACTATAAATGTCTTGCTTGACGTGTACTTTCCGGGCAGTCTTCCTATGGGGGAGCGTGACGTGGCAACGCATACGATCATACTGAGAAGCACGTTCGAATCACGGAAAGTGGGCTGAGGTGGACGTTGTGTAGCTTTGCCCCGTACAAATCCCCTGGCCCGGATGGCATTATTCCTGCCGATTTTCAGTACAGTGCTGATTTGGTGATTCCTTGGCTGATGGTTATTTATAAGGTATGCTTGGCATGATCTTATATTCTTGAGTCTTGGACCTTGTGCAGGGTGGTATTTATTCCGAAGGCGAGAAAAACTCGCATACGTGTCCAAAGGACTTCAGACCCATCAGCCTATTTTCTTTTCTTCTGAAGGTTTCGGGAAGGTTGATCAACTTTCATCTTCGCAGTACGATAAAACCTGGCCTGTTATCTGCTGAGACTGCGCTTCACTCACTTGTGGTGTATATTGAAAATGGCCTCGAGCACAGCACAGGGAGTATGCTCGTGTGGCATTCCTGGATACAGAGAGTGTCTTTGACCGTAAACACTTTGCTCATGAGACTCGATTCTAATCGATTCAAAGCTGTGGCGTATGCGGATGATGTTCCTGTGGCTGTGTCGGGAAAATTTCTCGATACAATGTCGCAGCACCTTCAAACACCTTCTCAGTCGGGTGGAGCACTGACAATGGGCTGAGCGTCAACTCGGGAAAGACTGAATTAGTAATATTCACACGCAGGTACAAAGATCCGTCGTTTTCCCTACCGCGTGTGCACGGTGTTGAACTGGGGCTGTCGGATAGCGCGAAGTACCTAGGGGTAATCCTGGACTCAAAGCTATCCTGGCTCCAAAATATGAGTGCGATGTCGGCAAGGGCGAATGTTGCGCTGTACACTTGTCACTGGGCCGTTGAAAAGTCCTGGGGTCTAAATCCTAGGAATTACAATTGGATATTTAACATGGTGGTCAAGCCTATAGTATATATATATGGTGCGGTTGTATGGTGGAGGTCTCTTGACAAAACCACATATTGCAGGATCGTTGATAGAGTTCTGCGGAGTGCAGCACTGATGATTACAGGTGCATTTAGGTCCACTCTTCGAGAGCCTTGTTTGTACTACTGAACTGGCTTCCAATGGGCCTGATGGCTAGGCAGATGGCAGGTATGTCTGCGATAAGGTTGAAGATGGCAGGGGCATGGTCGGACAGGGTCTACGGGCATGCGGTAGGTATTTGGATACGATCCCTGATGGGATAGATTACTGCACACCTAAACCCTTCCTGGATAGAATGTTCTCGAGTGTATCTCACCAGAGCCGGTAATTAGACCCGGTTGTCTTGAGGTATACACGGATGAATAAAAATCCTCAGAAGAGTTTAGGGGCGATATCTTTATTCTTGTATACGGGGTGAAAGAACCTTTTAAACTGCCGGAGCACTGCAGTATCTTACAGGTGGCGGTCTTGACGATAAAGAGGGCAGTGAACTGGTTGATGTACAACAGGGTATATGATTGTGATATCTGAATCTGCACGGCAGCGATCAGGTGTCTACACGACATCGCGACTGGTGTGTGAACAAGATGGCGAGTCATTCAGACCTGGAGATTATCTGGATAAACACTCGAACACCCGGGGGAACTATGTGGCAGACGAAATTGCGAGAAATTAGGAGGTTAACCACTTAGTTGGGATGTCGCTCTCCTCTTGCAGACTTATGGTCCTGCGATACATGTTTGACAGCGCACAGCTACGGTGGGATGATGAACCCACGTGCTCTGTATCAGAGCAAATATGATCCTTGTATGATCGTGCGCGCTCAGAGTCCATTATGGGAATGCCGCGACATAGGCTACGAATTCTTGTGGCTGTGTTTCCTGGGCACTGGGTGACTGGTGCGCACGCTAGAAGATTGGGTCTGCCGTTCAATGACTACTGTAGGGGTTGTCAGAATGAGGAAGAGGAGGAGACTGTCGAGCATTTCTTATGCCAGTGTCCAAGTCTTTCGGATATTAGGACTGCTTTCCTTGGCAATCCGTTTTTGGATACCTTGTCGGATCTGGCTGATGTGAATATCAGCAGGATCTCTTCTTTTGTGCAAGCGTCTAGTTGGTTCGGTTCGAACCGTGATGCGAACATGGAGATTTTTTTTTCTTGGATTACTGACATGGGTATCACAATTATATTAATATTGGACCCAAGTGGGCAGGACCAATGTCTGGCTACTCGTCTTAACTAACTAACTATCTTTGGCAGACATTTACGCAAACCTTCAGAAATGAACTTATTTTCAGATAAATATAATATAATATAAAAAATTAAATTGGCTATAAGTCAACTGGTTCTAAATTCTTTTACTATGCATAAAAAATAATTTTCAGTAGTTTGACTAAATGCGTGATACACTATCACTATTTCTATCCTTCTGATAATTTTAATTACCAATGCTTAAGAATTGCTACTCATTCCTGGAATTGCTAGAAGTTCCTACCCGTTCAACAAGATTTCGTAAATTAATAAAACCAACACTATTTAATAGAACGCCAGTAAATATTAAAAATAAAACCGCGTTCATGATGTTGGGGAAAAGCAAAGTCCCTAATTGAACTATTTTATCTCTTTTTTGATGATAAACTGTTTTATAGTATTGGTGACCAAACTAATGTATGCAATGTAACGTTTATTGTTAAACCGTATGATTTTAAACTCTTTTTTGGATTTCTGTTCTTTACTTGCTACCATATTTACAGAATGGAAAATATACTGGTCAAAGGACCCATCTATGTCGTTGAAATAACTTCTAACGCTTTCTCAAGAAATCAAAGAATCGTGCTCATTTTAGCATTTAATGCGATACAATTATTTATATGACAATAACCACATTGATTCAACAGACAAATTCGCTAAAAAGAGACCAGTAGTAACACTATGCAAGACACGTTCGATACAGTTGGAAGTAGTTGCTCACAATTTATCCGTTGTTTAGCATCAATGATTCCATATTTCGGTAGACATTCTTGTAAAATAATTAATAAATCATAAAATAAATAATGTAATGTAATAAATATTGGTTAACATTTTCGGGTAACGGGCAATAATGAATTAAAATTTTCCCTCTAAAAGTTAAAAATTGCTTTAAAAAGATTTGAAAAATTAATAATAATTATTGTATGTTTTCACTTATGAGACATATGTATGTCTATATTTATTTACAGTTATAGGACAATTTATTAAGTTTTAATGACTTGAAGGAATTAACAGTTTTACGCGTATAAGTAAAATGATATAGATATGAATATCAGTTTTGAAGTAATCTTTTTAAAATGCATTTAATGAAATTTTTCATTAGAAGGATTAAAAGTTTTCAAATAAAATTAAAAGTGCGAAGAAAACTTAATCTCATTCTATGACTTTTACATTAATTGTTTAAACTTTATTTAAAAATATTAAAACTACAAAAATTATCGAGCACTAGCACCAATTATTTCAAAGAGATTTTTTAGTAAATTTGCTTAACATTCTCGTGTATTTCAAATGTCACACTCTAAAATTAATTCGTTTGCTTTTTGTTTAATGACCGATCTTTACTAAACATAGAATAATAGCCGAAAAAGGTAATTTTTTTATCCTATATGTCATTAGCGTTAAATTACAATTTTTAATTTCGGTGTAATTACAATATAAGACAAAAATTTTTCGTGTTAAATTCGCATTTGTTCCTTCACGATAATTTGGCGCAAAATGCTTAATAAGACATATTGCTTTTAACCAAGTTAAAATTACATAAAGGGTCAAACATTAAGGTGCATTTTGTTGTTAATTTCATAAAAGATAATTGGTGTTTAAGATGATTTTAGTCAAATTTGGATTTATGAGATTAGAAACATAATGTGCTCCTTCAAACTATTAAAGTTACCTGAAGTTGATAAATGCTCAAACATTCCATTTGTGTTATTTCATTCAATTTGAACTAATACCAGAGATTTTGATCGCTTAAAGCAGTGGTCGGAACAAAGAGGTCTTACTTAAAATGTAAATGTAATACAGAGTGGATAGCATGTGTACAGTAGACTGTACACAATGGCACTATTTTTTTTTTTTTAATTTTTCAATGCGGACCTTCTTAAATTGTTTTTTTTTTTAGTAAAAAAAGTATTCTTTATAATTTGTGCCTCATTGACGTTGAACTTTATACCTATAGGTGCAGTGTTCAACCTCAATGCTGCACGTATCACATATAAAAAAGTACTCTTTAGTTGATGATGTATAAGCGTCACAAGTAACATGGAAGAGAGTTTTAATCTTTTAATATATTTATGAAAAAAATCGAATTTTGACAAATTTTGAGTTGTAACTGTTCATGATTTAGTATGCACAATGTACTGGAGTTTTAGAATAAATATTAAACAAACAAGAGTTTGTTTTAAAAACTACCAAAATGTGATTTACTGTGCCATCCTGCCATTAAGTATTCAACTGTGCCAAATACAGTGTTAGTGGTTGGTTGTATTAGAGATACACCCTTCTTAATATCTGTCCATAGGTTCTCAATTGGATTGAGTTAAGGTGACTGAGCGGATCACTTCATCATATTTATTTTACTTTCTAGAAGTGACATTTTTGGAAGCTTGCTAGTAAGTTTAGGGTTATATACTGCTGAAGGAGCCATTTCGGCGCCAATGAAGTATAATATCTGGTAGTATGTTAACATAAATTGTCTTATTCATGGTTGTTTTGTTTTCCAACGTCTCACACCGTAATAGGAAAAACACTTCTAACATAAGAACGTGAACATTTTTCTCAAAAAAAAAAACAACTTTGGAGTCATCTGTCCATAGGATATTCCTTCGCTTTTTAATAGTATAAATAAATAGTTTATTATATATATATTACTAAACATAATTTTTAAGCGTAGAATTCTCTAGAGAGACTAGTAACCAAATGAATTTTTAAATCTCTTGTTTGCTCTTTGTTATGAATTTTGTTGGCGGTCGTTCAGTATTTATGTAAAAAGCCAAAGATGTTCGGTCCCCGGGGCCAATGTGTGCCGACCACTAGTTGGAAGGTCATAAGATAGTGTATCGTTATTGCGTTATTGCATAATATTTTTTATTTCGATATTTTCAAAATAATTATATTTGAATAAAGAACACTTTCCATTTTTATTTATATTTTTAATTGTTATTAAATTCAACAAAAATTCACTAATCATTTTATTTTTGACCAAATTCATCCGAAATATAAGAAATTATTACTCTTTTATGAGCTGTCTCACTTACTACTCAGACTAGTTTGTATTACTTTGGGTTAGTTTTGGAGACTTATTCATTCATCTTGAACACACCTAATATTCTTCAACGAAACGAGTTAATGAAATGCTATATTAAACAAAATAAAAATTAACTTTTGTGTGCTTAAAAATTTATAAAATAAAATATGCATGTATGTGTTTTCAATTTATTAAATAAAACTTTTCAGTGTTAAGAATGGACTGTACGGTATATATATGTACATACTTCACTAATATTAATATACAAACATATGGATGATTTAACGTTTATAACATATATAAAGTACGAAGTTGTTGTGATTGTTGATATGAAGCGTTTCAAATTATTAAAAATTATACATAAAATCTCCCAAGTTCTATTAATTGAAGTAAATAAAACACGATTAATAAAAATATCCATAAAAGAGTAACATAAATAGGATATACGAGTAATTTTAATATACATGCAGAACAACTAAATACCATTTCCAATACCAGCAATGTTTTGAACAACAGTAAAAAAATCAAAATAATTATTTTTTTGCTTTCATATATAATAATCGACTGTATGTATGTATATACATATGTTACATATCTTAATTACTAAAAAAGCATAATAGTAATCTCCAAACACGTTGGTGCATTAAATTAATCACACATTGGGCCTTAAGTGGCCCAGAAAATCTCGTTGCAAATTTAACGTAAGAAATAAATAAAAGAAATTATGTTTAATGATATGTGTGAAATTACTTAATTTTTAATTATTCAAAAAATTAAAACAACTTTCAGTTTTTAGAAACACAGTAAAATAATAAATAAAATTGAATTCAATCTCATGTAAAAATGGGTAACTCAGTCGATATTAATTTAAAACAAAATTATTCAAATTCATCAACAGATTCTGCTGTTCTTTATAAAACCAGAATATATCTAAGCAAGTTTTAATGATAAACAAATTTACAGAATTTATTACATTCAATTATAATATATCGGCTACATCACACATTCCAATAGAAATGGTTTTGATTCCGTATTTGCTATTCCGATAGGTTTAGTTTTTTGTGAAAATAAAATAATTTGTGTTATATTTTGTTATATTTATACCAGTTTTGCTTCATATGTCGAATTTTTGCCTGTAGACTTTAAAATTTCTAAAAATGAAAAGGCAAAAATTATAGGAAAAGAATTTCGAAATAAAATCACTTTTAATTTTAAAAGTGGTTTCATTCCGAAGAAAATTTTCGTTTCAACTTCTCTGTAGAAGCTAATTACGGAATTAATTCAACTTTCAATCGTAATTGAATTCTATGACATTGGTGTATATAACACGTTTTTGTCGTTCTTTACAAAATTTACATAATTGTTTACATGAGTTCATACATACTATTAATAAGTGAATACACTTTGATACTTTGTCCCATAGTTGAACAGATAAGCTCGTATTAGCCTTATCTGGATGAGAATTATCTACAGCGTATATGTATACAACAGGGCTTGTCAAACACATACATTTTCATTTTATTTGTATGTGAGTTCTCTCTCACTCAATGCACTTAGAGGAAATTGCAGTAATAAAAAAGTATAAACAGAAATATATTATAACAGTGCTGAAATATATCTATGTATATATATAAAAATAAGTGTACACTTTGATGTCACCACTAACTGCGAAAACGGGTCGACCAATTTCAACCAAAATTTCAGGGTACGTTGGGGATGGTCCGTAGATGGTTTATGTGATCTAGAGAACGATTAGAATGAAAGGTGCTTAATTTGGTCTAAACGAACATCAGTTAAAAAGTGGGCGGAATTGGATAAGTGGGCATGGTAAAACTTACTTTATTCACATCAGTCAAAAAGCAGGTACAACACAAAGGCTCCCAGCAACGCGGGAAGGGTTACTCTAGTTTGGTATAAATTTAAGAATTTTTTAATAAATAAAAATTAGATGAATTTTTATATTCATTATAAATGAGTCAAAATATCGCTACGTCATATGTAGTGCAGCATGACAACGTGCGTTGGCAAATTAACATTTGGGCTTACCGAAAAAAATTTAATTAAACATTTCGCTGAGTGTTTCTTTGAGAGACCGATAATTTGTTGTTATTTTTGCTCAATATGTCAGCACATCCGGGTGTGAGAGAAAGAGAATCAATTTACGCCGTGTAGTGCTTTTGACAAGCTCTGGTATACAACCGAACGAAAATGAGTAGATAATAACAAGATAATAAATAAAGCAACAAATATTATTTAGTTGTGGAATAAATCTCAATGAAAGCAGACGTATGTTGCTTTGCTTTTAAAAATTGTTTGTTTATGTTGTTGTTTACCTTTTTAGTATTTCTCTTCAACGTACACAGCAAAAATTCACTAACACTACTACGCCACTAATTTCTCTTTTTGGTCACCCTTGCTTTGCCCATAACTAATGTGTGTACTCTTTAGAGAGATGCAACATGTCATAAAGCTTCAAAAATAACGAGGCCACATAAAACTCTCTAACATACTATATAGGTTTTTTGGTTTTGACACTCTCTTGACTTCCTGCGTTTAATTAAAGTTCGAATAGATAAATTAAGACCGAAAAAGATCATAGATTTTATATAAAATATTACAATAAAAAGGAAAAATTGTTTAGTATGTACTCTACAGTAAGCACAATTATCTTAAACTCAGTTTTTTTTTATCAAGTTTTCTTCTTTTTTAATTATTTCATTTTATTTTTAATTATTACATGTACCATATGTACATATTTTTTAAACTTTTTGTGATTTGATATTACATAAGTACCAGAGAATGACAAAAGTATGGTTTTGTGTACTTTTAAAGTATTGGTGGCCAAACATGTATGAGTGAGTAAAGTTAAAAATAAAACGAAATACATACGACATATTCAAAGTCAGCGCAACTTAAATAACTATAAGTAGGAGTTACGTGAACTGCCTGTCATACCCACACTTATAAGTGCAATGTGTTTATGAGCATGGGTATATTAATATTTGGGTATGTGTATATTTCTACTCGAGTATACACAGAGTATACATAGAGTATATTTCTTCAAAATAAAACCTTTCGAAATCTCTGTGAAACAGTTAATAGAAATGTTTTATATTGACATTTTCGTGAAGCTAATATGACTAAATACATATGTGGGCTATTTTCGAAACATTTTCAACGGGCTTTAGTTAACAAATGAAAAAAATAAAAACTGATAAAAAAAAGTTTTGATAAAATTAACATCATTAAAAATTTATATGATAAAAAAAATTTAATTTAGGATAATTTAATTTAGGATAATTATTTAAATACTTCATCAGTGTACGAACAAAGACAACTTTTTTAAGGCTTATTTTGAATTTCGATCAAATTTACAAAATTAGGGCAAACTTACATGTTTCATTTTTAGATAATTTAGTTTATTAAAATATATATTTACTTCTAATAACGCTAAGCTTTAAAAACAAAGAACAAATTTACATCTCATTACTATTAGGAAGTAATAGCTAAAATACCATATTTTACCAAACATGTTTTTTATGCAAAGAATTTAAAAAACATAATACTGTCTATTGTTTTGGGTTCCAACCGATTTATTTTTTCGGTAATAATATTTCCAACTAATGAAAAAACGCGTTTGGATGCTGCGCTACTAGCAAGAATAGACAATATTTTCATAGCTAGTTTTGATAAATTGTTTTTCCACCATAGCATTACGTCGAAAGCCTCTGCAATCCCTACCTTTTCCTGCTTCTGGTGTAGCGACTGACGTGTTTATTAGACTTGGAAAGAAAAATCTTGTAAAAGTAGTAAAATAGTTTAATTTGAGCTCCATTTCTCCAAGTGCAACATTATATTAATCTTTAGAATCGCGATTTCAGCTTCTTCATTATTTTGAACAAGGCAAATTTATTAAGGGATGGAATAACGAAACATAATGCAGGAAAGACGTTGGCCTGCATTTTTTTGAAAATTATTTCGAAGTCCTTGCAAATCTCTACTAAACCTTGGAGGACAGAATAATTAAGACTTAACATACTGCGCCTTTAAACATTAACCGCCAGAATTTCATTGATCCATGCGTAATTTTCAAAAATTGACTTAAACATTGCGAAATTCGAATTGCACCTTGTAGAACAATTGCTCTTCAAAGTTATTTCCAGCATGTGTTGCTTATTGGCCTTCTTAAAGTATTTTACTATTTATTTATTTATTTATTTTTTTTTTTTTTGGAAGCATTTGTAATACTTTTTAATTCATTTGTAGATTCGAAAGCATCTGTTAGGACATTAGAAAAAAGATGAGCCGAACTGCTTATTCTTGTAAAATCTCTTAATGCACTTCAAATATTACTTCCTCGATCTGTTACGAACACCACATTTGCTATATCAAATTCTTCAGAAAGGCTGCTTTATTATTATCTGCTGTATTAGACATAAAATACATAGATCCACAAATTCGAAATTCACTTGGAAGTGTAAAGTGGCACATAAGAAATTTCTCTTAATTCAATCGTCGCTCCACATATCAATTGTAACTGCAGCCTCATCATTGGTAATAAGATTCTGTATGTGTGATTTTATTTCTTTCCTTTTTCTGTGGCCGTCAATTGGGTTTTTCGTGATAACGGTTTTGCGCTGGGAATAAAGCTGTCTAAATCAACATTTTCACCATACTTTCCACCAATTTGTAGACACTTTTGAATTAATTTACGAAAACCGAAGCAAGCATTTCTTTCTTCGGTATTTATTTGAATTGGTGTACTGTCATGAGGCTGGAAATGAACGCACTTATGCTTAATTAAATTTGATGTTTGATTCTTTACAAATTTGAAAATCTTTCGACACTTTAGGCAGTATACTCTGTCTTGTAAAATAGATCCATCCTCCTTTTCAATTTGAGGAAAACAAGGCCATATAAGACTTTTTCCAGTTTTTTTTTTTGAATTTTGTATAATCCTTCATTTATTTTCTTAAAATTACGTTACAGTTCTTTATTATTAAGACTTGTATCGCACACTTCAAAAGTTCAAATGCTAATGAAAACGTGAAAACTCCGATTTTATTAATGTCCAATTTTGGGGATTGTCCACATTTTTATTGCGCCATATTTCTGTAGAAAATTGTTTGCTTTTGATCTTTCATGTAAGTACATATATAAATATTTTTGAAAGTTTGTCATAAGTGAAAGATCGTAAATATTCTTATTAAGTGTTTGTATATGTGCCTTTGAACATATATTTTATGTACGACAATGTTTTTCCATGAAGTAGGAAAAATTTTTTTTTTTTTAATATTTCTCTCAAGTTTTTTAATGACTTTTATAGCAGATAGTGTCTTCAATGGGTTTCAAAAAAAAAAAACAAATAAAAAATTGAAATGAGTTTTTAATTGCTATATAAAAAATTCTAGGAATTTGCTTGATGTTTTAAGTACAATTATTTCTGTCTTGGATTGTTTCTTAGGCCTGTCCAGCGTTGCCAAATGTGCATTTATCTGTACTTTGAAATTTTTTGAAGCATTGAGCAGTTTTGAAGTTTTTTTTTTTTTTTTTTTGAAGAAATTAGTTTTTCTGTCAATTGTGCAGATTTTGCAGTTTTTATATTTTAGTTTTTTCAATTTTGTTATTTTAATTACAATTTCTAAGGTAGGAATTTCACCACTTTGGGTTATATAACTGTGGTGAGGCTTACTCTTACCTTCTTTAATGCGACAATGTTATTATCCCTTTTTTAGGCCATTGATGATAATGATTTCACACAGTGTGTGATACTCACATTTATGCCTAATAAAGTGTCGTTTTTTTTTTGGCAAAAATATCCGATACGGGTACATTTGTTTTTACTTTTTTAAGAATGTGAATTTTTCAGTTGAAAATCAGTTTTTTTTCTAAACTTTCAGTTTTTCTAAAAAAAATTAATGCAACACTGGGATTGTCACAAAAAACAAACATTGATGTAAAAGCATTCCATTTCTTTTATTCATCCATACACGCACGTCAATAAGTTCTTATTATACAGACGAGTACTTAATGTAACACAAATATTTTTATAACTATAGCGCATAACATGGATACAAACATGTTGTTTAAGATGGTTGTGTACAGACATATTTGCTAGAAGTATGAAGTGGAATTATATTTTTTATATATATTATATTATATTTGTTAAGGTATTGGTATCCACAACACCCGAAAATATAGATAAGTTCTTAAGCATACTTAGTTTGTCAGTACTTATTGTCATTCTCACCCCAATTAACAATGTACCAATGAACGACGACCATGACCGTTACCTCTCTTTGGTAAAAAAGAGCAACACTGCCAAATCGACCACCTTTACGTTATATTTGAATTAACGGATATGAAAATAGAAGATGTTCGATATTTCCGGAGTCTTCCAAACTGTATGCAATTAGGTATATAAAGAGGCTGCTTTACATACGAGTAAGTTTAGTTATCGTTTTGCTGTCATAAGATAAAGATGTGTTTAAGCGAAAATAAAAGTGTTGTATAAGCGAATATTAAGTTGTTGTATTAATATAAACTGTATAAACGTTATAGTGTCGTAACTAAATAAAACTGTAACAACAAAGTGGTTTAATTTTATTTTACGCAATTTTAACGACCTCAAACGTTTTAAAAAGGTTAAAACGTAACAATATTTATAAAGATAGTATGCATCTCAGATTTATATGAATATGGCCTTTTAAATCCGCTAAAATATTATTTAAAGTTCTGCTTATGCTATGTTCGCATGACAACTTTATTGCGTAACTCGCTCTCTCATTCATAATTCATCCCGCAATTATGTTCCTCATTACATAATTCCCCATACAAAATATTGAGAACGAATCATCCAAATTGTGAGTAGTTCAATATCAATTACTTGTTGCGGGTGGTTTGTGGGCATTATGCCGTATACGAATGTGGTCCTTGTATTATTGGCCTTGTCGTTTTTGTCATCCTTCTGTTTGTTCTTTGTCGTGTTTGTCCTTTGTATTCGTTTCCTTTCATTTTTGTTTTAAATGTTTGTATGGAATTAATTGTAGGTGGTATTTTTGCCTTTGTGTAACGTCTGTGTTATGTTTGCTTTGTTTTATTTCTTAATTGTTGATTTCTGTTATTCTGTTCTGATTATATATATATATATATATATATTATATATATATATATTATTATATATATATATATTATATATATATATATATATATTATATATATATATATTATATATATATATATATATTATATATTATATATTATATATATATATTATATATATATATATATATATATATATATATATATATATATAATTTTTTTTAAATGCTATAAAAGAAAACTACTGAATATTAATAATTGAAAACAATTTCATTCAAATGGCTGCTTGGCTGGCCATACAGTAGCCTACACCATCGGTCCAATTTTTAAGCACATTATCGATTGTGTGCAGCTGTATTTCACCAATGGCTTCACAAATATTGTCCTTTAAAGCGTCAATTGTCTCTGGCTTATTGGCGTAACACTTATCTTTGACGGCACCCCACAAATAATAGTCCATCGATGTCAAATCGCAACTCCGAGGTGGCCAAACGACATCAGCTCTGCGGCTGATAATGCGATCTTCAAAAACAGGGCGCAAAACATCGAGTGTAGCTTCGGCTGTGTGGCACGTAGCGCCGTCCTGTTGAAACCAAATGTTGCTAATATCCTCCTCTTCAATTTTTATGAACAAAAATTCGTTCAACATGGCCCGCTAACGATCGCCATTGACTGTAACGGCCACTCCTAGCTCATTTTCGAAGAAAAATGGCCCAATTATGCCTCTGGACCTAAATTTGCACCAAACACTGACTCGTCTTGGGTGTATCGGCTTTTCAATGTATGCGTGCGGGTTTTCTGTGCCTCAAATGTGACAATTTTGTTTGTTACATACCCGCCAACATCAAAATGAGCTTCATCTGCAACATTACCATTATTTTCAAAGTAATGTCGCAATATTTCCCAGCGTTGTTCAAGCGTATACACAACCATATTCGTTCAGCGGAAAGATAAAGCTAATTATCTGTCAAATCAGACATGAGCTAAGTCTTATATATATATATATATATATATATATATATATATATATATATATATATATATATATATATCTGAAAACGCATACAGAGGTGTGATCTTTACCATCCTAGGATGGTAACCGCAGCTTGCAGCTCAGTAAAGTCATGTCTCTTCTGACTGCAAGTCCAATCTTGATCATGCTCTGCTCCTAATCCAAGGCAGAGCATACGCCGAGAGATGAATGGTCAAGACAACAGAGTCCTCCGGCAACACAAAGGTGGTAGTAGATATGAGTGTCACTTAACCGGAAAACGAATTGGAAATGAGGGCCAGTGTACCAAGTCCTAGTGCCATAGGTGTCCTTAGTACGAATCGGGGTGATAATGAGTCATCCCTTGTAAGTAGAGTTGAAACTAGGGTTGCCAGATGGCCTTGATTTCGCTTGACACAAGAATTTTTTCGGTGGCAAACCTCTAACCGTCGGTTCGTATTTTCAATGTCTCTAAGACATAATTGTCGTTTTTGTGCCGAATGATCTCATACTTTAGTTGTTGAATTGTTCTTGGCTTATTGACATACTCCTTTTCTTTTAAATGTCCTTAAAGAAAGAATTCCGGCGGTGTCAATTCACATTATGATGGCGACCAATTAACATCGCCATCGTTAGCTGTATGGCAAGTGGCACCATCCTCTTGGAACATATCGTCCATGTCCATATCCTTAATTTCTAGGCACAAGAAGTCCTTTATCATTTTGCGATAACGAACACCATTTATGAATCGAAGTCGATGGCTCTTCTGCCACATTGTCGCGAATAACAGTAATGCTTTCTTTAGAATGAATTGGGCGACCATGCACAGGTGTTTCCACATTTTCTGTAGAGCTGGTTTGCTGATACTTGCGCACAATTCTTCCGATTGTGGAATCATTTGGTCGATTATGCTGACCAAATAAATCACGAAGTGCACGAAATGCATTTTGATTTGAACATCCATTTTCGTAAAAGTCTTCAACAATCTTAACGCGCTGCTCAATTGTGTACCTCTCTATGGTTGAATTTGTCAAACACTGAAATAAAGAAATGTCAAAGTAAGTTGGGAAAAAAACTTGACGTTATGGCGTGACTCACAATTAACATCGTGCATTATGACTGGACAACCATTTATTACCAGAAATATTATATTTTAGAGCAGGCTTGTGCAAAAGTAAAAATGTAGTTGTATTATGTGAGAACATGAAAATTAATCTCTCAGAGAAGTAAAGTTGATGTTGTAAAAAGATATAAAAAAATCAGGAAGCATCCGCCGCACATGTGTATTTGTCACTGTTTCAGTGACGACTGAAAGCAAAATCGTATGAACATTTTTAATATATTTTTCTGTGCCTAAAAAAATATGCATACATCCTCTGCACATGTGCTTTCGTCGGTGTCTCATTGACGACCAGCGTTGCCAAATGTGCAGATTTATATGTATTTTGCAGTTTTTTAAAGCATTGAGCAGTTTTGAAGTGTTTTGTTTAAAAAATAAGTTTTTCTGTAAATTTTGCAGATTTTGCAGATTTTAATATTTTGTTATTTTTATTTTAATTACAATTTCTAAAGTAAGAATTTCACCCATTTGCTTAATATTACTGTGAAGAGGTTTACTCGTACCTCGTATCTGCTTCACTAATCAAATATTACATACATACATAATTCCCGCGACATTCAAAGTGGACCAAGTAGGACTTCTCTCAATCAATGAGCTGTACTCAGTTATATTACTAGACCCATTGAAAGGTACTTACAATTTAACGCCGGCTCCGAAAAGCATATGCATTAATTAGAGAAGTTCGTAGTGTAAATATTCATAACCAGTCGCTAATAGTGTTATAAGGTGATACCGCTGATGGTCTGGCCTGGTTTTAGTTATTTATTTAGTTAATTATTTTAGCCTTAAAGGTAGTTTTATTAAGAAATTTCGCATATTTTTATTTTGGATGTTGTGCAACCTTCTTAATTTCGATATAACGGTACATCTCGAAAACAAGAGCTAACCCAAAAAAGCGGTTAGCACCACTAGATTCAGCGTACTTAAAACCGGTCCACTCGCCGAGTGCCAACCTTGTCGGGTTGTAGTGTAAAATACGAGTACAGTGTCATTATATCACCATTTATCTACATGAAATTTAAATTGTTGTGTTATGCTTGAATAAGAAATACACTATGATATAAAATATCCGGTATGTTCTGTAAATTGAATAAAACTTCAAATTGCTATAATTTTTAAATCAGACAATACTTTGATATTTTTTCTTATTGAGTCACGTAATTACATTTCAGATAACTTCTTTGATTATCAAAAGTGTAAAATAATTGGCGTATATGTGTATATATACTTTTTTTAAGTATATGCAGTTTGTTTTTACATAAAAATCAGTTTTTTCTTCTAAGCTGTCAGTTTTCCTTAAAAAAATTATGGCAACACTGTTGACGACTAAAGCAAGGACGTAAGAATACGTGTGAATTGAACGCGAACAATTGTTCTATGAAATGAACAACAATGTCTTAGAGCCATCCACCAACATTTTGTAGCCAATAGTTTTGACTGTCAAGAATTTTTTTAAAAATCGAGAATTTTTTTCTATATATGCCAAGAATTTTGCAATGTTGAATCTGGTAATAATAGATGAAACTGTATTTGGCGACGAGTGCTCATCAGCCATCGTTGCTAGTCAGCAATTTGGCTGTACTGAAATTGACAGTTTGTCACTGTCACTGGACATTGGAAATTTGTTGAACTAACGCCATTTGAGAGAAGGCGCTTTGCAAAAGCAATTAGAAGTGGATGGTTAAGGGAAGAGGCTCAACATAGTCAACGCTCCATTGACATCAGGACAAATGGGGCAGATTCAAGAGGCGATCGTTGACTTGTCAATTGAGCAGAGGAAAGTTCAGATAAGGCAAAAATTATTAAACTATCAGAGTAAGACTGTCTGGTTGCTTTTGGGTTTTGGGGTATAGCTTTTGAATCCATTTCTAGGCCATTCGACTCCATTCTATGGGGTGGATAAGTCAATTATAGCTTGGATCGGTACAATGCTTAAGAGCAGGATCATCAGCTCATCTCTTTTTGGAGAGGAGTCCACTGTGATCACTTTAAAGGCATTGCCTCAGAACAGAGTACTTTCCCCGTGGTTATAGATAGTAGTAGTTGATGGCTTGCTCATAGCGGTGTCAGTGTAGTTGGTTACGCTGATGACCTCGTGGTAAATATGAGAGTAAGCTAAGTGATCTCATGAGTATATCCCTGGGCGAGGTGTCAAATTGGTGCACTCAGGAAGGGATCTCGGTGAATCCCTCGAAAACGGTTGTCATACCTATTACGAAAAGATACAAGTTATCATGTGACTGTATTTCTTTTATGGGTACTACCATCAACTTTTCCAGGGAGCTAAAGTATCTTCGTGTTATTTGGATAGCAAGCTCAGTTGGAACTCGCACACTGAGACAGAGAAAAGCGATAAATGCCTATGGATATATATCACTATCATTCAGCCCATTCTTACATATGCGACGATAGCTTGGTGTGGAAAAGTTGAGAAAACTACCACCATGAATAAATTACACAGGGTACAGAGACTCGCCTACTTCGATATAACTGGGGCAATGAGAACATGTCCAACACCGCTTCACTTTCATGTAATGCAGGTGGCACCATGTTCGGCGATAAAAATTTTCGCCAAATGGTACCGGAATGCGTCGCAGAGTGATCGGAGAACCATCTACAGTCCTGTATATTATGCCTTTGAGCGAGTTTAATTTGAACTAGCATAACGATGGCTCTAGAATGACTGATAGCGTTGGTGCCATGACAGCTATATCGGTCCGGAACCTTGCTGTGCAGCTCCACTTACTACCATCCTCAACCTAGTTAAAGATTGGGAAATTGACAGATCCTTGAAACACTGGAATGCTCTAAGCGGACTTCGTCACTCTACGGCGGCTATCTTTCCGCGATTTGGGCGTTGCTGAGGTTCTCAAGTATGGCAGGCCGGACTTGAAACTCGGTTAGAAGTAACTTGCGTGTCACTGTGGACTAAGGGCGCATCTGAAGAGGATGGCGGCCACAGATGTGTATGTTTGTATATTGTGCTCACAGGCATGATTATGGGGTTCGTGATAGGTTTAGGTGAAGGTGTTTAGGCGGACATAACATACATCTGCTTTCTTCAAAAGTTGTGTAGCAACTGAATGAATTTGCTTTTATTTCTTATTCTCTGTTGATTACTTTTGTTTTCGTTCTGGTATATACATATAAGAAGCCGATTTAAGTTGGACACTCAAGCGTCTACATGGTCAACGTTGCATTTTAGCAACCAAAAAGTTTATATACCTCTTAACAGACTTGTTGTTGAGTTTTTGACAGTATCTCAAATAAGCGGAAGTATATTATGCTTGTGCCTTTAGAGTTGAGGTTTTAGAGCAGTCATTAGCTTTTCATACAACTTTTGTTGACACTTAATTCACACGTATTCTTATGTTCTTGTTTTTAGTCCTCAACGAAACAGCGATGAATGCACATGTGCGAGGAATGTAGGCACACATTTTTTTGGCACAGAAACATAATTTTGAAAAGTTTCTTACGATTCTGCTTTTAGTTTTCACTGAAGCAGAGACGAATGCACATATATGACGGATGCAGGTTGATTTTATTTAAATTTTTTTGTTAAACATCTGAGAGAGCAATTTTCATGTTCCCACTAACAAAACTACATTTTTATTTTTGCACATCACTGTTTTAGAGCTTTGTGGTTTGGGTGACGTTTTAGAGTAGACTGGTCGAATATTACTATAATACGTTTCAAAAGTTTTCACTTGGAAAGAAGATCCAGTTGTTTTGGGTACCTGGACGCTGTGCGATATATAGTAATAGAGAAGCGGATGTATTGGCCAGAAAAGGTGAATCTTTGTAAGAATAGAAATTTTTTTGCAATTTTAAATATTTTTATATTTTTAACGTTTTTTTACAGCGCGTTTTTATTAAAAAAGGTTACAAGAAATACAATTCAGCACTTTTTAGCGCCTTTTGAGTAGGAGGATTGCGCGCTTTGATCATAAAAAGTTAACAACACTGCTGATTTAAAGCATTCTCTCTCTCTGTGCCAGGACTTGTCAAACACATAAATTGTCATTTTGCTTTTGTGAAAGTTAGCAGCAGCTTTCTCCTACTCAAAGCACTTACAGAAACTTGTAGTAAAAAGAATTATAAACAGAATAATCTTATTAAAGTATTGAAATATATTTGAGATAAATTTTAGCTTTTTTAAATAAATAGAAATGAGATAAATTTTTATATTTATTATAACATGAGTTAAAATGACATACTATAGTGCAGCAGGCAGGACAACGTGCATTGACAAACTAAACATTTGGCCTTACCGCAGATTTAGGCAAAGTGCTGCTCTTCTTTTGTTTTCATACGTACTGCATGTGGCAGCGCTTTTTTAAATGTTTACATATAAAACAAACTTAAATCTCGTTTATTGTCAAACAATTTTGAGTGGAACTACCTTATATTTCTTATATCATGGATTTACATAGTATGTAAATATAATGAGACCAGCCAGATACATCTACCATCTGGTTGCAAATAACAACATGTTTATGCGGCATTTTAATTGCAACTTATTTATCTTGCACTTAATATTCGTTTATACAACACTTTTATTCACGCCTAAACACGACTTTACTTTATGATTGCAAAACGATAACTATCTCACTAAATACATTAGCAATTTATTTATTTACGTTTGATTCAAAAGATGTACTATAAAATTATAATACACAAAAATGAATTGAACTTGCAACACCGTTGAACATACAATTGGTAGCACTCTTAATAGCATAGACAATTAGAGATGCACAAGAGCGTTGACACAAATCAATAAAGCTTATAGCTAAAATCTCACCATACAGTCGTCCCTGATGTAGTGTATTTTCTTTTTAGGCATTTTTATTTTCATAACAATACATATCAATTTTTTAAAAGTATTATTATGTCAAAGATTAATCTCATATACTTAAAAAAACCTCCAACCATTACAAAATTGTCTATGTACTCGTACTCTATCAGAATGATGACATTTGAAAAAGTTCACACCTCATATTCATAAAAATTATTTTCGATTTATATAGGGTTTATAATTCGAAATTACATATTTTTATCAATACGAAGGTTAATGAATAATAAAATATGATTTTATTAAAAAAAGAAATAAGATGCAGTAAAAAAATGTGCCCTCAGATCGGTAAAACGATTTTTGAATTATGGTGTATATTCAATTTTTTTTTTTATTAAGAACGTGAAACGTTACACTTACTGTTGTGTTCCACCTCCATTTGAGCTCCTCTAATATTCTTTCTGTCTGTAATTTTGATTGTTTTTTTTATTATCAAGATTTTATTTTTGTACTATAAAAAGGAATATATAATTTAAATAATCATATAAGTCCATTAATAATATATGTATATTATTTGTACGATAAGGTTATTATTTATTAATGCTTTTTATTTTTTTTATCTCAGAAATACATATATATGTATGTAAGTAGTAGGTATTTCTTAATAACTTTGAATGTGTATTTTATCATTGATTTAATTATTATCTAACAACACTGTATTTGATGTCATATTTACGCATTATTTCTATTTTTTTTTCTATATACAATTATCTTCTTTTTTTCTTTTTATAGACTTAAGGTAAAGAGAGGAGTACAGGAAATAACTAAAGCAAAATGTCAATTATTTAAAATACACACAGAAATGCAATTGTAGAGGCACATAAAGAAATGAAAATAAAATATTTAAACGGTTTTTCAAATGTTTTGAATATTCAATGAGATTTTGAAAAAATCCATTATCATTGATATCACTTAAAGGGAAGAAAAAACTAAACATGCGTTTATATAATACAAAGGTAAAAATATTGTGGTCTTTATGAGGTGGAGGGATGATAGTATTAACGTTCACAATATCACATTATTATGTTGGTCTACATCATATTTGTTATACAATAAATAAGTACATACTACATACATGCATATGTATATAAATAAAGAAAGAAAAGTAAATGGTTTCAACATACTTACATATGTTTGTATATATACATAGAAATATGTACATGTACAATATAAATATGTATTTGCGAACGTTTACTCAAATGCGGATATTTATTGTTAAAAAATTTAATCTAAGCTTCAAAAATATCTTGAAGTCCCTTGCTTTTTTAAAAGGCATACCATCTCAATTAATATATTCATGCATATAGAGAAATTCAAATATAAAACATTGATTTGTATTTTATATATATTTGCAATAGATATCAATTCGACATACAAAAATAATTATTTGAATAAAACTTATCATATAAATTCATAGCATTAGCATTCACATTCATTTGTAAGAATATTTAATGCATTACTAGAATCGACATGCATTAATTTTTGATTTTCTTTTTTAATTTAATTCAAAACTAAATAATAATAATAAGAAGAAGAAGAAAAAAACATGCTAGACAATAAATGAATTTTTTTTCTCTCAGTTATGCGACAAACTTGTTAATTTACGTTAAGATTTTGCAATAAATTACTAAGTTATTATATAAATTATTTTAAATTTTACATAAATTTGAAGACGTACGATCAAACGTAAATATTAAAGCACCAACAACATGTAAGAATAAGAATCGTAAATTATGTGTATGTAGATACATATATATATATATATATATATATATATATATATATATATATATATATATATATATATATATATATATATATATATATTTCTATATGTAAGGAGCATACTGCACAATTTGAAATAAATTGTAATAAAAATCATAAATACATATCTTTCCCAAAACTAAATCCAAATCAAAAAAAAAAAAAATAAATAAAAAAATAAATAAAACTAGTCATCTAGTTAAAGTTTTAGTTGAATTTGGTGGAAATTTTGTCGTAATTTTTCTATTTTGCAACAGCTATTTGTCGTTCGAAACGATAACGTCGTTCTTTATTTATATATATTGAGGTCATTTAGTGAACAAATAAATAAAAAGAAATACAAAAAAAGGAAGAAGTGTGTGGGTCAGGGATTGACTCAGAAGAAGGGCCATTGATGGTGTATATGAGAAAACATTTAAATAAATTAAATAAAAATAATTCATTAAAATTTTTATTTATTTAAATTGGAATATAATTACAAATTATATTTAATTCTCCAAGTAAAGATTATTTGTTCTCTAAAAAATTAAAATTTCATCGGCTTTGATTATCAGGTGTCCGCTTGATAAAAAAAAGTAAAAATAATGAAAAAAAGAAAGTTTGGTGAAAGTTTGTGATGCAATTTACATATAAATAATTTTAAAAAGCATATTTTAAGGGATGACAATTATAAATTATAAATTCAATGGCCACACTAGAAGGCAATAAATATTAGTGTATTTTTGGAATTTACATTGGTGCATTATTGCCGAAAAATCTTTCACACGATTGTCGCACCAATGTTGCATTTGATTGAGATAAATAAGCACAATAATATTGTGAGTTGCCGTATGAGCCAATAGATTGTATAATCACACGATTGGTATATAAAATACACTAATTATTGGTGCATTACGACAATATATATACAAATTATTATGTGTTTTTGCATGATTGTTATTAAGTCAATATATGTACAACTTAAAGACTGAACCAATTATCTTGAAATTTTTGCACTGCCTTCGAAAAAGGAACTACATGCTATCCTAAATGTTTTGCATTGGACCGGAAGAAAAAAATGGGTTTTACTACTAATAATTGTAAAATAAGCACAATATTTAAAGTAAGTGAGTTCTTACATATGTATTATTTACGACTTTAAATTAAATTTACAAAAACATGTGTTCAACTTTTAAATTACAAATGGCTTGTTTTTATTTATTATACTCATAATATTGCTTTTTATTTATTTATTATCACACGTTTACAAAAGTTAAAAGCTAAATGAGTTACCACCTAGTATGTACATAAGATATTTCAGCATATATGTATATCAGAGTAAAAGAAATTGAAACACAAAAACATTAAAATAATAATTTTAAAGGAAGAATGATAGAAAAACAATGTACAATTTCAGTAATTAATTTCAGTAATTAATTAGAAGAACAATACATCCTACCTTTATCATTGATACTTTGTTGGCTTACTAAAGTAAACTTTGAAGTATCTTCGGATAACATTCCAATTAAATTATACTCAGAATTTCTGCATTTATTAATAAATGCGAGATTCTGAGCGTCTATTACATTTCTTACTGTTTGATGTAAAAATAAGGTGTGCTTCAAAATGATAAGGTCACCTTAATATTTGCTTAATTCATCCAAACTATAAAATGTTATGTATGGTCACCTTATTCAAAAAAATTTTACGTTCAAATAAGTGAATAATAAGCCGGTTTTGTTCTTAGAGATGTACCGTTATATTATGTTTATTTAAATTTATGTAAATAAGTGCAAAAATCAAAGCGTCAAAATGATAAGGTCAGTAATTAATAAGCAATTAATCTAATCAGAAGATATAACAATTGTTATTTTTTCGTAATAATTTCTAATTTTAATAATATCTGCGCGATATGGGTCGCGGGAAACCTTTACCACCTTATGAACAAGGACAAATTGTGGCACTTCATGATCAGGGATTGAGTATGCGTGGAATGGCGAAAAAACTGGGACGATCTTTGTGTGTTGTACAAAATGTTCTCAAAAACAGAGAAAAGTATGGAAAATTAAAAAGCACGGGGCGTCCAAAGTTCCTGACTGCCTGTGAAACTTGTGAAATATTTTCAACGCCTTGTTTTGTGTCACTTCTCCTGATATACTGCTTTAACTCAAACACAACACGCTTATAGCAATATAGGCCTTATAACGGTTTTATATATAATGAACTTATTTTTCTGATTCAGCTAAGATTTTTTATTTTGTGAAGGATCGAGATCCCTACAGCATTTCGTAACTTTGTCCACAATGTGTTCAATATGTGTTGCATATGTCAGTTTTTTGTCTAAATACACTCCCAGACATTTAACAGGATCACTTAAGGGTATAATCACGTTTCCACTTCATAGTGGGATGGAAGGAACACGTTTCCGAGATTTATTAAAATGGCCTGTGTTTTGTCTGTGCTAATTTTGATCTTCCAATGACTATAATACTTGAAACTTGTTTGGAAATTTTAGTTAAGCTTATGGATTATAACATTTGACAATTTACCTTTTACGATCATTGCCATCGGCATAAAGCACTATTTCTGTGTCCTTTCTAGGAGCGAAATCTGAGAAATAAAGTGTATATAGCGTGGGGGAAAGTATCCTTCTTGTTGTACAAACTTTAAATGATTTATAAGCTAAAAAGGATTTAATAATTTTGACGATGTATGTTTTCCATCATACCAAATACTATCGAATGCTTTCTCTATATATACATATATTTGTAATTCTCTTTACCTGATGAACCGTTCAGTGTTGCTAGTGGAAACCGAATTGCTCTTTGTTTATTAAATTGTTATTTTCAATAAAAGCGTTTTTTCTAGATGAATTATTTTTTCAAAAGTTGTATCCACACAGCTCAATAGACAGATTGGTCTCTAACTACAGGAAAAGCCTCTACCTCGTTTATGTATGGAACAACTTTCGCGCACTTGAACCCATAGGTAAAATAACCTAGTCTTAAACAAGCATTAAAAATTTTTGCAGAAACTTATATGCAATTTGGGTTTGTACCTAATCGCAGTTTTTTATAATCACGATGACGATTAAAAAAGTCCATTAATCGTGTTTATTAAAAAAAAAAAACTAAAATTTATAATTCTTTAATGAAAAAACAAAACAACAGCATTATATAAATGTTTTTTAAAAACTAGTCAGAGATATACATATCGCACTTGTACTGCTAAAGTAAGTCAACTCAAAATTTGGAAATTATAACTTTTTGCAAGAAAACTATATACATACATACAGTACTCATGTCTACCCACTGTAAAATTTACATCTTTTTCTATACTATTTCGCAAAAAAATAATACATTTGTTACCCCTTTTTGTGCATATTAAACAGAAATGTTTTTTGCCACAACTGAAAATTTTAAAACTTTGTATAGACTCACTTAAACACTACAAGTGCAATATGTTAATACAACTAAAAAATAACAGATCAATTGATTGGTTACTAAGACGAGATTGTATTCTTGTACAGAATTGCCTGCTATTGAAAATGCTCTTTCGCATTCTGTTGAAAATGATTTTACCGTTTGAATAGCTTTGTATAGTAAAGATATATTTTTTGTTTTAAGTTTTACTGTATAAGATAAATTCTTGGCGCAACAAAAGTCAAAGTCTTCTATTCTGTCTGTAACTTAGATTCCATATTGTCAATGTTATCTTATTCAATTGCTATTGACTTATCACAAATATTATAGTTCAATTTCCAAATCCATACAAGCGTTTAAGTGAATGCCTAGATTAATTAATAAATCTTTGTTCAATAGTATTGTTTACACGGTTTTTTGTTTCTTCATCTATTCTAGCCTTAATAGCTAATAACATCTTTTAGCAATATCTGTTGTTTGTTGTGTGCAAAAATGATAGCGATCCTTCGTCTTTTATAATATAGTATGTACTGCAAAGAGCTGCAAAAAGTTTCAATTGACAGTAGGACATTACAATGTTGAGATAGAAAGTGGGAATCTATAGTTTCCAATAAATTCATGGATGATAATTCTTCCAAATTATACCTTTAACAGTTTTTCAAAAGGATTATTCTTTCTAACATTATTATTATAGAATTTAAACGTGTTTCTGCATCTAAGAGAAGCATTATTTTTTCTGTTATGAGCCTTTACGCTGGTTTGCTGTAAAATTGCGTTCCTTACTGAAGAAAACTGAACTGATTCTCGTACAACTTTTAAACAGTTGTCTTTGTGTATATTTAATTTGCAGATTTTTCACACAAGCAGAGTACGATTAAATTTAATCGCACGATTAACAGCGCGATTATGACTACGATTAAATGGTGCGATTAATCGCAATTACGATTAGGATTATAATCGATTTGCCATCTCTATATGCAATGTCTGGTAGTTTTTTTTTAAATATGCTAAATATTCCATCGAATCCCTGAGCTTTGTTATTTTTTAATTTTATTACCTGCTATTTTACTTTTTCATATGTTATATTCCTGAGCTTTGTTATTTTTTAATTTTATTACCTGCTATTTTACCTCTTCATATGTTATAGGGTTTTCATCTTTCAAATTCTAAAAATGTTCAGTTCTAGTTTTGTTATGATCTTAAATACATTTTTCAACGCTATGTTTCATGTTTGCTATTAAGTTGTGAGATTTTCGAAATGATCTGCTTTGAGACGAACTTTTTTAGTGTCTGTATCAACGGTTTAATAATTATGCCTAAATGAGGAATTGCTGCTACACTTCTTACACCTGAAAACTTTAGTGATACACCAAAATCTCTTTGATCCCGTTGGAAGCTTTGAGAGAAACTGATTCCAATTCTCATTTCTATTTTTACTCACATTTTTATCGATAAGCTTGTTAAGTTGCTTAACAGCAGACTGGAGTATTATTATGAGTTTGGAGTTATTTGTTATTTGTGACTGTTTTTTCAGTTTATTTCTCATTCGAATACACAGTTTAGTGTTATCAGAAATCTTTAACGAATAGGGAGAGTAACAATTTCTTGGTATTATTGATTTTCCAATCTTAATAGCATAATTAAACGTTTAAATAGCATTTTTGAAGAGTTGGGTTGAAGAGTTAATACTAAGTTGTCCAAAGTCAAGTTTTATTGTATCTTCCATTTTTGTTTGGGCTTCTAGCGTGAATGTGATAGGGCATTGGTTTGATGGCAGGATACGGTTATGAGTTAATAAGGGTGTTAAAAATAAATCCGAATTTGTCAACATTAGGATCATGGTTGTAGGTCGATCGATAGCATTTTGCGGATCATAGTATTCCTTTTTTAAAACAAACAAAACAAAAAACAATTCCGAATGTATTAAGAAGAAATAAAAACTATGCTCACATCAAAAATCTGACATCAAAAAGTGAGTGCTCACTTGAAATATATTCTAGAATTTAAGTAAAGAAATTGAAAACTAATAGTTTGTGATTCTTTATTTGTTAGGATTGCTTTCAATCTTTTGGGAGTAGAATTAACAGGTTTGGTGCAATTTCGGGTGGAATTTTGTACAACACTTCCGGTAGAGCATTGACTAAATTATTTTTATTCCAAATTTTCCTTTCCTTGATTGTGTTCTCTAAATAACCCCATAGATTTGTCATTCAAATTCCAAGCACTAACATAATTTCTAGAGGTCAAGCCCTCTTGGAATATTTGAAAACTTTGTGGCAATGTGGCTACCTTTATAAATAAAGTTAGAAAAGAAGTTTTAGATATAACTTTCTGTTTAGGGAATTGTATTGAGGAAAAACAGAACTGGGGGGTCATTGAAAGGTCATTAAAAAAATTTTTTTACTTCGTGATAGGTGGTCAGCCAAGGAAAAACCTTGGACTGCAGGGAAGATTTACAGGCTTTGAAAGAAGAGACTATTCAATAGATCACGTCTTAAAAAGAGAGTAGAGTACTGGAATATTTACCATAGTGAACTTAATAAATACAATATAATTGCGAGAACAGCAACACGTAACTCCTGGAAACTTTTCAAGCCGAAACCTTGATGGATGAGAGAAACGGAAGTCACCATCAAACTGCCGATGGACACATGCGGCCACCGGAGCATAGTTGGGTGGGTTTAAGCCAAGAGTTAATTATTAAACCCAATATAGAAAATGCAGCGTCAAAAGCCCCTTTTCCCAATAAGGCACCGGGACCTGAGTCAATACATCCAGCCCTACTGTAGAAGGAAATAGATCGTTTATCTTCACATCTGGCTGGAATTTTTACTGCATGCCTTAAATTATCAGGCAAATCGAACAATGTCTTACATCTTTTCTTTATATATAATTGCCATTCTTTCATTCCAGTATTTGAATATGATAATTTTTATTAAAGTTTTTTGATAAAACAATTGATTACGAATTTATATTTTTCCCCCCACTGTAATTCGAATATATTCAATACTGTTATGAGATTTTTTCTATATGGCTTCTCAGTGTAAAAATTTTTTCGTGATATGTGGCAATGCCAAAACTTCCCAGTGAGATTTGCCATTTCATCATGAATAGACTAACAAACGAACAATGCTTGCAAGTCATTGAATTTTATTATCAAAATTAACTGAATACCGGAGTGCTTCGCAACTCCTCTCTTAATTATTATCTTAATCATTATCTTATTTATATTTTTTACCTTTTTCCACGTTTTGTACCCTTTAGGTTCAAGAATTTCCATTCGTTTCAGATGGACACTGCAAAAATTTAAAATAATGAGTTCTACTTTATAGCTGTAAACAGTTTTCAACCAAACACGCACTTATTTCTGTATATATAGATATACTTTTACCAGCTTATCCAATCTCTCCCGATTTATGGCCGATGTGGATAGATAAAGAAGTTTTAACTATTACCGTTCTTCATATACTATATACTTAAAAATGTGGACAATTAACTATTTTCTCTGTATGGGCGTGGCATCACCCAGCTTATATAGCCTATAGTTCATTCCAGATATACAAATATACAGATACTATAAAAATTTCATAAAAACCGGTTCAGCCGCTTAGCTTTATATAGACTTCGAACAAACATACAAACATTGCTTGCCACATGACAAGCAGTACCATGAACTTATTGAGAGGGGAGAGTGGAGAACTGCTAATCTAACGTTTTGGAGCAGTCCATTGCTCGCCAAGATCATGCGATTTTACCCCACTAGATTGTTTTTGTAAATATACGTAAATTCCCTCGTGTACAGGAATAAGCCAGCCACAATTCTAGCCCTGAAAGACAATATTACAGCTGCCATAGATGATATATCGGCCGAAATGCTGGAGCTAGTGTGGAAAAACTACGTTGTAGCGAAAAAAGAAAAACAGTGTTTAATTTTTTTTTATGCGTAATTTATCTATTTATTAATTGTGAAAGGTTACGTGTAATGCTTCTTCACATAATTATTAACATTTACATGAAAAAATCCTTTAAAAGTAAATGCATGACATATTTATTCAACGCTCCACATAAATATTTCATTAGTTTTTGCAAATTTTCTGCGTTTTGATTTTAAATTTTAAAAACCCAATCGGTTAATGAATTACCCGTTAAATAATTTTATCAGTTCTTTAGTTTAAGAAGTAACCTCTTTCCTATTTACATGGAATTTGGAATTTCCATTTAAGCTATAATTAAACTACTTCGGCTTGTTATTGAAATGAGTTCATTAAAATATTTGACTGATAGTATAAAATAAATAAAATAGAGAAATACATTAAGCTTATGATAATTTAAACTAATATATCGTCAAAAAGTAAAGACAGTTGAATGTGACAGATTAGTCAACTTTGATTGGTGTAACAAAATCAAATAAAATCATTTGATGATATTACGTTTTTGAATTTGTCTAAAGGTGGGATCACACGATTGACGCAACAAAAAAGTCAATCATATGCCAATATAAATGTATTGTGTTCTTGTGCGACAATCGTAAAATAAATTCGGACAATACTAATATTCTGCGGCAATAAAGTTTACAACAATTGTCATATCCCAGCTTAATAAAGTCGTTAATTCTGCAAATAAGTACGAGTAGAAGGCTACAAACTTGTAAATACATGAAGTTCAAATGTTTTACACAGAAACATATATGTAAATCAAGATTTTTTTTTAAATAATTATTTTTATGATTTTTATTTCAGATAAAAATATATAGAAACAAAAATTAAATAAAAAGTAAATATGAAATGTTATACGATTCTCATCACATTTTTAACGAATTAACGGTGAGACAAAAAAATACATGAGAAGTGATGCCATTTTTTTAGAAGGCGCTTTCGAGTATAACATGAATCTGTTTTTGAAATTTTCGATACACCTTGAAAATCTTGAGTTAGAGGTAAAAAAACTGGTTTTTTACAACTTTTTTGCGTAATAGTATAGAAAAAGATTTTTACAGTGTGCAGATTAACCACTGTATGTATGTCATTTTCTTGCAAAAAGTGAAAATATCCAAATTTTGAGCTAACTCACATTAGCAGTACAAATGCGATAGGTTTATTTTTGACTAGTTTTTATAAAATAAGAATAAAAAAATATATATAAAATCAAATAAGTATAAAATATTTTATCTTGACACTATCTTTTGTTAAAATTAAAAACGACAAATACAGTTCTAAAAAATATAATTGTAATTACTTAAAATATATATATCACACTTGATCAAGAAGAGGGTATTAACTCACAATTTTTTACATTTCACTTTTTACAAGAAATCAACTAACAACATCAGTATCTAAACACAGTAAAAATGTCAACGTATTTCGATTACTCTTTCATCTCGGAAACCACATTTGAACCATTTTCGTCATAGTGTAGTGAATACCTTTATATCACCAAAAAGGTATTACTTTGAGTTAATACAAAAGTAGAAATGTAGTAGAAATGTGTCATGTATTTTCATAAAAAAGCTATTATTTTTTTGCTTACTATGATGTATTCGGATTTCCAACTTCTCTTAAAATGTAACCACAAACAGTTTTTCACCTCTACTGAAAATTTTAAAATTTTGAGCTAATACCCTCTTGTTGATAAAGTGCGATATGTACGTATATAAAAAAATGAAATAAGTTTGAATTACAAGCCAAATATCCGACGTAGAGTAAATTTTTCATGACTCTGGTACATAAGTCAGGCTGCATTTGACCGATGGCATATGTTATACCCACAAGAGTAAGTCTAACTTAGTTAAAAAGCACAATCTCGTTGGTCTGTTGAAATCACCACCACATGAGATGACAAATCATTCGTGTAGAATTTCCAATGTAGCATGAGCTATGTGGATCATAATTTTGTCGTTTTTAAATTATATGTTAGCGTCTACTTAATGCCAAAATATGTTGGTAATCATCGATCTATAGCGCTTGTCGTTGATATTAATGGCCTGGTCGTTTTCAAAGTTATATGGCCCGATTTTTTTATTTATAAACTATGAGATACCCTAAAGGACAAATGAACTGCTAGGTTGAGAGAAAATGTGATCAGATATAGGAGAATGCCTCTAGATAGACCAGACTTGAGGTTTGTTTTATCCATATATATCTATAAAATCGAACTTAACCATCTAACGTTTTTTTTAAAAATTTTTTTAATTGAAGTTTTATTCCATTTTGTTGCTAACAATTCTGTTTATCTTTATAAATTTGTCTAAATCGAACCAGATCTTTGTACAAGAAAACAGTCGAACTGAAAAAATAATTATTTAGAAAAAGTTTGCTTTTAATATCGAAAAGTTTTAAAAAAATTTAACAATCATTACAAAAAATTTTTGATGAGTATTTTATTTCCAATAGTTTGATCTAAATGGAAAATTGGGAAGCAGCATAATTTTGTACGATCTGCAATTTAAAACTTAATGGAGGCTTGACGAACGCTTGACCGTTTATGAAAAAAATTTTCATATATGCATATTTTTCATTTGGCAGTACTACATAACTAAAATATAGCGAAAAGACGCAGTTTTATGCAATAAAAGGAATAATTTGGCCTATTTTTCAGATGGACAAATAACTGACTCCTTGGATGCGATGAATTCTGATAAAGAAATATCTGATTATAGTTAATTGGAATATCCAAATTATGTAGTTGATAACATTCGTGCTAAAAATACAGCATTAGTTTTAAGTAATAAGGTTACAAAAAATTTAATTTGTAGAATTTCGCCTATGGACTACATCGTCTATTCTTTATTTAATTAGCGATTCACATTTGCCAAAACCTTCTTTTTTTGAGCACATGATGTTTTTAATGGTTTTTAATGGTTCATTTTATTTCAATTTTACTGTGAAATTTGCCTTATCTGTTTTATATAAAATCTATAAAATAAAAACATATTGATTGTTTTGGTTACCGTAAACGGTCAAGGATGAACTGAGGCCACCATTTGTTTTTCTTATCTATTTTACCAAATAACACAACTCTAGACAAAAGACAAAACATTAAATAAATTATTCTTACATAAATTATTACTCGAAAAAAAATTCACAAGTTGCTCAGGTCAAATTTAAGCTTCAGACCGTTAGATGTTTAAAGTACAAACGGACTCATTTGCCGCACCTACAGCATAGTGATATTAGATACTATTAACATAACTTGGCAAATGTCGAAACTAATTAGTATTGATTCTGTGCAATGTCAGCTTCCTAGAGGTAGCTAGAATAAGCTCATAAGAGGCATTTGTTCTCTCACCAAACAGAAGGCGCTTTCGAGTACAATACGAATCTATTTTTGAAATTTTCGAAACACTTCGAAAATCTTGGGATACCGGCAAAAAACCGGTTTTTCGACTTATAAGCCAATAACTTAGTTGAATATCAGCCAATTTTAAGTTTCAAAGTGTATATGGAAAGACGGGAAACAAACTTTTTCAATGATATTTATAGTTTAAATGGTCTTAAGGAATATGTGTGTATTTTACAAGCATACAACTTGACTTGAACAAAGTCTTAACAAATTTAATACAGTAAAAATATTTTATTTTTATAAAAGTTCCACTGCAAGCAATTTTATCTATCATCAACAGACCGCAAAATAAAATATGATCAACAAATAAATTAATTAACAAAAAAAAGTGTGATACACCGGCGGTAACATGGCAACCAACGCGTTAAGTTATTAGCATGAAGGCCCGAAAAACCAATTTTTACCCGTAACTCAAATTTTGGAGGTGTTTCGAAAATTACAGAAACCACTTTACAGGTATTTCAACTTTGTTTTTTTTTTTGTCGCATGTTATTTATTCAGTTTTTATAATATGTATATGTATGTAATATCAAAATAAATTAATTTTTATTAAATTTATATTTCACTTGAATGTTACTCACTTTGCTCATAATAATTGTTATATAATTTCACAATGTAATGTTTAGTAATTTAAAATTTTCGTTTGATCGACGTTCCTTATACCTATTTACTAATTTTCTTAAGATTTTTTAATTATTTATTATTATTTATTATTTAATTAATTATAATCGCTGATAAAACATGCACAGCATTTAGAACAATAAAATTTACTTTTATTTTAGGGTAACATGTGATCATTCATTATGCTTAACAAAATCAAATAAAGAAATAAGATAGCAATTATAATTTAAAAAATATAATATCATTATTTATCAAATCCATTTTAATTTTTAAATGCAAATTTAATTCAAGGCAACAAACAGATGCATAAATGATAAATGCAATATTTCAACTAAAGCAAGCAGAACGGAACAACGAACATCATTGAATATTCAAAATATCGTAACTATTGTTTATAAATAGACATACATACATGGCAATTAAAACATATAAATTTTGTAGATATTTACAATTTTTCAATAATGAAAAATGTAAAATTTTTAAAATCAAAAAATTATTTTAAAATCTGTTAAAGTATTAAAGTTTAATATATATATATATATATATATATATATATATATATATATATCTTTATATATATATATATATACAACTTTAGTACTCCTCGTCCAGATATACTTATATATATATATATATATATATATATATATATATATATATATATGTTTTTTATATTTATAGAAACTATGTAGTGAATTTAATTAAATTAATTAAATGCAATAAAAATTTATTGAAGTACTAGTCTTTAGTTACATCCTATTTCTTTAAATATCCACAAAATTTTTATTTGGTATATATATTTGCTTGTTATTAAAAAGAGAACATTACTATGAAAGAAAAAACTAATAGAACATTCATTCCAATTTCTGAGCAATTACTACAGAATGTTATATACTAGGACATCATTCGTAATCATCCTTAATCACAATTGCCACTGTATGAATAATAATTATAATTAAGAATGCGAATTATAATGTACGAGTATAACATAATGTAAATATCTGTAATGATTTAGTATAATAAGTCATATAACAATTAGTCATATAACAATTTAAATTATTATTTATTTATTTTCATTTTTTAATTATAGTATACATTTAAAGTGTTTTTTAAGCCTTTTTTATATACATACATATGTACATGTATAGGATATTCTTTGTCAATGGTGCTTATCAACTTCTTTTTAATAACACGGTGCGATTAAAAAAAAAATACCCAACAAAATGATATTGTTTTTCTGATAGGCGCTGTGTATACTACACAAAAAGGATCTGTTTTTTGAATTTTCGAAACACCTCCAAAATCTCGGGTTACGGGTAAAAAACCGGTTTTCGGACCTATGTGGATTATGTGTTGTGGCATCATTGTACCGTGCCTTTTTAAAGACGAAGAAGCAGGAATTTTACTAAGAATGACCACCGCTACAGTGCGGTGGTTAAAATTTTTTTTGCCTAAAATGGAAGAGCTGGACTTGACTCACATGTGGTTTCAATAAGACGGTGCTACCTCCCATACAGCATATGAAACAGTAGCCCAATTAAGAGGCGAGTTCGGTGAACAGATTATTTCACGTTGGAGCCGGTCAATTGGCAGCCGAGATCATGCGATTTAACGCCTTTAGACCATTTTTTGTGTGGCTATATTAAAGCTCATGTCTATAGGGAAAAGCACGCAACGGTTGACGTACTGGAATTCAATTTAAGAATTCATTCGTAAGATACCGGCCGATATGTTGGAGAGAGTATGTCAAAATTTACCCAGTGTGTGAACCATTTGATGCGTAGCTGCGGTCAACACTTATATGAAATCATCTTTAAACATCTATACATATATAAAAGAGGACTATAAAATACGTTGTAATTTATGTTCGTTGAAATGTAAGCCCTTAAACGGAAGGTGAAGTCAATACGAAGGATTTTATGGTTTTTGTAGGTCCGTCCTTTGATTCTAGAGTTATTGACGTTAGAGTGAACCCCTTTTTATTGCATAAATTTACTTGAAAACGAAATTTGTTACAGCATTTAAGCTTTGTGTAAGTTAGAAAATATTTTTAAAACTGTGAATTAAAAAAGCATATGTAAAAAGCTTTCATTTGGTGTGTGGCTACACTATTGTTCAACTGGGTGGAGCCACGCTCATATAAAATTTTTATTTATATGTCTATATCTTTAAAACGGTAATAGTAAGAATCTCTAAATTGGCCCAAATGAGTTTATGGTCAATACAAATATCAGTCAAAAAATGGGCTGAATTGGAAAGTGGGAGTAGCCTCTTCCATATAAAGTAATAATTGATTTTTTATATCTTTGGAACGGATTCTGAATTTGATCTAAATAACTTAGTAGTAAAAACACATCAACAGTCCAAATATGAGCGAAATTGAACAAGTGGGTGTCGCATCTCCCACACAAGTTAAATATTGTTTTTTATATATCTGGCGTACGATTAGAACGGATAGCTCTGAATTTGGTATAAATGACTTCTTAGGTAGTACAAACCATCAGTTAAAAAGTAGGAGGAATCGAATAAGTGGGCATGGTACCTCCCATACAAATTAAATAATAATTTGTGCATGTCTTTGTATATCGCAAATGACAAAGAAATCCATTAGATACATACAATATGTACATATGTAATTTATATATTAATGGGATATTTTTTATTTTAATTTTAATTATAATGTATGTATGTTAATAGCTTTTTTGTTTTGTAATAAAAAGAGTAGTAGTAGTGGTATGAAGTAAGACGTATATGCAAGTAAGAATAGTAAAAGAAATATGAGCACCTTAAAACCATCATATGTCCAACTGCCTAATTTTAAGATACACGTCTGTACGTCATAGGGAAAATATTCAACATCAATTGAACATGATGATTTATAGACGGCAGGTGGTTGCCATATAACTAATCCATTACTATGGACTGTTGCTTTTGTCATTAGAGTAACTTCGTAATGCCCGTCAGCACTGTAAAAATGACAATTTAACGAAACAAACAAAAAAACCTCCTCAATTAAAAATATGATTTAATTATTTTAAAATTACAATTAACAAAAAATATAAAATTATTATTTTAATAGAATATGTAAGTACATATCATATTATCATTATGTAATTTGTTGCAATTTTTTGTTGTGCTCGTATATATAAATCCAGTATTTATAACCTATTTTAACCTGAATGAAAGAATTTATCTTTATCATCAATGGGTATAACATATATACACTATATATGTATATATTAGTAAATGGAAATACGCTTTAATATATTTAACACATACTTACATATTCACGTACACTCTGTGAAATTCATTTGTATTTGTATTTATTGTTCACTTGTTTTACTTTTGAAGCCCCTTTAGCAAAGAATATCAGGCAGAGTAAGAAAAGTGAAATACAAAACTAATAAATTCACAAATGCAAATTAGAGCTAAGCGCTTTAAATTTTCACATACATATTTTCGTATAAAAATTAATTCAAAAAAAGGACAAATGTTGTTTTATAAAATGGAGTATAAAGCCCGTATCCAGATCGTGATGAATATTTGACAATTCTTGATAACATATAATAAAAATCATAGTATTATATGGCGGAAATTCTCTTTTGGACTTCACGTTTTTTTTTTTTTTTTTTTTTTTTTTGTAGCCTATCACATCAGTCTATATGTTAGAGCAATGTATGCGACCGATCAGTTAGTTAACCTTATTTAAATTATTTTCTTTACCTTATAATTAAAAAAGTGGTACAATTACAAATAGGGACTAGCCACTATGGAACTAATTATATTTAAAAAAGTTTATAAATTATAAATTTTCTTAATTTAAATTCTTCTTCGTTTAAACTAAGCAATTAAATTACAACATTTACGAGTATGTCGATAATAACCTTTATTACGAGTTTATAATATTGCCAACTATTTGTTATTTAATGTTAGCTCTTCTCATCAGGTTTTTACTATATATATACAGTGAGTGTCATCCAAAATCGTACAGCACCATTTGTTTTAATAACTTGAAATTGGACAGGCAATATAAATTTATTATATAAATATTTAGAAGACACATCAATATTTAGAACAAAAACATGTATTTCAACACAAAAAATAAAATATAATAAAATAAAATAAAATAAAATAAAGTAAAATAAAAAACAAAATTCAGTTCTTTTAAAACAGTATTGACAAGAATTTAAAAAATATCGCAAAACTCATGATTCACTTAAATCGTACACTTATATAAAATTCTGATTAAAGCACAAAAAATAAATAATAAGTTAATGTGAAATATTTTTAATGTTTTATTGTTACTTTGTTACTTTTTAGATTCTTCTTGGAATGTACTCCACAAGATTTTTTCACATTAAAGGAGTTATTTTATTCTATTCTTTTTGATGTGCTTTTCGTAGGACTCTTATGTAAGATATTGGTATTCCATAATTTTTTGTCCGCTTTTTTCCACAAATGTTCGACAGCGTTCATAGCTGGTAACTGGGATGGCGTTTGAATTACCTTTAGACAGTTTTATAGCATCTAGAGCCAACCAACATGGGCTTAAATATTCTTTAAATCTTAAAATGCCAATTTTTTCACAATTTTTTTTTAATTGTACTTTTTAACTCTTAGATAGAAAAATTTATATATATTGCCTTCAACAAATACTAAGTTACAAACTCCAGCAGCTGATATACAACCCAAAACTATTTGTGATATCCAAGCTTGCATTATCAATTTCTTTATTGAGTTTTATCCACGCCATTTGTTTTCCATAAGAGCAAAATATATTAAAGTTCGAATTTTCTATGAATATTATATCGTTCCAGAATTTGGTTGACTATTTGAGATCGTCATTGGTAAACAATAGTCTTCTAAATCTAATATATGTAGTCTTTTGTTTCAGGGTTCGCAAAAACGCGGGTTTTTTTAAAAAGCCCAACCTACTTGGTTTAATTGGGTTTTATAATTACTTCCGAATTCCGTTTAAGTTGACAATATTTTTATTTATTAGTACAATTACGATGTTTTAGTATTTATAATGCAATTTTGCACTCTTTGTCAGATCAAGGCGGCATTGTGCACTGCTAAAACTCGATGATCGGAGCAGACTGCAATTACTTCATTGAAACCATGCATTATGAGAAAAACGGCCGAAATATAAAGACATACATAACTAAGTTATTTCTTTGCATGAAAACGCTCGGCCTTACCTCGCAGAAGTTTTCAAACAATTAGAAACAATCAAATGCCGCCCCCGCAGTATTTTCTAAACATTGCTCCTCCTGACTATTGGCTGTTGCGACAAATCACTTTTTTTGAAAAAAATATAAAATCGGTTTCAAAGGTGAGAAGTTTTTCTGAGACGGGATTTGAGAATTGGCTAAGAGGTTGGGAAAAGACGTAAGCAGAGATTTAACAAACCTGGTAATTTATTATCTCTGTACTCATAATACGTTAATTATGCTTATTTTTATTGTAAATAAACTACGAAAACCTTTAAATAAAAAACCCACCCTGGTTTTATTAAATTTATTACCCAATAAAACCCGGATGAATTTAATTAGGTTACCAAGTGGGTTGCCAACCCTGGTTTGTTTTCATTAATTCGGCTATGATAGCTGTTAAGATGGAATAATTATTGTATCGTAGACGAACTTTCTTCCATCTCCAAATAAACTTTCAATTAGCCGACTAATTTTGGGGGCTAAAAGCTTAGTCTTTTCTTTATTTTCCTGATTATCTAGCGCTCCAAATTATGAATTAACTTTAATTTAAAACATTTTTTAGTTTTATTTTTTATACAATTTTTTTTTCGTATCTTTTAAATATATACGTATTAGAAACTATTACGTCTACGATTAATTATTTCCGATATTTGCGATAAAAATTTTCCTTTCTTATAATGAAAGCTTACCAATTGTCTCTCATTTACACTACTCAGTTTAACTTTTTTACTTCAACTACCAATCTAAATTAAAAAAATGTCAATTACTTAATTAATTGGTATTTAAAATTAGTGAAAAGAGCTATGATTTCTTCTGTACGATTTTAAATGACGCATTGATATTGCACGTTCTCACAGTTTCACTAAATTTTTTTAATCTTTAAATTGAATAAGTTACAATTGTACCATATTTTGGGACTAAAAATAACACGCACAATATAAAAATAACAATTTAAATAATATCGCAAACAAACAACAAATGGCCTAAAATGAATGAATACTTTTGACAACCATAGTTTACGATTTTAAGTGATATATGTATACTGTATATACAAATTATTACTGATGAAATTTTAGTAAATAAGATCACAAACTGAAAAAGCAGATTTAGAAAAGTGTTTATTCGTGCTGAAAATAATAATAAATGACATAAACTTGATAATTCCAAGTGGAGAAACGGAATAAGTAGAATTAGAAAATTTAGATAAAAAACATTTCTGAATTAAAAGGTACGTTGATATTTCAACACATAATGCTTTAAACACATAGATGACTACTACAATCGGACAAAAATAAAATACACACGTTTTTATGAATACGATTATTTTAAGAGCAACACAGCTACACAGCTAAACGACTAATTTTGCTGCTGTAGCCAACTTAGGCGTATTTTCATTTTGTTTGGCTACTAAATAATAAAAAAACATCACAAAATTCAAATGCTATAAAATTATTGATAATCAAGAAGTGTGTTTGTTCTTGCCTTATAATAATGCTTTATAAAGAATTATGTAATTGAATTTTTATAGGTCTAATATACAATCATGCATTTTGTTTTGTTTATAAAAGTTAAAAAAAGTTTATGTGGCGCTACTGACATAAGAACGCATTTTACCAGACACAGCTGTTTATATTTTTCAATTATTTTATTGTTTTGGTAACTTTTAACACATACTATACATAAAAACAAATAGATCTGGATGAAATTCTTATTAGAGGGATAAACAAACGTACAATAATTCATATATATACGATCTAGGCTAGGCAGATTATAAGAATATAAAAAAGAAGGAATGCGCATGGAAAAATTGATGCAATTGTGAATTTAAATAATAAGATAGTTGTGATGACAATTTTAATATTTATCAAAATATCAATTTTTTTCCGGATCAGCTGCTTATTATGCTGATGTCGTGTCCAATATATTTAAGTAGCTGACTACACGACTACAAATGCTGCTAACGGCAATTGCAGTCTCATAGCTAGCTGTCGTCTATGTGTTTAAAGCAAACTTTACAAATTGTTTATTGAAAATATGTGTATTGTGGTTTATAGTGCAATGTTGGTTAATTTGTTCAATTTAAAAGTTTGATTAAAATAGAGCCACGCGATGAATGTTTTAGAGACTTGGGAAGATTAAAGAAATTTAACAAATACTTCTTTAAATGCAATAAAGTTGTTTTTTTTTCAAACATCATTACATTCGAAAGATTCTGTAAGAGATTTTCCTATATGTAGTAAAACAGATTTAAAAAAATATAACAGTAATCGTTTGTACTTGCATACTGATGGACATTAACATATTTCACAGAGTGCATAACATTGCGTGTACATATGTCTTAAAAAAAATTATTTTATTGTTTTATCATCTTAATACACTGATTAAAATTATTTCTGAACTTTTAGTTGTTGTATTTATGGAAATTATGAACATGCAGCATCAAATATTAAATCATTACCATTTCATTTCATATACTAATGTTATAGGAATCTTAATTTTTAATTAATATTGAAAATGAAAAGAAGTTGTTCATAGAAACCACATGTCTTCTAAAACTAGTCGTGGTAAATTTCTTTTTTATTTTCAATTCCAATCTTATAACCACTAGATGACTGACCAGATACTCAGTCACCTATTGCGTTTTGAAACTGAATTTTTTGTAGAAGTTGATTACAGTCATTGTACTTGAAACGTCTTGAGAGCTCCTAACTTCTAATACATGGTAAAGTTTTCTTTTTATTTTCAATTCAAACCTTATAACCCTTATGTGACTGACCAGATACTCGGTTACCTACTGGGTTTTGAAATTGAATTTTTTTGTAGAAATTGATTACAGTTGACGTACTTGAAACTTCTTGAGAGCTCCTAACTACTAATACGTTACAAGTTTTTACATCTTTAAGAATAATTAATAAATTCATGTAGACATATATTGCCAACTTCCTTTCAACACCATTAACTGTACGACAAGGTTCCCGGTTACCTTTATGCGTTTCTATGAAGAGATGCTAGTGTTAGAAAATGTTTCTCTCCTCTGTTATAAATTACATGGACGAAGGACAACAAAAATTATTTTGCAAATGTGACCTTCAAATTGCTATGGGACAATTACTCCAATTTTTAAGTTATCTGGTTGTTTTACACTAGTTTCAGACTCTTTTTCAAGTATAATCTCTATTGCAGTTCAAGTGTAAGTTTTTGCCGTCAATTTAGAATTTTTACGCTCTGCTTTTCAGCAGATAATTGCGAGCTAAGGTCTGTGAACGCGAATTGTGCATTGTGTTTCATATATACTACTACGTTTTTACCTTTTTAAAAACGCGTATTTATGATTTCGTAGATTTTAATTAAAACAGAATAAATTTTTTGTTTGGTTTTCATTAAAAATGCTTTATTAAAAACAGTTTGGTGCACCACTGTTTGTAACCTTTTTACTGGCAATAACAATTTTTTATTCTTAATTACTCCGTCTGTTTACAATCTTGTTAACAACAATAATTACTCGAGAGATCTTTCTGCTTAAAGATCTTCCAACCCCATCGTAGTTATAACATAGGTTCGATCACAACCTTTTCAACCAGAGGTTATCCACACTTAACTTTCTTTACTGAGTTATCTCCAACTAAACTGGTTTTTTACTTCACGATTCACTTCACGAGTTTACTCCTTATTAACTCTCTTCACACAAACTGTACTCGCTGAGTTTACTTTACTTAAACTGCTTCTTGTTCGCATCGATGTGCTTTTTATATGGCTGAGTAAACAATACATCGAAAGCTCTCGAATTTCTCGATATTTCATGTAGATTCAATTTCTATCTTTTAATTTCTTCTTAGTTCTATTGTAGCCATGCGTATGTAAGCATCTACCTCTTTCAGCTCTAAGTATTTGTTATTGCTTGTCTGTTACTTCTTTTTTTTGCTGTTAGTTTTTGTTGTTGCTGTGTTATTATTATTTTCTTTATCTCTGCTAATGTTTGTTGTCGGTTCTGGTTATTTATAAACAGCACGTAAAGTTATTTTTGCAGCTTTTGCTTATTTATTTTGGCGATGTAACAAACGACAGTTGTTCTCAAACTTGATTTTCGTAACACTGCCTCCCACATAAGCCTGTTCGTCCCGAATAGGCTCATTACTTCCTCTCCCGTAAATTGCCAATCGTTCTATGTGCACTACTTTCATTTTAGTTTTTCGGCCGTTGTGTTTCTGTATTCAGTAAACTACATCAGTCTACAGTAAACTACATTTAGTCTCTTGATTACCTTGTAGGGTCCATCCCAGTTAGACTGTAATTTGGGAGATAGTTCTTTCTTCTGCTGTGGATTATAAAGCAGTACTAATTGCCCCTCTTGGAAGCCCTCAGTATTTGACGATCGTATCTGGCTTTCATTCTATCTTTGGTTTCTCGAGGTAAGTTGTTTCTTTTTCCGCGGTAGATTTGACTCTATACTCTAAGTCACCGGGCAATTTTAACTCAGTTCCAAAAATAATTTTGGCGGGTGATCTAGACGTTGAATCGTGGACGGCCCATCGGTATACTAATAGAAATTTCTGAATGAGTTCGTCCCAATCTTGCTGCTGCTCGCTAACCACTTTTGGCAAATATTCCTCTAGAGTTCGGTTGAATCGTTCTACCATTCCGTCCATTTGCGGGTGTAGCGGCGTCGTTCTAATTTTCTTTATGTCATATATCTTACACATTTCTTTGAAAATGCCAGACTAAAAATTTCTTCCCAAACGAAAACATTCACATTGCCTCCTGATTGGGTATAGCATACACTTCCGGCCACTTGCTGAAATAGTCCATATAACGAAAACATAACGATTTCCGGCATTGCTGACAGGAAAAGGGCCTGCTCCGTCCATCGCTATCCGCTCGAATGGGACTCCAGTGTTGTATTGTTGTAGGTGACCTCGAATTCTTCTTAGCTGCCAGGCACTGTGTGCAGTTTGCTATCCAGTCGGCCACTGCTTGTTGAGATCCAACCCAATAAAAACGTTGTTTTAGCTTTTCCAGAGTCTTCGTTATCCCAAGATGTCCCCCACTAGGTCCATTATGGAACTCATTCAAAACTTCATTCATCTTGGAGGAAGGCACTACTATCAGGTTGGATGAAGTTTTACCATCAGAACTCTCCCAGTGACGATATAAGCATCCATTAATCAACTTCAAACTGTCCCATTGTGCCCAATATGCTTTTGTAAGAGGATCATCTGCTGATATTTCATTGCGAGTAGGCCGTCGGTTCTCTTCTTTTGCGGCTATAATCTTTGCCAATATCAGGTCACTCCTTTGCGCTCCTGACCAGTCTTCGTTTGCATTTAATTGCGTTAGGCGGATATCAAGGACAGATTCCTTCCGCTCAGCTTTCACACAGTTTTTACATTCCAAATTACAAGGCCGACGTGAGAGAGCATCAGCATTTCCATGTTTTATGCCCCTTCGGTGTTCAATGTTAATGCCATAAGCCTGGAGGCGCTCAATCCAACGTGCCAACTGTCCTTCAGGGTTTTAAAATTGCACCAGCCATCTCAGTGCGAAATGATCAGTTATGGTAATGTTTTATGCATTCCAGCACTGCCAGTAGGTCACATCGAGTTACACAATAATTTCGTTCAGGCTTTGACAGCGTGCGACTATAGTAGCCAACGACTGTCTCCGTCCCATTGACCACCTGTGAAATACCAATACCATATTTAGTATCACTGCCAAGGATAAATTCTTCACCTGGGACTGGATATGCCAAAACCGTTGCTGTACACAATAAGTCTTTTAATGTCTGAAACGCCTTTTCTTGTGACTTATCCCAATCATACGCCCTAGATTTATTAGTGAGCTCATCTAAGCTTGTTGCCACGGTCGCGGAATTAGGCACGAAGCGTCTGTAGTATGTGCAAAGTTCCAAAAGCTGCGTAATTCATGAAGATTTTGGGGGCGAGGCCAGTCCTTTACTGCTCGTATTTTATCTTCATCCGTTGATATGCCATCTACTGCAACTAGATGCCCCAAATATTTTACCTGTTTTTGGAACAATGCACGTTTCTTCACGCTTAATTTTGGTCCAGCCATTGATATTCGTTGCAGAACTTCTGCCAGATTTTTGAGGTGTTCGCCAAAAGTTCTACCCATCAGGATTATGTCGCCGAGGTAAACCAGACAAGTCTTCCAGTGTAACCCTTTTAGTACGCGCTCCATAAGCCGCTCGAATGTGGCCGGCGCATTTCAGAGCCCAAATGGCATAACTTTAAACTGCCACAAAACACCGTTCGCACTGAAAACAGTTTTCTCCTTATCCTTGTCTGAGATCTCTACCCACCAATAGCCCCTTTGTAGATCCAATGTAGAGAACCATTTTGTTCCAGCTGGCGTGTCGAGCGTATCGCCAATCATTGGTAGCGGGTAGCTGTCCTTTTTAGTGACATCATTTAGCTTCCTTTAGTCTAGGCAGAATCTTGTACTACCACCTTTCTTTTTGACTAAGAGCTCCACGGACTCGATGATGGTTCGAAAATACCGCTTTTCTCCATTTCATTGACCAGCTCCTTAACCTCATTACGCTTTGTCAGAGGTATACTTCTGGGTGCCAGTTTTATCGGTCTCGCTTTGCCAGTATTAATTTCATGTTTGACTGTGACTAGTTGTTATACCTTGACTTTTATTTTTAGTGGAAAACACGCAGGCATACTTCTTTAGCAACTTTTTGGCTTTATTTCTTTCTGAAGCTGCTAGATTTGCTACCCATTTCTTTACATTTTCGTCAAATAACCTGAGGTCCTTGGCTAATATATCGGCAGGTTCCGATAATCATTCGCAGCTTATAATCCCTTCTACTGGAGCACATTGGCCTACCTCGGAGTTTTCGTAAGTGAATTTTTCGTGGCTTGATAAATTGAGCACTCTCACTGGGACTATTTTTTTTTTTTTATTAGATTTGACAATGGCCTTTGCTGACAACATGGCCACCTTAATTGCTGCTGGTTCCACTAACCACAAGCGGTTGTCCTCACAATCTCCCTCTATACGTGCCCATATCAATGACTCAGTCTGAGGTGGTAGCTTTTGTTGTTTTACACCAACTAATCTTCTGGTGTGCACTTGATGCTGGTATCCCACGCCAAGAGGTAAATCTACACTACGCCAACTCATTATCTGTTGCCCCAATGATAACCTCGTCTACATTATCGGCGACAATAAAAAAATGACTCACGGTACTGTTCGCTTTAGTCACCTTCACCTCAATTTTTCCGTAGACGGTGGCAGACTCTCCAGTAGCTGTTCGTAGTTTGATATTATTAAGTACCTCACACTTTCCCTTTCGGGTTTGTTTATAGACTGTGTCGCACCGTTGTTTATAGTGAAGCTGTATTGTCTACCATTAATGTACCCGCACGCTGTAAGGTTGCTGTTATTTTTCTGTTATTTTTTTGTGGGAGCTAGCTCTTGCCCCTCAGTTTTCGTTTAACGGAGATTCTTTTGTTGTTTGATGATAGTTGGCCCGTTTATTATTTCTCGGTGGTGAAACGGATCTGGACCTTTTGCGTGGCGCTTTACAGTTTCTCTGGAATTGGCCACTCTTTCCACAATTAAAACATTTCAATTTTGATTTCTGCTTAGCTAGGAGCCGCTTTACCAGCTCCTCTGTTTTTTTGATCTCATCATCTTTCTCTGCCTGAACTTCTGGATTACGTACCCTGTGTATTTGTATTTGTATCGAGCGAGCTGTGTCCGGAGCCAGTAGAACACCACAGATCGCCTTTTGTGCTGCACATACAGCTAGTTTAACATAGTGGTCTAGTATGCCGTAAACAAAGGCTTCGGTCTTCAGATGATCTACTAGGGGGTGATTTTCACCTGGATAGGTTAGCAGCACCAACCTCTCGACTTCCGTTGCAAAGGCTTGCAATGATTCATTAGCCGTCTGTGTTCGGCACCTTAACTCCATGCGGTACAAATCGCGTTTGTGCTCGTCACCAAATTTACGCTGTAGCGCCACCACTAAGTCATTGTTATTGTTTCTGCAGCTGGCTGGCATGGTTTCTAAAATTTCTGCTACAGCACCTGTTAACGCCAAAACTAATCCTAGAGCCTTCTCTTGAACGTCCCATCCATTTCTGTTGGCAACTGTCTCGAATTGGAATTTAAATACGAATAGGAGTGAGCTACCATCAAAGCAAAGTGTTTTTATTCTGCTAGAAACTTCTGGTTCCGGTTGCTGGCACTGTTTTCTAGATTTGTTACTCTTGCGTCGACTTCATCAACCCTTTTGCTTACCGTCTCATGTATTTCTTGCAGCTTATCTGTTGTTGCTCTAAAAGTTTCGCGTACCTCAGCCAAGAGTTTTTTGACTATCGGCTCTAGAAGTTTCGCGTTCTTCAGCCAAAAGCATTTTACTCTGTACTTACATTTTTTCCATCATAGCAGCAAGCAGTGCATTGGTATCCGTATTACTTTTAATGCCCCTCCGTTGAAGATCCTCATACAATTGATTTGCAATTCAGTCTTTGTCCCAGTTGACGGAAACTCCAATTTTGCTAACTCACGCCTAAGGCGATCCACATTTAGTTCTCTGAACTTCATTCTATTATTTTATTTTAAAGGACTACAATCCCACTTCGGACACCAATTTTTAGGTTTTTACCTTTTTTAAAAACGTGTATTTATGAGTTCGGAGATTTTAATTAAAATAAAATAAATTTTGTGTCTGGTTTTAATTAAAAATCCTTTATTCAACACAGTTTTGTGCACCACTGTTTGTAACCTTTTTCAGGCAATAACAATGTTCTGTTCTTAATTACTCCATCTGTTTACAATCTCGGAAACAACAACAATTACTCGACACAATGACTTGTGCTGGTACTAGGAAAATAGGTTATGGGAAGGAGGATAAAAGGAGTAGTATTTATGGATGTTTGATTTATATTTATATACGTCGTAAGTGGCAGAGAAAACTATCGAGGGAAGATCGTTCCACAGACATACGGTGCGGCAAAAAAACGAATTCTTTCTATAATGCGTTGTGCGATTCATTAGACAATCAGCTACAAAGAGATACGCTCTACGAAAAAAACGAGTACTACGTGAAAATATGTGATAATTAGGAATTAATTCCCTTATTTTGTCATTCCGTTATAGTACCGATAGAACAATAAGTACCTTCGCCCTCTCCTGTATGCGGTAGAGAAGCTCCAAAATAGACTTTGAAGCATGGTCTATGAGAGTTGTATACCATTTTGGGTCTGTTGTCTTGTAAGTATTAGGGAGATCAGATAGAGTGAAGAATTTCTTGCACTGTCTTAATTCTTGAATGCTTCTTATGACACATGAAATATGTAGTCGTTCCAATGAACATCAAAGTGAATTCTCATGTCTAGAACATCAAGAGGTTCTGATTTGTCAATATCTTCTACATTATCCATAGACACAGATGGCAACACACCACCACGTCTGAGTGTTAAAAAGCAGCATTGGATCTTGCTTGCATTAAAATCGAGACTGTTCCCACGACTTCACTCGGAGATTTTCGCCAAATCTTTCGTGAGTATGTCGTTCATATTCATACTTTTCGCCCCAATCTCCAAGAGGCTAGGCCTACGATCAAAAGAGTATGAGAGACAAATGTTGTTGTCATCTGCGAAAGAGTAGATAGGATTCAGTGTAAGAAGAAGATTAGTGTTAAGAAATATTAGAAATAGCGTAGGAGAAAGAACATAGCCTGTCGGCGCTATAAAATTGCATAAAAATGTTTTTCTGATATTCTCTTTGTCTTGTCTAAATACATGAAATCGTCTATTACACTGATACTTTTTGTATTAGATATTTTAAAATTTGCAATACTTTTGTTGTCTTGTTCAGCTCGGCTAGAAGATTGTTGTCACTTAGATCCCCATCTTCTTAAAATCATCGTCTGGTACCTTTTGGTCATATTCAATGTTAAACAATCGACTGTATGATTCGATTGCATATTTTTTTGTTTTTGGTTTTTGGAATATATTTTAAAATTTATTGCTTTTGGAGAACCTTGCGGAATTGATGTTGATTTTTAAAACTTTAACTAAAATATCTAACAAACCAGTAACATTTTATTAATCTAAAAGCAAGCAAAATTATGTTTGGAAAATGTGTAATGAAATCCAAAAGAAGTGATATTTATACATGTATCATTTTTTAATACAATTTTCATGGAAAATATAAGCGTAAAACTAAATATTCATAAGCATTTGCGATTTTACACCACAAATCTTACATACAAAAGTTGCTCGATTAATTAACACACATTGTTCGAGTTATTTGTTAGTCGAATTTGGCTATTTTCGTTATTCGATCAAGTAAAGACAAAAAATTTTTCGATTAATCGAACAATGATTACTCGAGTGGATACTCTAATAGCATTATTATGACTTTTTCTTTTTTATCACTTACGAACATAAGGTCGCCTTTTTGCTGAATTCAAAATTTGTAAAAAATAATATACGTTTGTTTTTTCGTACTATTCTTCCAGCGTTAGAATCCAATAAATCATTTTCTTCTACAGTTCAAGAGATCGGTAGTAACATGTCTTTCTGAGTTTCTATGGGAACTAACTAAGGGTTTTCTTCAATATTTGTCTGATTTACAACTGGCCTTGCAGGGAATGGGATCGCAAGACCAGATTTCTTTTGTAACGTACTTTTCTTGATTTGACAAGTACTTGCACGATATCCGTATAATTGCTCATCCATAGCATATTAACATTTTACATATATCACGAAATACTGCTGCTTTATGGGATTTGTTACGTGATGAACGAGATTTATAATTACACTGGTCTATAGCAAAAAAGCCTTTAAATAATATAATGGTTTTGATGCGCTGAATTCAAATCCGTTTTCAGTTTTTTTCCATCGGAGTTAAATTTTATTTTTATGGGCGTGGCTAATTTTTCGGCCAAATTATGGTAGTTATGTCAATATACAGCCAGAGACTAAGGTTTAAATACAGATACCAAATTAGGAGTTTTAAGGATAGTAACTATTTAATAAACATTTTTTGTATGCAGTTTTATTTATTACCATGTATGATGAACAACAAAAACAATTATTTTTACTACATTGCAAATATAACGGTAAATATTAATAAAACAAAAATAAGCATGGAACAACATTTTAAATACACGTTGATTTATTATGATTATCCTTCGATTTCTTCAGGATTTCCTATATAACACTCAAGATGTGCGCATGATATCGCTTATGCATTAGACAAGCGTGGTCATCCAAAAACTTTAAAAAATGTTACAGGAGCAAGGGTATAGAGGCAGATTTCTGCGAAAAGAAAACACTAATTAGTGAAAAAATGGGCGACTGCAAAAATAAGGACGTGGAATCTTAGAAAACTGGTTTTTTTATAGACGAATGTAAATTAAATTTGTTTTTAAAGGGTTTTTGTGCAGAAGATTAATGGAAACTCAAAACTGCCCTTGGAGCAGGAAATTTAATTCTAACTGTGATATATAGGTGTAGCAATGTTATTGTGGGAGGAGCAATGAAGCACCTATAGTTGTGAATTTAGACTTTATGGATGGTGTAATGCAATAGTATCTATACAAGAACATACTGCAGAAAATTGCCAGTATACCGTTATATACCATTGGATCTTTCAACAGTACAAAGATAGAAAGCACATCGCAAGCTCTGTTAACGAAATTTCTAAACCATGTACCGCGGTAGCACTTACAGCCTTCTCAAATCATCAGACTTAAGACCTATCGTGTATATTTGGAATTTAATGAGGCGAAAATTGGAAAACAATACAATTGCAAGCAAGGATTCCCCAAAAGAGCATCCCGTGGATGTCTGGTTAGAAATATCGGCGTCTAAAACGGAAATTTTTGTTGTTTATATGCCTCGACGTCAGTAAAGACCCAGGGAGGCTCAAACAAATATTACATTGATATTTTGTAATCCATTGCTTATAAATATTAATGCGTATTTCAAGGTGTATTTAAACTTTTTACCCGTCATTTTTTATTTTTAAAAATTACCGTTAGATTTGCCATTAAGTAAATATTTTTTATTTTAGTTTTAACTTATTTATAAAGGTCACTAAAAATACGTACTTACAATTTTGGTAATACTTTTAGTTTTCTTAAAACTCAAAGTTTTTGAGATGTATTTAACTTTTAGCCTCTGACTGTATTTCATCATAATTTGAAAACAACTTGACCGATTTTAATACAGCTTCCACCAAATTTTTAGGAACAAAATTTCCTATAAATCAACAGAAATTTTTTTTCAGTTAAGCTAAAGCTTAAAATGTTGAGGATAAAATAAGCTACAAATCAAAATTAATGGAAATTTTCTTTTATGTCCCAAAAGCTACAAAAAAATTCTTAGAATATAAATTTTACATTTGAAGCATTAAAATAAAAGTCAGATATGTTGAAATTACAAAAACCCATAAAGGCAGCTGCCTAACTTTGATAAGAATGTGTAATGCATTATTAAGCAATGCACATAAATAATTAAAGAAAATGTCTGATAGGAAAAAACATACACATACGAGTATGTATATATAGGGTCCGCCATCTAATGTTTTTTTTTTCAACTAGTGCTTATTTCGTGAATGGTAACACTTAGCTCATGACTGATTTGACAGATAATTAGTTTTATCCTTCTGCTGAACGAATATGGTTGTGTATATGCTTGAACAACGCTGGGAATCTGGGCCTACGATCGACTTACAGAAGATGCCGATTTTGCCAAAAAAATCATCTTTTCAGATGAAGCTCATTTTGATCTTGGCGGGTATGTAAACAAGCAAAATTGTCGCATTTGGGGCACAGAAAACCCGCACGCATACATTGAAAAGCCGATACACCCAAGACGAGTCACTGTTTTTTGCGGATTTTGGTCCAGAGGCATAATCGGGCCATTTTTCTTCGAAAATGAGCATGGAGTGGCCGTTACAGTCAATGGCGATCGTTATCGGGCCATGTTGAACGAATTTTTGGTCACAAAAATTTAAGAGGAGAATATTAGCAACAATTGGTTTCAACAGGACGGCGCTACGTGCCACACAGCCGAAGCTACACTCGATGTTTTGCGCCCTGTTTTTGAAGATCGTATTATCAGCCGCAGAGCTAATATCGTTTGGCCACCTCGGAGCTGCGATTTGACACCGTTGGACTATTATTTGTGGGGTGCCAGTTGACGCTTTAAAGGACAATGAAGCCATTGGTCAAATACAGCTGCACACAATCGATAATGTGCTTACAAATTGAACCGATCGTGTAGGCTACTGCATGACCAGTAGAGGCAGCCATTTGAATGAAATTATTTTCCATTATTAACCGGAAGGATTGTACTTTCAAATAAGAAAAGAAATTTGAGAAAATATTCAGTAGTTTTTTTTTATAGCATTTTCAAAAGAAAAATTATTTGGCGGACCCTTTATAAAGAAACATTATTGTTCTTAAACATTCGGTAAACATTAAAATCGGTCAAGTCGTGTTCAAGTTTTGATGAAATCTATTGACATAACTACCATAGTTTGGGCGAAAAATTTGCCACGCCCATAAAAAAATTTGAGCCCGATGGAAAAAAAACTAAAAACGGATTTAAATTTAGCGCATCAAAATTATTATATTCCATATAGCTTAATATAATATTAATATAAAGGCGAGAAAATTTTTGTTTTTTGTAGACCAGTGTTATCGAAGTGATAGCAACAGTTAATGGCAAATTAATAAGTATCCACAACTGAAATAAATATTTGACTGATGAATATCAGACTATATCAAAATACCTAAAATTAAACTTAGTACATCTGAGCTGAAAGTCTTAAATGTATTATTTTTAGCAGATACGTTTTTTAATCTGTAAAAATTTGTATTTTCTATTTTCTATGAGATTTGTATAGAGTTACCCGGCTACCTAGTAGTACAAAGTATGTAGCTTTTTGTCAGTCACATAAGAGCTAAATAATAAATATTAAAAAGTGTGTGTATATTTTAGAATGCGTGGAAACTGTGAGCGTCAAAATAACCTTATGGTCTAGAATTTAGTCCTTATTTCAGCCTTTTAAAATACGATGTATTTAAATATTTTATACTTTTTAAAGTTTTATGTAAATCTTTAAAAAATTCTGAAAAAACACCAGAAACTTCTAACAATAACTGAAGTTGTACAACGAAAACGAAAAGTAGTCTACATTTTACGCGTCAAAAAAGTGCACAAGATTAAAACTATATCACAAAAATGAGTGACGTAGAAATATCTGGGAAGTGATATCATTTCTTAATAGGTGCTATGGAGTACACCAAGAATCTGATTTAAAAATTTTTGTAACACTTAAGAAAAAGACTTAAGGAATCTGTATATATTTCTCAAGCAAACATTTTTCCACGCTATTTTATATAGCAATTATGGAATTATTAAAGTAGTATGTTTAGTTATAAATGATATGATGTTTCATTTCATAAAATCCGATGGGAATTGACAAAGTTATTGAGTTATTTGATAGCTCCACATGAAAATATCATGCTATTATTAGCAAATTTTAAACAAAAAATTTTTTATAACCACCAAAGTTATGCAACAAAAACAAAATAGTCAAACAGCTGATTGAAAAACCCTGCGATTATAAGCAATTTTTACACTTTTTTCTATTTCAAATTGAGAAAAATATCAATTTGGAAGATCTTACATGTGGTGCTTTGGCCAATAGGTGCTATAACTCCGCCAATTTCCGTCGGTTTTAAAAGAGTTTAGTGTCATTTTATTTATAACTAAATAATCCAAAATTAGGACGGTTAATGTATTAAATAGCGTGTAAAAACGACTCTAAACTTGGACAATTTGGAATGAATTGGATAAAAATGATTTTGCTTTAGAAGATACACAAATACCTTAAGGTTACTTTTGTAAGTACACACAAATTTAATAGGTCTGTTGTTCTTCTTCCCAAATCCAACAAGAATGAAATAAATCGGTGAATATTTAGCAAAGTTATTAACTTATAAACGCATTAAGGTACAAGAAACCGCATTAAGGTACCCTTAACTCAAGATTTTGGGGGTATTTTGAAAATTTTAAAAACAGATTCCTGTTTTTCTCGACAGTAGCTTTACAAGAAAAGGTATCACTTCCAGGACTTTCTACTTCATTCTATTTTGTGGCATAGCTTTCTTTTTGTACACTTTTTTGACGCCTAAAAAAATGGAGTACCTTTCATTTTTGTTGTATAACTGTAGTTGTTGCAAGAATTTTGTTGTTGTTTCTTTAGAATTTTGTAAAGCCTTAAATAGAGTTTTAAAAAAGTATAAAATTATTAAATTCATCGTTTTTATAACGCTATCTTCGCACCACAAGTTTTTTTCGCCATTCGCTCTCTCTTTCTTCTTAATTACATAAATTTCCATACAAAATTTTGAGAGAGCAAATTGTAATAAATTCTATTACCCTGCGTATTACTTTAAAATCAGGGTCATCTCTAATTTAAATAAAACTTAGAAGATCATACGAGTTTGTTATACTTGTAAGCACTTAATTTAAATGTTTCATTACAGATTTAACATTGCAATTTTATTAAATTGACCTCCCTAAAGAACGGAAGAATCCAAGTAAGTAATACAAACAGAGAACGAAGTAATCCGAAGTCTCATGCGAACATAGCATAAGACTGAAATAAAGCCTAAGTATTAAATAATAAGGCAGTACACTTTATTTTGACGCTCACAGTAGATATGTATGTACATATTCAACCTTATTATAGTTCTGTAGTCGCAGTCGTTTTGTGAAATTTTTGTGATAGATTAAAGCAAAGTTTTGTTCGCTTCCTTCAACCCTTTATTGCCCGACGGTACTTACTTGTTATATAGGTATAATTTTGCGATGTATGATCATCAGTTCCATAAAGTACTGTATTTTCTTCCAAGAACAATTAACAGCTTTTGCTTTTTTACTCCTGTTGGTCATAAGATCAGTAATCTTTCAACAGTTCTAGTGTTTAGTGTTCTTTTGGAATGCGAGTTTTCGTTTAATTTAAATATTGTTTAAAATTGAAAAAGTGTGGGCTATAATTTTTTATTTCAAGACATATACAAGCGCTATATATACGAACGGTAATAAAACACATTTTTTTTCCACAAAAGTTAGATAAAATCTAGATCTTTTGGCTCTCGATAATTCTGAGTACCAGGACCATTTTATATTCTTCCCGGCTTGGTAAAAACATGACTTTTTTTGGCTTAAATTATGTATGTCAAAAGCAAAAATTCTATAAAAAGGTTTTTTTTTTCAAAAAAGTTTAGTTTTTCCATGATAAAGGAACTTGGTCAATAAAGGATTAATCTATTATAAAAATGTCGAAACGATTTTGACTCGAGAACCATAATAAAGGTGACTATAATTGTTTCCCAATAAGAACGAATATTAATGAAGTAATGAATCCTTACATTAAATTAAAGCTAACTAATAATAATAATAAAAAAATTACAAAACAATTAAACAATACAATACTTTTGTAATAAACAGCCATTTGAACATAGATTCTGTTTTTACATCCTTTTGTTTAATATTTTATATTGTGTGGGGCTATCATACCCTAAACCAACGAAGACTGATATCTATCGATGTTATAATGGTTCCATTTCTTAGGCATATTATTTATTTAAATGTGGCGTATAATTGTGTGTATATGTGGAATTTTATGATCTTACATCATTTTAAATTTAAAAATTATTTAAAAACATAAAAACAGAAATAAAACTAAACAAATCAATATAACATACATATACTAAATATATATATATATATATATATATATATATATATATATATATATATATATAATATATATATATATATGTATATATATAAACAAATCAATATAACATACATATACTATATTTATATATATATATATATATATATATATATATATATATATATATATATATATACATATATATATATATATATATATTTTGTTTAGTTAAATATATATATATATATATATATATATATATATATATATATATTGTTTAGGTAAATATATATATATATATATATATATAACGTAAAAGTATAATATATATATATATATATATATATATATATATATATATATATTTATAATTCTAAAATATTTATAATATATATACACATGCATAAGCATACTTATGCATGTGTATTTGTATATGTATTAAAATTTTGTAAATAATGTATAAAAAATCTTGCGTATGTGTAAATGAGTTGTAAAAGATTTACCTTTACTTTGTAATGATAAAAACATATGTGAAAAATAAGCACAAAAAAAACTCTAGAAAAAGTTTTCACTTTTTCATTTGAAGTAAAAATAGTCAACTTACATTCATTCATTTTTGTATACAATTGACTGCTAGTGATCATATATACATACGTACGTGCATATATACTTGGAAATGTACACGTATGGGCCATATATGTACATATGTATGTATATGAGAATATGATTGTGTTAAACTATCGATAAAAAATTAATTACCGCTAAAATATCGTTTACCATTTATTATATTAAAAAGAAAATTTAATGAAAATATAAATAAAAAATCAATAAAATTTAAAAAGATTTAAAATACCATAAACAAAATAATTTAATCGAAGAAAAGATTTGTGGAAATGGTTAAAATTTTGACAATGATTAAACAAATAATAAGAATCTATGTAGTATACATAAGTGTTAAGTGGATTGTAATAGTAATAATTTTTGGGTCATAATTTTCCGTTGTGGATATATATGTATGTATATATGATATAAGGAATTGTTTCACAAAAGTTAAATGAAAATTATTTACATAATAGATAAACTTAAAAATTTTATTTGTTTATTATATAAGATTTAATCTAAATATATATACCATCTGTAAGTATGAATATTTGTATGTATGTAAGTAAATATGTATGTATGTTAGATAAGCGTATACATAAAAAAATAATTATAACTTATATACAAAAAGGATATTCAAATACTTCTAGAATGCCAATGTGATAAGCTAAAACGCTAACCATTTGTCTAATGACATTTGTTTAAAATGTCCTAAAATGCATTTTAATTTAAGGTTGAACTATAGACAATACATGTGAATGTTTTAGTTTTATTGTTTTGCTGTCTATAGCAAGAAATGTTATCAGTATGTAAATCCATATATATACATACAGTGATGTGAAAACTTAAAAAACTTGCTTAACTACAGTTATCTTTTAATACTTTGCTTTAAATTGTTTAAAATTAATATTCTTTATTTTTTGCTTAACAACTATAACAGTTCAATTTATTGTACTTACTTACATACACATAGGCCTACATACATACGATCTAATACCAATGCTTATGGTGTTCATACATCTAAATGTTCGAACAAAGTGGAGACATGTTTGAAAGTCTCTCTTTATATTGTACATACGTATGCGCGTATGTATGTACATTTACAAAGATTAATATTTGTGCAATTTAAAGCATTTAAAACATAATTTTGTTTACTATCTTCGTAGCATTAAAAACAAATTATTCCATTCGAGAATAAAATTTTGTAGCCTTTATATGTATCTAAATAAATAAGTTATTGTAATCTCTGTATTTAAATAAATTTTATAAAGAAATATTTAAGTGCGTTCGCTTTTTTTAATAAGCTTTTGCCTGTAAAAACTATTACGGGCTCGAAACAGACACAAATGTGACACATTGAGATTTGATAAGAAAATACATAAAATAAGAAAATTGCTGATAAATAACTGTACTTATTTTCAGTTAATATATTTTCTGTCACTCCTCTAGGGAGCAATTGGCCTTCCACAAAGCATCCATTGCTTTGTTTCAATTTAAGTAATTAAGTTGATTTTCAAGCTAAGTAGATGATTAATCCAGTGTATGTCGCCTCCATATGATTGTGTGTGGTGGGGAAGATCCTTGCTAAGCAGGGTTGGCAATCCATTGGGTATTGCAATATATTTAAAAAACAAGGGTGGGTTTTTCTAAAGGTTCTCGTAGTTTCTTTAAACAAAAATAAGTATAATTCAAGTATTGGAAGTACAAGTTAATTTGGTCCGGTTTTTAACTCAAAAAAGATAATGAATTTATATATTTATCAAATCAGTGCTTACGTCTTTTCCCACCTCTGAGTCTTTTGTGGCGCTCCAACTTTAAAGCCGATCTTATATTCTTTCAAAAGAATTGTGTCGGTGGCTTGCTAAAATATATTGTATCCCTCTAAACAGCCAATAGTCAGAAAAAGCAATATTCGGAGAATACGACGAGTGCAGTATTTAATCGTTTTTATCAATTGCTTGGAAACACTAACGAAGCGAGGCCGATATTTGTCATGCAAAATAATAACTTAATCATGTCTGTCTTTATATTCCGGCCGTTTTTTTCATGATGCACGGTTCAAACGAAGTAATTGCAGTCTGCTCTAATCACCGAGTTTTAACAGCTTATAGTACACAATGCCGCTTTGATCCCACCAAGTGTGCAAAATTGCATTATAAATACTAAAACAAAGTAATTGTACTAATGAATAAAAAATATTGTCAACTTAAACGGAATTCGGAAGCGGTTGGGCTTTTTAAAAAAACTCGTGTTTTTGCCAACCCTGTTGCTAAGTGGTGGTGGTGATCCTTACTTAGCATTGTAATATTTTAACACTAGGTGGCGTTTACTCCTGATCATTCGTCTGATGTTTGTCATCATCGCCAAAGGTACGCGGATGGTCAGGGGGCTTCTTTAGATGGGTTTGTCTGGAAGGAGGTTGAAGCCTCTTTATTAATTACTCACAGTCGCAATTAAATTTTTTTTTACCGCTTGTGTTATGCCTGTGCTCTAACCAATTCACCACGCCACCCCTCTCAGTTATAATATTAGCGAAACAAATTTCATTGCATTTTTGTTAAATTATTGGCGAAAATTACTCTTCGTTGTAAATTTGCAAATTATGTTACTGCAGATGCTCTGAATTTCAGCCACAAAGTGTGTGTTTCTTTTTTAGAACCTTTAGCAAATTGAAATTACTAAGCAAATCGTATACATAAAAATGAGTGCGTGTTTGTATGTATGTTTATTTGTTTGTTTGTGACTTAGAGGCATCTAAGCGGCTGAACCGATTTATTTTGCAATTATAACAGTATCTGTCTGCATGCCTTTTTTAAAAACATTTATTTATGAGTACATGGATTGTAGTTAAAATAAAATAAATCTTGTGTTTAGTTTTTAATTAAAATCCTTTATTCAACACAGTATTGTACACCACTGCTTGTAACCTTTTTAAAAGCAATAACAATTTTCTATTCTTAATTACTCAGTCTGTCCACAACTTTGTAAACAACAACAATTATTCGACAGATCTTTTAACCTAAAGATGTTCCAGCCCGACCGTAGTTATAACTTAGGTTCGATCACAAACTCTTCAACCAGAATTTACCAACACTAAACTCTCTTAACACCGAGTTCAAACAAATGAAACGTTCGCTGAGTTTACCACACATAAACGGATTGTTGTTCGCATCGATGTGCTTTTTATATAGCTGAGTAAACAACACTTCGAAAGCTCTCGAAACTTTCGATTATAAAGGTAGATTCCATTTCTTTCTCTTACTTTCTATTTAGTTCTTATGTAGCCATGCTAATGTAAACATCTACTTCCTTCAGCTCTTAGTTATTGCTTGTTATTGTCTGTTATTTGTTTTCTTTGCTGCTTAATTATTGTTGTTGCCGTTCTATTTTTATTTACTTACTCTCTTTGTTTGTTGTTGTCGATTTGGTTATTTGTAAACAGCACGTATAGTTGTCCTTGCAGCTTTTGTTTATTTATTTTTGGGGTGTTATAAGCGCAGGGGTGCCCAACCTGATTTTTGTAACAATACAAATTAATAGTCAAAAGTGGACTGAATTTTACAAACTAAATACTTATTTTTATATATCTTGAGAGTTCCTGTATTTAATTTGAATAACTTCATAGTTGATAAAAATCATCAGTCAAAATGTGGGCGGAATTACAAACTATACATTGATATTTGAAGAAGAACGGTTAACAGTAAAGTATCTGAATTTGTTGTAAATAACTTCATAGTAAATTCAGGTTATCATTCAAAGGGTGGGCAGAATTAGACAAGTGGGCATAGTACCTCTGGGGGCATAGTAACTGGGCGGGACTGGATAAGTGGGCGTGATACCTTTCATTCATGCTAAGTACTAAATTTCGTATAGATGGAGAACTGCAACAATTAGAGCTTAGAATCTACAGTTCCTTTCTCAAAGGAACTATAGCTCAAACGCTTGGAAAAAATTTAGTTAGTTAGTTCGTTAGTTACAACGGGTAGCCAGACATTGGTCCAGCTCACTTGTGTCCAATACTGATCCCACTGTAATACCCAATGAAAGTAGCGTCCAAGCGGACCTACATGTCCGCGCCCCGGCCTGAAACGAACCAACCAGACACATGCACAAAGGAAGAAATCCCGCTAACTTTTACATCAGCTAGGTCCCATATGGCATGTAGAAACGGACTGCCAAAGAAAAAAGTTCTCATATCAAAAAAATTCGAACCTCATCCTTACAACTTCTACAAAAATCATTGAACGGTAGACCCAGTTTCCTAGCATGTGCACTATCTACCCAGTGCCCAGTGATAACAGCCACCATGTTTTGAAGCCTATGTCACAGAAACCTTAAGATAGACTCCGAACAAACCAAGTTTATCTTGATACAGAGCACGTGGGTTTATTGTCGCTACGTGTTTGTTAAAAAATTTAACTAAGATAACTTTTAAGATAATAATTAAAATTGGGGGTACCAAAGCACGCCGGTAAGTATTAAATATTTTTTAAAAATTTTGCAAAAAAGATATAAATTAGTAATTTACTTATTTTACACCTATTTAACACCTAACCCTGTTCTTATATTTTATGATTTTTTTTACACGGTATCGGTTGGAAGGCGTCTTCTTTGTAAAAAACAGAATTAGGTGTTTTGCATATATAAACAAACAAAAAAACATGGCTGTTTAAAGGCCATTACTTCAAATTGCCTTTAACTAAAGACAGGATTTTAACGGGTAGATAATTTGTGATTCATTATTTTAAGTATAAAAGTGAGCGTAAGGCTGAAGGGAAGATCATTTAACCTGTAACTTTTAGAGTTAAGTTTATATTTGAATTTGTCATATATATACATTATTTTCAATATGACAACTTCACTTCACAAAGTCCACTTAAGCTAAAGTTACCTTTTACTAAATCCAACTTTAAAGGCAAGTTGTAATAATGGCCCTAAGTATATCAAGCTTACAATGACTTTTTGTGTAACAAATATGCATAACTGTATCAAATGTCACTTTCATGTAATTTGACACAATCAAATGTATACAAATTTATCTTGTGAAAAAGGGACACTTCATGTTATTTTCAAAATAATATAATAATGGATTTGCACTAATTTAAGTCGAGACTCCGTTTTTGTTTAAAATGTCCAGGTATTGAATAGTGGTATTTTGGTGGCCAAATACAAAATTTTTAACAATTACTTTTTAAAAATCTAATAATGCTGTTTTATAGAGAAGTGTTGGATTAAGAAAATTCTATAAAAAAAGTAATATATTGTCATAGAAAAAAATCTATTCAAGTCACATAAATATTGTTAAACGAAAATTGATGAAAATTTTAGTACGACTCAGTCGCTTAAGTATGTGTGAAAGATATTTTCACTGATAACATTTCAGTCCTGCTTTTTTTGAAATACAGCAACTTGTTTTCAATCAAAAAAAATATATATTTAGATTGCATACATAAGTTAGCACCACAAAACTTACACGTTGTTTGATAATTTTCTCACAAAAGAAAAAGTGTCAGCAAATCATTTTTTGTCAGGCAATTTTTTTTCAATTTCTAAAGAATCCGATCATGCCACTATTTTAAGTTGCAGCTTATAAATAGTCTATAAGACAATACTTCTTTTGTATAAGATTTAGTTGCTAATTTAATTTAAATAACTCAAATTAAGTAAAAGTTGCGATAATATCGCAACTATATAAAAATAAAAAATTGATAAAAAAGAATAATCAAATTCTTTTTTAAGAGATTTTGACTAAAAATCTCTAACTGGCGACCGAGCAAAATTACAAGTGCATAAAGTCCTTAAAGCGATATCCTTTTAATAAAAATTAAATTACTCTCTATCTCGTAAGTGATCCTTATGATAAAGATAAAATAACTCTTAATCCTGTGAAAAAGTGATCCTTACGATGTAAATGAAGTAACTCTTAGTCATGTAGGTAAAAAAGAAGTAATCCTGAAAAAAATGATCGACGTATAGAATGTTATTGTTGTTAGAAGTGATCCTGAAAAAAACAACAAACAAGAGTGTCGTATAGAACAATAAAAAACAATAAAAAAAGTGATCATCGAAAACCCAAATTCAAAAAATTAAATCTAATGTACTTCTCCTTAATAGCTACGGCAAAAAGAACGGTATAACGTACCTGCTTGCATTAGTAACAAAAAGACAACTAAATGAAATCTGAATGACAGACATCAATATAAGACAAATTATACCTGAAGATACACAACCAACAGAGAAAATATACAAAGGAGTATCATCTTTAGGAACACTACCCATAGAATGAGACACTACAGCACCAGGAACGGAAATAACTGCAAAGTCCAAAGAAGACATTAAGAAGGAGTTTATATATATATATATATATATATATATATATATATATATATATAATATATAATATATAATATATATAATATAATAATATATATATATATATATATATATATATATATATATAATATATATAATATAATAATATATATATGTATATATATATACATATATATATAAACTCCTTCTTAATGTCTTCTTTGGACTTTGCAAAGAATATATATATATATATATATATATATATATATATATATATATATATATATATAAAGAAGACAAAGAAGACATTAAGAAGGAGTTTATATATATATATATATATATATATATATATATATATATATATATATATATATATATATATATATAAACTCCTTCTTAATGTCTTCTTTGGACTTTGCAGTTATTTCCGTTCCTGGTGCTGTAGGAACACTACCCATAGAATGAATATATATATATATATATATATATATATATATATATATATATATATATATATCTTTAGGAACACTACCCATAGAATGAGACACTACAGCACCAGGAACGGAAATAACTGCAAAGTCCAAAGAAGACATTAAGAAGGAGTTTATATATATATATATATATATATATATATATATATATATATATATATAATATATATATATATATAAACTCCTTCTTAATGTCTTCTTTGTCTTCTTTATATATATATATATATATATATATATATATATATATATATATATATATATATATATATATATATTCTTTGCAAAGTCCAAAGAAGACATTAAGAAGGAGTTTATATATATATGTATATATATATACATATATATATTATTATATTATATATATTATATATATATATATATATATATATATATATATATATATTATTATATTATATATATTATATATTATATATATATATATATATATATATATATATATATATATATATATATATAAACTCCTTCTTAATGTCTTCTTTGGACTTTGCAGTTATTTCCGTTCCTGGTGCTGTAGTGTCTCATTCTATGGGTAGTGTTCCTAAAGATGATACTCCTTTGTATATTTTCTCTGTTGGTTGTGTATCTTCAGGTATAATTTGTCTTATATTGATGTCTGTCATTCAGATTTCATTTAGTTGTCTTTTTGTTACTAATGCAAGCAGGTACGTTATACCGTTCTTTTTGCCGTAGCTATTAAGGAGAAGTACATTAGATTTAATTTTTTGAATTTGGGTTTTCGATGATCACTTTTTTTATTGTTTTTTATTGTTCTATACGACACTCTTGTTTGTTGTTTTTTTCAGGATCACTTCTAACAACAATAACATTCTATACGTCGATCATTTTTTTCAGGATTACTTCTTTTTTACCTACATGACTAAGAGTTACTTCATTTACATCGTAAGGATCACTTTTTCACAGGATTAAGAGTTATTTTATCTTTATCATAAGGATCACTTACGAGATAGAGAGTAATTTAATTTTTATTAAAAGGATATCGCTTTAAGGACTTTATGCACTTGTAATTTTGCTCGGTCGCCAGTTAGAGATTTTTAGTCAAAATCTCTTAAAAAAGAATTTGATTATTCTTTTTTATCAATTTTTTATTTTTATATAGTTGCGATATTATCGCAACTTTTACTTAATTTGAGTTATTTAAATTAAATTAGCAACTAAATCTTATACAAAAGAAGTATTGTCTTATAGACTATTTATAAGCTGCAACTTAAAATAGTGGCATGATCGGATTCTTTAGAAATTGAAAAAAAATTGCCTGACAAAAAATGATTTGCTGACACTTTTTCTTTTGTGAGAAAATTATCAAACAACGTGTAAGTTTTGTGGTGCTAACTTATGTATGCAATCTAAATATATATTTTTTTTGATTGAAAACAAGTTGCTGTATTTCAAAAAAAGCAGGACTGAAATGTTATCAGTGAAAATATCTTTCACACATACTTAAGCGACTGAGTCGTACTAAAATTTTCATCAATTTTCGTTTAACAATATTTATGTGACTTGAATAGATTTTTTTCTATGACAATATATTACTTTTTTTATAGAATTTTCTTAATCCAACACTTCTCTATAAAACAGCATTATTAGATTTTTAAAAAGTAATTGTTAAAAATTTTGTATTTGGCCACCAAAATACCACTATTCAATACCTGGACATTTTAAACAAAAACGGAGTCTCGACTTAAATTAGTGCAAATCCATTATTATATTATTTTGAAAATAACATGAAGTGTCCCTTTTTCACAAGATAAATTTGTATACATTTGATTGTGTCAAATTACATGAAAGTGACATTTGATACAGTTATGCATATTTGTTACACAAAAAGTCATTGTAAGCTTGATATACTTAGGGCCATTATTACAACTTGCCTTTAAAGTTGGATTTAGTAAAAGGTAACTTTAGCTTAAGTGGACTTTGTGAAGTGAAGTTGTCATATTGAAAATAATGTATATATATGACAAATTCAAATATAAACTTAACTCTAAAAGTTACAGGTTAAATGATCTTCCCTTCAGCCTTACGCTCACTTTTATACTTAAAATAATGAATCACAAATTATCTACCCGTTAAAATCCTGTCTTTAGTTAAAGGCAATTTGAAGTAATGGCCTTTAAACAGCCATGTTTTTTTGTTTGTTTATATATGCAAAACACCTAATTCTGTTTTTACAAAGAAGACGTCTTCCAACCGATACCGTGTAAAAAAAATCATAAAATATAAGAACAGGGTTAGGTGTTAAATAGGTGTAAAATAAGTAAATTACTAATTTATATCTTTTTTGCAAAATAACCATAATATAATATATATAATATAATAATATATATAATATAATATATATAATATAATAATATATATAATATAATAATATATATATATATATATATATATATAATATATATAATGTAATAATATATATATGTATATATATATACATATATATATAAACTCCTTCTTAATGTCTTCTTTGGACTTTGCAAAGAATATATATATATATATATATATATATATATATATATATATATATATATATATAAAGAAGACAAAGAAGACAAAGAAGACATTAATGTCTTCTTTGGACTTTGCAGTTATTTCCGTTCCTGGTGCTGTAGTGTCTCATTCTATGAGTAGTGTTCCTAAAGATATATATATATATATATATATATATATATATATATATATATATATATATATATATATATATATATATATATATATATATATATATAGGAGGAGTATTTTGAAGTCATTCAATAGATGAATTTAGTTGAATAGGGAATAGAACTTGGCGTTGAGTAACTAAGCTTTTTCAGATAATAAAGAAAAAAAAAAAACAAAATACCTAATAAAGAAATAGTTGAGCCAATTGTAGAAATTACATTTCATGTAGTGTATGCATCAGGATAATCTGAGTAACGTCGAGGTATTCCTGCAAGACCAAGGAAATGTTGAGGAAAGAAAGTTAAATTTACTCCAATAAATATAATTGTAAATTGACTTTTTAATATTTTTTCATTAAGAGTTAGACCTGTAAAAAGAGGGTATCAGTGGATAAATCCTGCTATAATTGCAAATACAGCTCCTATTGAAAGAACATAATGGAAATTAGCTACTACATAATAAGTATCGTGTAAAATAATATCAATTGATGAATTAGCAAGAATTATTAATCCTCCTACTGTAAATAAAAATACAAATCCTAGAGCTCAAAGGATAGCTGGTGAGTAATTTAATTGTGTTCCATGAAGAGTAGCTAATCAACTAAAAATTTTAATTCCTGTTGGAACGGCAATAATTATAGTTGCTGATGTGAAATAAGCTCGTGTATCTACATCTATTCCCACTGTAAATATGTGATGAGCTCATACAATAAATCCTAATAATCCAATTGTTAACATAGCATAGATTATCCCTAATGCACCAAAGGTTTCATTTTTCCTGATTCTTGGCTAATAATGTGAGAAATTATTCCGAATCCGGGGAGAATTAAAATATAAACTTCTGGGTGTCCAAAAAATCAAAATAAATGTTGATAAAGAATAGGATCACCTCCACCTGCTGGGTCGAAAAAAGATGTATTAAGATTTCGATCAGTTAAAAGTATAGTAATTGCTCCAGCTAATACAGGTAATGAGAGAAGAAGTAATAGGGCAGTAATTACTACTGATCAAACAAATAACGGTATTCGATCGAATGTAATTCCTGTAGATCGTATATTAATTACAGTTGTAATAAAGTTTACAGCTCCTAAAATAGATGAAATTCCAGCTAAATGAAGAGAGAAAATTGCTAAATCAACAGAAGCTCCTCCATGGGCAATATTAGAAGATATATATAGATATATATATATATATATATATATATATATATATATAAATATATATATATATATATCTTCTAATATTGCCCATGGAGGAGCTTCTGTTGATTTAGCAATTTTCTCTCTTCATTTAGCTGGAATTTCATCTATTTTAGGAGCTGTAAACTTTATATATATATATATATATATATATATATATATATATATATATATATATATATCTTCTAATATTGCCCATGGAGACAATATATATATATATATATATATATATATATATATATATATATATATATATATATATATATATATATATATATATATATATATATATTGAGAGAACCAGCAGATTTAGCACAGGTTCTCCATCTTTGTCTAAAATTACAAAATCAAAATTTCCGAACAAACCATGACCATAACGCAAGAAAAGAAGCACTACCACCAACAAGACGCAACTTTGATCAGACAGGTGGACAAAAATTCTACCCTCATTTGGGCTATATGCCAGAGGTCATCCAATAGGGTTGGAAGCTTGGACAACAGTTTACTAATCTGAATAGTCCATTCAGACCACGCAAGCTTCAACCAAGGCCTGAACCCATGGGTGTGAATCAAAGCATACATTCTCGACATGTAAACTACGTAAATAGACCCTACCAAAATGACCTTCAGGGTAGAGACCTGGGTCAATCTTATATCCACAACAAAGAAAGTCCCAAAGAACCTTCCATATCGACACTGAATACGTTCAGTCAGAAACAACTAAAAAATAATACATTGAAACAACAGACATACATTTTTTAGCCTAATAAGCTCTTCGTTACCTGACTTCGAAGTTAGGGAGAGTGGGAGCATTCTCGAATTTTTGGTGGACACAGGGTCAAGCAAGATATAACTTCAACCACATTTAGAAAGGAAGAGAATTAAAAATAGCACGTTATTTTACGCAAAATAAGTAGTTGGCGATATTAAAATTACTGAGCATAAAAGCGTAAAACTAAAAAAACTGACGAAAAATTAACGCACACAACAGTTGTGGGGGAAATTAGAACCACAACAGATACTCCAGTGTACACCAAGTGTTACCCTAATTCCGCACCCTTAATATGTGAAGTAGAAAATGACGTAAAGACATGAATTGTATACGACCATCAAGATCCCCATAGAATTCACCAGTCTGAATTGTACCCAAAAAAGGAGATACGCGCGAGGCGGGAAATAGAAAATCCAATAAGGTAATGATTACAGGAAACTAAATGCAGTGACAATTGCAGATAAGTATTCTATTCCGGAGAAATCCGAAGTTATATCTCAACTAGGGAATAGCAATTATTTTTTGTGCTGGACTTGAAAACTGGTTTCAACAGATTCCCATAATAAAATCTAATATAGAAAAGACAGCCTTTTTAATTAATAATGGCAAATACGAGATCACACGGTTGCTATTTGACCTGAAAAATGCGCCATCTAATTTTCAACTTGCTCTGAACGATAAATTAAGAGAGCACATTGGGAAATGCTGTTATGTCTACATAAATGACATAATAATTTTCAGTAAAACAGAAGAAATATTAATATTAACCAAATATTTGAAACTTTGGAGGATGCTAATATGAGGATTCAATTAGAAAAGTGTAATTTTTTTGAGAAAAGTGTAGAATATTTGGGGCACGTATTATCCGTTAACGGTATAATAACCAGTCCAGCAAAAGTGGAAGCCATTGTGAACTTTCCACAGCCAAAATCTTCAAAAGAACTCCGCAGTTTTATCGGTATTTCGGGGTACTATCGACGTTTCATTAAGGAAACCCCTGACATCCCTCTTAAGAGGTGAGGGAGGAAGAATACTCAAAAATAAGTTCGCAAATGTTAAAATCATGTTAGGCAAAGAGATAGTAGAATCCTTCAGGAAAATCCAGAATTTACTTATTTTCGAAAACATTGTGCTCACATATCCGGATAATCAAAACGATTTCTAATTGGTTACGGGCGCCTCCGATTTTGCAATTGGACGACAGACAAATATCTTTTATATCCAAAACGCTTAACAAGACAGAAGGGCATTATGCTGCCAATGAAGAAGAAATGTTGGCTATTATATGGGCCTTGGATTCTCTAACAAATTATTTGTATGGATATATTTCTAAGAATATAATTATGAATTATACTATAAACTAGGAAAAATAAATGTGGTGGCTGATGCCTTGTCTAGAATATCGCTACGATTTTAAGCTCCTTTTCGGATTTGGGAAGAAGAGATACAGGCCTTTAAATGATATATATGTCGTTTAAGTAGCCTTGAAAAATCCAATTTTGCCAAATTTTTCAAGTTTTTGGACACTATTTTAATAATTTTTTTTAAACAACTCATGAAATGCATTACCTAAAAGATTAATAACTCCGACAATTTCCAACGAATTTCTTTCTAAACCTTAAGTCTCATTTTCTTTCAACTTTATAAAATTCCTTAATTAATTTATAAAGTTCCTTAATTAGTTAATACTGTTCCTATATAAAATAGTGTTCAAAAATTTATTTAAACTTGAAAATGTTTCTACTTGAGATCTCCCAAAAGATTGTAATGGTATGCAAGAAATAATTATAAATATACAAAGTAAGATGAGATTATTTAAGGAAGAACTTATTAACATTAGATACGCCATATGATGGACGAATAATAATATTGTAAATGTTAGTTTTACTAAATGAAAAAGAAAAAAAATTAGCGATACAGAAATCAAGTGAGAAAAAATGCTATTTGAAAATACAGAAGAAACATTAGAAATGTCAGATATTAAATAAGGAAATGATAATTGTCTACATGATAAAAATTCCACTAACATCACAAGAAATCTACCAAAGATTAACATTAAAGTCTGTTATAACGGGAGAAAATATTGTAATTAAGTTAGATTTCCAAGCAATATTGAAATTTTGAGATAAAATGTGTGGTATCGAGAGGAAAAATAATACTTGTATTATAAGAATTATAAATGGTTTTAACTCCGCCTGCACCACCACCAAAAGACAACATATACCCCGAGTAGAGGAAGTAAAGCTAGGCATGCTCCTGCTAAACAATATCAATGGGAGTATTGCAATAAATTCAGAAACCCAAAATTTTACTGTAACACATCTAATCAATTTTCACAATTTTGCAGTTAAAGTAAATGGGAAAATCTAGAGTATCTACGAGACCATCCAGTACCAGCTATTCTTCAACCAAGTTCATTAAACAAACATCATAAAGACATACTATTGTTACTAAAGACAAAATTCAATACGTCAGAGCTTATTATGAGCTTTTAGCTAAAAAATGTATTGACTTGTGTCAAGGCTTAAGAGCTTCTAAAATTACCTGCACTAATTAAATCGAAGATTCGTGTCCGTACTATAACATTCTAAACAAATGATGAAATACTATAAAAAGATTGCGAGTTGCGTCTGTTGTCTGTTTAGGCGCAAATAAAAAGTGTTGTAAAAGTGAATTTGCTGTATTCAAACAAAGTGCAGAAAAGTTACAGTGGAGTTAATAAAAAAGAGACAAATGGTAAAACAACTAAGGTAAAAATAGTGTTTTATTTTATTTTAACGCAATATAAACGAACTCAAATGTTTTACAAAGGCAACGTAACATTTGGTATCAGAAGGTAAAATAAAATAACTAAAAATTAAAAAAAAATAATTCCAAGAATTAAAAGTGGACAGATTCGAACGAGAGTTAACTAAATTGGAGCTCCCAACAACTGGTGATAAGACCGAATTACAAAAACGACTGCTAGATACATTTCAGAGACGTGGCATAGACATCGATAATCTCGAATTCGACGATGAGAATGATAGTGAGATAAGTGCCCCTACAACAAAAACTGGTATATACGTTAATTCCCTGCTGGCTGATATGATGAAAAAGATGCAGGTAGAGAGCAAAATGGTTAAGGTACGAGAAACTTCTAGAGCTGATAAGGAAAAGCTCATAGAAAAAAATAATACTCTGGCGAGCGCACAAGAAATTTCTAAAGCAGAAAATGAAAAACTGTTGGCGCAGGTACACGAAACTTTTAGAGCCGATAGTCAAAAACTCTTGGCTGAGGAATGCGAAATTTTTGGGCCGATAGTCAAAAACACTTGGCTGAGGTACGCGAAACTTATAGAACCGAAAACCAAAATTTTCTGGCAAAAATTTAGAAGAAACTTGAAGAAGCGTCGAGTGCAACAACACCGAAGCTGCAAGAAATATATGAGACGGTAAGCAAAAGGATTGATGACGTCGACGCAAGAGTGACAAATCTAGAAAAGAGTGCCAGCAACCGGAACCAGAAGTTTCTAGCAGAATAAAAACACCTTGCTTTGATGGTAGCTCACCCCTATCCGTATTTAAATTCCAACTCGAGACAGTTGCCACTAGAAATAGATGGGACGATCAAGAGAAGGCTCTAGAACTAATTTTAGCGTTAAAAGGTGCTGCAGCAGAAATTTTAGAAACCATGCCAGCCAGCTGCAGAAACAACTACATTGACTTAATATTGGCGCTACAGCGTAAATTTGACGACGGGCAGCACTACCAATTCGACCACTTTTGTATGTTACATTCCAATGAACGGAAATAATTCGAATGTTGTAAGAAGAACAAGAACATTCGGAAGTAATTAAATTGTATTGAGTCTTATGCATAAGTGGATAGTTATTGTTTTGCAGTCATTAAGCAAAGTCGTGCTTAGGCGTAAATAAAAGTGTTGTATAAACGAATATCAAGTGCAAGTTAATAAGTTGCTGTATTAAGATAAACTGGACGGAAAACGGTTACTATGTTATTTGTTTTTAATTATCGAATTTGCTTATTATTGTAAAAGAGGTTGCAAATAAAGAAATAATTAAAAACAAAACCTTTTTTTCTGTGCCAGAAATGTTTATTTTTTTAACTATAACTTAAAAGATAATTTATTATCTATTAGCATCTTTGCCGTAAACAGAAAGATAGTTTAAGATAGACTTTTAATTATTTGAAGAAATTTTTTTCAAAGTTTTTTCAGTTCGGTGACTCCATCACATTGCCTAGCATATTGCCGTAAATGTTACGTATTATATTTTTGTTACTTTATCGCTGCTCAGATACTGTAGGGTATAGCGATTAATAAAGAATAACTGAAAAAATATATAAAAAGAAGGGAAGCAGAAAGCAAAGAAATCGTAAAATTTATCAATTTTATTCATTATTCTTTGTTTGTTTGTTAAATTTTCCACATTTCTATTACAATTTGCGTGTTAAACTGTAATTGGTTCAAGATGTGTACATAGGGAAGAATGTTCGCCTTTCACGATTTGTACTCGCATGGAGTTAAGGTGCCGGACACAGAAGGCTAATGAGTTACTTCAAGCCTTTGCAATGGAAGTCGAGAGGGCAAAATCACCCACTAGTAGATCATCTAAAGACCGAAGCCTTCGTCAACGGATTACGAGACCCTGATGTTAAACTAGCTGTATGTGCGGCACAAAAGACGACCTTTGCAGATACTGTGGCAGATACAGGAGAGAGCTCGCATGATATCAAACCTCAAATATACAAGGTGCGTAATATGAAAATTGTGGCCGATAAGGAGTATGAAATCAACAAAATAGAGGAGGTGGTCAAGAGGCTTCTAGCTGAGCAGAAATCAAAATTAAAATGTTTTAACTGTGGAAAGAGCGGCCACTTCCAGAGAAACTGTAAAGCTCCACGCAAAAGGTCAAGATCCGTCTCACCATAGAGAAATAACAAACGGGCCAACAACTATCAATCAACAAAAGAGTCCCCGTTAAACTGAAACGAGCTAGCACTAAGGGGTAAGAGCTAGGTCCCACAAGTGAAGGCCTCACAATCTGCATATCAATGATACAGAAAAAACAGCAACCTTACAGCATGCGGGTACATTAATGGCAGACAACGTAACTTCACTATAGTAACCGGTGCGACGCAGTCTATCATCAGACCTGATATAGTGAAGGGAAAGTGTGAGGTGCTCAATAATATCAGACTACGAACAGCTACTGGAGAGCATGCCACCGTCTACGTAAAAATCGAGGTGAAGGTGACTATAGCGAACATTACTGTATGCCATATTTTTATTGTCGTCGATATTGTAGACAAGGTTATCATTGTGCTGACTTTATGATAATCTATGGCATCAATTTGATCATGGGGACACAGATAATGAGTTGGCGTGATGTAGATATACCTCTTGACGTGTGATACCAGCATCCAGTGCACGCCAGAAGACTAGTTGCTGTCAAACAACAAAACCTACCACCTCAGACTGTGTCATTGATATGGGCGCGTATAGAGGGAAATTGTGATGACAACCGCCTGTGGGTAGTAGAACCAGCAGAAATTAAGGTAGACTTGTTCTCAGCAAAGGCCCTTGTCCAATCTAATAAAAAAAGAATAGTCCCAGTGAGAGTGCTCAATTTGACGATATATCATTTGACGAACATGTAGAGAAATGGGTAGCAGATCTAGCAGCTTCAGAAAGAAATAAAGCCAAAAAGTTGTTTAAGAAGTACCCTGCGTATTCGCCACTAAAAATAAAAATCAAAGTAGAACAGCTATAGTCATACATGAAATTTATACTGGCAGAGCGAGGCCGATAAAACGGCAGCCAGAAGTATACCTCCGGCGAAGCGTAATTAGGTTAAGGAGCTGGTCAATGAAATGGAGAAGAGCGGTGTAATTTAACCATCATTGAGTCCTTGGAGCTTACCTGTAGTCTTAATTAAAAAAAAAGATGATAATACAAGATTCTGCGTAGACTACAGGAAGCTAAATGATGTCACTAAAAAGGACAGCTATCCGCTACCAAGAATTGACGATACGCTCGACACGCTAGCTGGAATAAAGTGGTTGTCTACACTGGATCTACAAAGCGGCTATTGGCAGGTAGAGATCGCAAACAAGGATAAGGAGAAAACTGCTTTCAGTGCGAACAGTGACTTGTGGCAGTTTAAAGTTACGCCATTTGGGCTCTGCAATGTGCCGGCCACATTCGAGCGGCATATGTAGCGCGTACTAAAAGGTGATGCTGATACCATAACAGTGATGGGCAGAACTCTTGACGAACACCTCAAAAACCTGGTAGAAGTTCTGCAACGAATATCAATGGCTGGACTAAAATTAAGCGTGAAGAAATGTGCATTGTTCCAAAAACAGGTAAAATATTTGGGGTATCTAGTTGTAACAGATGGCATTTCAACGGATGAAGATAAAATTTGACCAGAAAGGGACTGCTATCGGCCCAAAATCTTCATGAATTACGCAGCTTTTTGGGACTCTGCACATACTGCAAACGCTTCGTGCCTAATTTTGCGAGCGTGGCGGCAAGCTGACGTGAGCTCACCAATAAATCTAAGCCGTATCATTGGGGTGAGTCACAAGAAAAGGCGTTTCAGGAAAGCCTTAATGAACTTCACGAATTAAAATGATCAGCGATGAAAGCCAGATATGATCGAGCAGCAAATACGGAGTGCTTCCATGAGGGAAAACTGGTTCTACTCTACAACCCACAGCGTAAGGAAGGATTATCTCCCAAGCTGCAAACTAACTGGGATGGACCCTACAAAGTAGTCAAAAGGTTAATTGATGTGGTATACAGAATACAAAAAAATAGTCCGCGATCAAAAATGAACGTGTTACATTTAGAACAACTTGCGAGCTATGGGAAGAGGAATAATGAGCCTATTCGGGAGTACAAGCTTAAGCTTAAGTTAAAAAGTAACACTATCATTAGTGTCTTTAAAGGAATTACACATCAAGAAAATTGGTACCCTAAGAACTATAACAACAACATCTGGAACGTTATCGATAAGTGCTATAGCAACCATTCACCCCTATCATGAATAACATGGGAAATATCTATACCTATGAAATTTTCATTCCCATTGAAGGGAAAATTGCTATCATGAATCTCCTATAAAATTTGTATTCCCTTTTTATAAGCTATCATTTTACGTTGAATGTTAACAAAAATAAATAAAGAAAAAATGTGTGAAATTTTACTGAAAAGCAAGATGTTTAAACAACAATTATCATAATTAAGCGGAAAAATTAAATAAACAGAACTTAAGATTAAAACAGACTCCTGCGAAGCAATTACCATGTAAGAAATTGCACAAACAAAAGCTGGAAGAGAAGAAACAAAACAAACTTTTCTTCAGCAAAATCGGCGGAAAGAAACAGTAACAATTTATAAATGGCTTAAACGCCAAAAAGAATAGAAAAATAGAGCTAAAAGTGTATATTTATCCCGATGACATACCCATCGATCAACTTCTATGAAATAACATTACAAATCAACAAAACAAAAAATTAAGTGGAACCGGTGAAGAGCAAGGTGAGGATGGATTTAATGTTATATTCGGTAGAGGCGAAGAATCTGATGGCTCCGAGGCCGTCGATGTCGTTGTTGTCGATATTTTTTTTTTTTTTTGTTTCTGTGAGCGAATTTTAAAATTCAGCCAACACGTCTCTTAAACTACAGGAAATAAATCTTTTACTATGCATTTTATAGTGAATTATATTGTTTTGCACTTTATTAAAACTTCTAGTCTTAAAATAAGTTAATAAAATTTTTAATTATCCAATAAAAAAATAAATACTTAAATGATAAATTCAACTCCCCAGAAAAACTGATGCGAACAAATCAATGGGAAAAGGGAACAAATTTTGAGGGAAAATACTATCCTCGATCAGGCGAATTCTTACAGGGCTATCATTTCTCACTGAATAATCAGAAAAGGGGAAAACATTTAATGGGAAAATTATTCATGTTTGTAATTGTTTAAAATGGAAAAACATTTCGAGAGAATTCATGATGGGGTGATTATTTACATCATTGTTGTCTTATACCGGCCTCAGAAGTAAACGCAAATGGAAATTATCACGACACAGCCATCCACAATCTCTTTCCTATCGATAATAATTCAGAGCTACAATAGTCAACGTACATAAGTTTTTCAAGCTTGCCTTATTCCTAAACGATTGAGGGCAATCAATTTAAGAGGGGAGGAGTTAACACCACAAGAGTTTACGTGGTGTTTAATAATTTTCCTAAACAAGCAAAAGTGTCAAGCAATCACTTTTTTGTCACATTTCCACTAAACAACATTTTTAACAATAAATAAATACTAAAATAATAATAAATATGAATAACTCAATATAAATAAAAGTTGCAATATGTCGTAACTATAAAAAAAGAATAATTAAATTCTTTTCTTTAAGAAATTTTAACTAAAAAATCTCTAACTCATATCTAAGTAGTTAAGTGGATATAAGCGATTTAAAATGGTCTTACAAAACAGCGTCTGGCAGACTTATACCACTGCATTTTTCAATTGTGTGAGTAATTTGAGAGTCTGTCTTTCAGAGCACTATGAAAAAAAAAATAAAAAATTTTTTATGACACAAATGGCTGTGCAGATTGGAAACAGTGCTTACATATTTTAAAATCAATTTTTAAAAGAAAAAGACAACAAAACAATAACGAAAAATAACAATATAAAACAATAAAGAAACACACCAAATAAGAACAAATTGAGAATAAATCAAACATGTTAAATGAAATGTTTAACATTAGCAGTTAAACATTTTTTTTTTCTCTGTACCATTCTGCTTATCTCTTTTGCTTTGAAAGGAAAGTTCTTATGCGAAAAATTTGATATGAATTGTTGAGGGCGATGAACGTGGCCAATTTTCATGAAATTTAAGTTTTAATTTATTCAAGAGAATGCTTAGATCCAACTTCCAATGGTCTAGCAACACTCCTTATATTTTTTGCACAAAAATTTATGAAAAAAAATATGACTGTGCATACTCTGCGCAAAATTTTGACGACTGAATCTAGTATATCATACCATGTAGTCTAAATTAATTCCCGAAGACTATCACAAATTGTAGGGCACTTTCCTCTGATTGCTGTTTTTACTACATTTCACAAATTCTCGATCGTATTTAAGTCTGGAGATTGTGTGGCTCGGTCTAATATCATTTGTAGTACACTTTGCAGTGAAACACTCATTTAAAGGGCATATTTTCTACGGGCTAAAGTAACATACAAGTTCGAGAATTTCTACATAATCCGTTAATTTCATAACTCTCTGTATACGATATAGTGATGCCGTAAACAGCAATATTACCGCCACCATGCTTTAGCGCTTTTAAAGTGGATTGTCGTAGTGTTATTTGATCTCGTTACAGTATGAAGACCTCGATATGAATAAAATTAGTTAATTTATAAGCTTACTTATTTATCAGCAATTCACTTATGTTACTTTCTGATCAACTATTGATGTGACACATTAGTGTCATCATTATTTTTCACATGAGTGTATGTACTTATACTTTATTAATTTTTTTATAACTTTATATGTTTGCTTTCACGTTTAACGACTAAACTGATTTTGTTGAAATTTGGTGAACTGATAACTAGTTCAACTAACGAAAGTGCAATAGCGTATACTTGTTTTCAAAATTGAACCCTGGGCGAGGTTAAACGGTAAAATTTTTTACTTTTCTTCTGAAAAGATTTTTTTTTTACCTCGATATGTTCATCTATTTCCCATTATCATTAAGAATTTTTCTCATAAAATGTTTTCTCCTTTTCTGAATATTCAGTGAGAAATGAGAGCACTGAAAAAAATCATTTGATAGTGAATGTTAACGCTACACCCAAAATTAGCATAAATTTAAAATATTAATGTTATTCATTTTGATCTGGCAATGCCCTATAAAATTTTATGATTGTAAAAATTTTGTAAAACTGAACGAAACTTGTGACCACGTCAGTTTTTGGTGTAAAGAACACCGCCATTTTAAACGATGTTTCATTACTGAAGATTGGCTAAACTGACGCGGTCCAGTTTTTATATAAAGTGTCCAGTTCAAATTAAATTTTTTTACCAGGTGGTTCTCATACCAAAAAGTTTGTATTTTTATGTAACATAAAACTAAATATAAATATTATAATTACTTATATTTCTTTATAATTTAGGAACTTTAATATTAAATACACATTGTTTAATAAATCAAATTTGTGTATTTTTGTTAAAAGTCCACGAGACCACCGGTCACAGCGGCTAGCCTTGCCTTGTTTTCAACAATTTTAAAGTTCTTTTTGTGGTTCTGACTTATTTTTGGACTTCTCAACTTGGGATTCACTTCACGGCTTATATATCTCTAGACCATCTTAGCCTGTTTACCATCTAGCCAATCACACAGTAAGTAACATAATTATGTCATTACCTGAGGTAGAATGTCAACTATCACCCAAAACTGGTGATCAAAATTGTTCATTGTGTAATAACCCCCCTGATGAGAGCATGATAGGTTGTGTCGCGTGCCATAAAATATTTCACAAAAATTGTGTTGCTGTCGCCGATAATAAGACCTTTAAATGCCTGCCGTGCTCTGCTATAAGGCCTAACTCACCTGTGCCAAGTGTCACAAGTCACTATTCAAAAAGTTCTCATCTCTCGCAATCACATAGAGTTCAGTTACAGCTTAAAAAACTCGAAGAAGAGCATGCAATGAACAAAGAGTATTTGAATAAAAAGTACCAAGTTTTAGAGGAAGCTGAAGCTCTTTCAGAAAATTCCTCTAACAAATCCCATTCCGTTATTGAATGGCTAAACTCAACAGACCCCCATCCTAACCTCAATCAAATAGAAAACTTAAATAAAAATAAAAATTCATTACCTTTGCCAGAACAAACTGTGTATCACGACACTACCTCAAATATAAAGGCAATCACTTCGAGTGTTACTCAGACAAAAGGTAGTTGCAATTTAAATACATTATCGCAGAACGCAGTAACAACCGCCTCTTCATGCTTTACTAACGGGGCTATATGCACATCGACTTTACCACAACTGTACCCTCTTACAGCAATCGCCCTCAACAATTTATACCCAACTCTCCCGCCAATATTATTCAAAATTCTAATATAAATCAAAATTCACTCTTTCCATATAACTCCGCACAACGCCCTTTTATTTCAAATTATCCAATTTCATCAACAATAAATTTTATACCGAATGCACAAGCAACTGCGACTTCAAGCCACCTACCAAATTATACCACCCAATCACAAAGCATTTCACAAAGTGAAATACACTCTAGACAATCTTTACCGAAAGATTTGCCTACATTTTCTGGTCAACCAGAACAGTGGCCAATATTTTTTTCCACCTTTGAATGGTCCACAAAGTCTTGCGCTTTTACCGACTCCGAAAACCTTGTGCGTCTACAGAATGCTCTAAAAGGAGAGGCATTACACAGCGTCCAACATATGCTTATTCATCCATCAAACGTACACAGTGTAATAGAAGTGCTGCGCATGCTTTACGGTCAGCCTGAAAAAATATTAAATTCAATTAAAGAGAGAATTAAAATGACTCAAAAGATAGACGACCATAATTTAAGAAAACCTACTTCTTTTGCTATTGATGTAAGAAGTCTAATATCAGTCATTAATGCCAGTAAATTATTGGATGAAATAAACAATTCATCTCTTCTTCTTGAAATTACACAAAAACTACTACCCTTTCATCAAATGCAATGGATAAATAAGAAAACACAATTGTTGCAAGAAAACAAAAAAGCAAATCTCTACGAATTTGACAAATGGTTTTTTGATATAGGTATAACAGCTAGCAGTATAACAGTTGACCATTCTGCTCCCAAAATAAAGAGAGAAAGAACAACAAATATAACACCAACAAATAGAAAAGCTTATATACATTCCCATAGTGAGCGCAAATGTTTTGTGTGTGCTGACAATGGCAACAACAACAACTGCAAAAGTCTTGAAAATTGCCCAACATACTTATCGAGGGATCGTGGTGAAAAATGGAACGTAATAAGACGACACAAATTATGTGAATTCTGTTTGTCAAAACACAATGGAGAGTGTAAAAGAAAAAAAGTATGCGGTATAGAAGGTTGCGAATATTTTCACCACACGTCTTTACATAGATATTCCACATTGGAAAATAAACAAACGTCAAACAACGACATGAAAACCAGAGATGTTAAAAGAGATATTATTGTAAACAATACACACAGCTGTGAAACAACACATATCTTATTTAAAATATTACCAATTAAAATTTATGGTAAAAACAAAATTATAAATCCTTTTGCATTTATTGACTAAGGTAAGTGTAATAGATGAGTCATTGGCTAATGAATTAAATCTAAACGGTGTTAGTCCATTGTGTTTAAGGTGGACTGGCGGTGTAGAAAGGAATGAAAAGACATCAAGAAAACTTAAAATTTATATTTCGGGTGGCGATAAACAACCGGTAGCTGTCAATGTTTTTACAGTAAAATCGCTAAACTTGCCAACGCAATCACTGGATTACAAATCTATGGCACAACGCTATCGCCACTTGCGAAACCTTCCCGTCGAAAGTTACACTAATGCTGTTCCTCAAATACTGATTGGGTTAAATCATTTTAATTTAGGGGTGTCAAATACAATCCGCGAAGGAACTTCACAAGAACCCGTAGCTGTTCGCACTAAGTTAGGATGGATCGTTTACGGCGCTGCTGGTGAAAACAACAAACCAATAAAAATTTCAGCTTTCATATTTGTAGTTGTTTAATAAAAGATAACAAACTAGATGAACTAATAAAAAGTTTTTTTGCCATTGAGAGTATAGGAATTAGCTTAAAGGACCCACTTATAGCCGAAACAGATAAAAGGGCATTAAATTTACTAGAAAGGTTTACAAAACAAAAACCAAACGGGCACTACGAGGTTCCTTTACTTTGGAAGTATGATGTTATAGATATGCCAGATAGTTATCCGATGGCATTTAAAAGACTTATTTGCATAGAGAAAAAATTAAGGCAAACAATGAACATTTAAATTTGTTCAGGAAGACAATAACTGAATATTTGTCTAAAGGATATATACGTAGTTAGGACCTGATGAAATAGCAAATGATGGTAAAAATAATAAAAATACCAAAGTACCTTCCAATTTTTTCGGTCTTTAATAAAAATAAGCCTGGCAAACACGGTATTGTTTGGGACGCAGCTGCGAAATCAAATGGCGTTTCCTTAAATTCGTTTCTATTAAAGGGCCCTGATCCCTTAAGTTCGCTGCCAGTAATCCTTTTTAAATTTCGTACTAAACCTATAGCTGTGGGTGGAGATATCGAAGTTCCACCAAGTACACATTAGACCAGAAGACCGTGACGTCCAAAGATTTCTTTGGCGCGATTGTATAGAGGGACAAAACCCTGATGTCTACATAATGGACGTCATGATTTTTGGCGCTACATGCGCCCCAAGTATCTCCCAGTATATCAAAAACATTAATGCAAGCAAATATAAAGATATATTCCCAAAAGCTTCTAAGTCTATACAAGAAAATCATTATGTCGACGATCAACTTGATTCTGTAGATAGTTCACAAGAAGCCATAAAACTTATTTCGGATGTGTCCTATATCCATCAAAAGGCTGGTTTTAAAATACGAAATTTGGTATTGAATGATAAAATAGTGATGCAGTCTACTCCTCTATCAAAAGAAGATGGTGGTAAATATTTAAATATAGGTGAAGCAAAACAAATTGAAAAGGTGTTAGGGGTTTTTTGGGAGCATAAAGAAGATGTAACATTTAAAATCTCTTCGTGGTTAAATGAAACGTCCATACTAACAACAGACAAAATACCCACAAAACGTGAAGTTTTACGATTGGTAATGTCAATATACGATCCACTTGGCTTAATTGGTCATATAATAATGTACGTAAAAATACTTATGCAAAATATATGGAGATTTAAAATAGACTGGGACGATAATATTCGTGCAGAATTATGCGCTAAATGGAATCAATGGGTCAAGGCTTTACCTAATATTGAAAATTTAAAGATACTACGGTGCTATTTAAAATTTCTCCTTAATTATGAAAATGTCAATATTCAGCTACATACATTTGTTGATGCAAGCAGAGACGGTTATGCAGCGGTATGTTATTTAAGATTAGAAAAGGGCAGCGATGTGACATGCTCCATTGTTGCACCAATTAAAATTTGTTGCCGGTATTTTTTACGATTTTTCTAAAGCCTTCGATATTGTAGAACACAAAATTCTCATAGAGAAACTCGCTATCTATGGGTTTGACAGAGAGGCGATAAAACTATTAGAAAGTTACTTAAAAACAGAAAGCAGTATGTTGATAAACAATCAAGAGTTCTGTCGGAACTGTTGAGTATGGAGTTCCGCAAGAAAATGTATTGGGACCTCTACTCTTTAGCGTCTATGTTAACGATATTAAGAACCTACAGCTTTTTGGAAAATTGGATTAACAGATGATATAAGTATTTTTATTTCATACAAATGTGCAACTGTTTTAAAAGCTCATATGGAATACGACGCAGCAATGATTACGGAATACGCGATAATTAGCAGGCTAAGCTTAAATGCTAAAAAACAAAAATATTTAGGTTTAGACCTAATATTGTTAATAACCAAAATTTTAGTATATATGTCGACGGCAAAATTGTGGAGGAGTGTTATGATACAAAATACGTGGGTGTTAACCTTAAAAGTAATCTCTCGTGGGATAAACACATCAGAAACATTAAGTAAACGGTCTCATCAGCAACAGGATTGATTTTAAGTGCAGAAACAAATTTAACACTCGTACAAAACTATTAATATACAAATCTTTGATTCAAAGTCATTTTAATTTTCTTTCTATTGTGTATGCAATAAAGGCTATGAACTGAGTTCTCTTCAGCGCTCCAAAAATAAGGCACCGAAAGCTGTCTCCCATTGTCTACTTAAACTTTAGCTTTATACAGAAATATATCAAAAACAAAATTGCTTATAAAAGGTTTATATAAACTTCGGCTTTTGCTTTATGTATATAAGTCTACATAATATCGGGCACCGTACTGTTTCATTTACCATAAATCAAAATGCTTTCAACATAAGGAATTCAAGTAATTTGAGAATAGCAATATGTAGGCTAGAAAAAACAAAGCAAAAAGTTTATGTTATTCTGGTAGTTTAGAATTAAAAACATTCCTATATTCTCAATTTATAAAATAACCCTTAAAAACGTTTGATTGATAACATTGAAACGCTTCTTATGTAATAAGACTGAAAGAAAATATGTAAATTAATTGCAAATTTATTGTTATTGAAAATGATGCTTTAAAATTATAATAATATGTATTTTTAACTTTATTATACATTTATATACATATATATTTTTAAAGTTTTTTCTTTTGTAAATTTAAATTATTTGATATAATTACTTTCTTAACTGGCCAAAATAATGTCCAAAGGACGCTGAGGCAAAAATTCTACCGTTTTTTGTATATATTTTGATATAAAAAAAAAATTAACCTCATGAATGCTTCTTAAATAAACTCTAATTAAACATGACAAAAATTTTGTGGGCAATTTTGGACTTTGGAATACCGAAGAAGCAGATTACTAATCAGAATGATTTAAAAACTGCACTGGTCGAAGAGTGAAGCAAGACTACCTCGAAACCACCTAGAAAATCTTTATATCGACGGAAAATCATCTTAAAGATGTAATTAAACAAAAAGAATGTCACACTAAATACTAAACCATGTCTCATCTAAGTTTTTACAAATATTTAAAAACATTAACACATAATTTTGATTTTAATAAATAAGTATTTTTATAAAAATTGTGCGTTTAAGTCTTTTTGATATCATCCTTAATTTTGATGATGCAAGCGTTCAAAGTTATATTTTGAATGCATACGAAATAAGCTGTGCGCCACTGTATGTATGTACATATGATATTGTTAGGTTTCTACCTTTTTAAAAACGTGTATTTATAAGTTCGTAGATTGTAGTTAAAATAAAATAATTCTTGTGTTTAGTTGTTAATTAAAATCCTTTATTCACCACAGTTTTGTGCACCACTGCTTGTAACCTTTTTACAAGCAATAAAAATTTTCTATTCTGAATTAATCTGTCTGTTTATAACTTTGTAAACAGCAACAATTACTCGACAGATCTTTCAACTTAAAGATCTTCCAACTCGGTCGTAATTATAACTTAGGTTCAATCACAACCTTTTCAACCAGAGGTTATCCCCACTTAACTCTCCTTACTGAGTTAGCTCCAACTACTTTCTGGTTTTTTACTTCACGATTCACTTCACGAGTTTACCCCTCATAAACTCACTTCACACAAAGTTCAAACCAAAAAAGTTTCTTCACGTAAACTGTACCCGCTGAGCTTACTACAAATAAACTGATTTTTGTTCACACCGATGTGCTTTTTATATGACTGAGAAAACAACAATTCGAAAGCTCTCGAACCTCTCGATTATTCACGTAGATTCCATTTCTTTTCCTTTCTATTTAGTTCTTATGTAGCCATACGAATGTAAATATCTACTTCTTTTACCTCTTAGTATTTGTTGTTGCTTGTTATTGTCTGTTTCTTGTTTTCTTTGCTGTTAGTTTTTGTTGTGCTGTGTTATTTTTATTTACTTTATCTCTGCTAATGTTTGTTGTTATCGATTCTGATTTTTTACAAAAACCACGTACAGTTGTTCTTGAAGCTTTTGTTTATATATTTTAGCGATGTAATAAACGCAGGGCTGCCCAACCTGATTTTTGTAACAATTTGTTGCTTTAAAAATGTTATCTATCGCCTTACCATTTTTATTTATATATTTTTTTTTTTTTTTTATTTACTACATACATAAACTATGTATGTGTAATAAAAAATAAAAATAAAATAATAATTGCATTCATTTTATATTCCTGTACATATCTGTATCGATCAGTGCTGCCAGAAGTAGACGCAAATACCCACATATTGGTTTCTTGGTACCAAGATAGGGAGAATCGGACAGAATTTTTAAATGTACCAAATTTTCTAATTTCGCATTATTTATGAAATAAATTCTAAAAAATGTATTTTTAATAATATATTTTTATTCAAAACGCTTTAAAAATTTTGTTTTCCCAATAATTGTTTAAAAATATGTATGTTACCAAATAAGGACAGAGATATTTGTAGTTTAAAAAGTTGACGGTACCAATATGTATTTATCTGTGTTTTCTAAGATATTTTTTTCACTTAAGGTCAGCACTTAAGGAGATGACCCTTACTTATGCATTGCAATAGGATGTGATAGAAGAAAAGAGCGAGTAATTATTAAAAAAGTTGTTTAAATCTAAAAGAAAGCTCTTAATAATAACAAGGATTGCTTAAAAATAGCTCAAGCTACCTCAGAGTCAGCGTTGCCACACAAGAAATCGACTTCCTACCAAAAATTTTCTAAAATCCTACCTAAACCGTTCACATTTTTAAAATAAAATCGAAATTTTTGTTTAGTAATACATATGTAGTAATAATAATAACAAATTCTAGTTTTTAATAATAAACATAAAAATATACATAAAGTAACAACAAACGTAAAAACAAAATTTTATTTAAAATAACAGAAGCATGTTTGTATGTATATTAGGTTGTGTAAAACTTTATGGATGAAAAAAAAAACTGAAAAGTCGTATAGCCAAAATAAAATCTACGCAAAATCCTAAGAAACCATGGGCCTAAAATCGAATCCTATCCTGCGCCAATCGACCTAAATATATTCTACTTCCATTATTATGTACAGCTGTATTAAAAAACACTATCACATCATTCAAAAATACAAAATGATCGTAAAATATTGTATTTTTCTTTTAAATTTAACATTTTATGTCATGAATGCAAGCAAAATTTTTGTAAGACTGCTAGAAATTTATTAAAAAAAAATAAAACAGAAATGTTCTTAGCGAAAGGACGTTAAATCAGATTTAAAAAATTTTTTTTTACTCTTCAATTACGGTAATCTGGTGCGACTTTCTATAGTCACTGCTATAACATTATCTCTATTCTTTGCTAAAATTCGTTGTGAAGCTGTGGTAAAAAATGCACACATGCTTCAGTAACAGTGGTTATTTTTATTATTGAAAGTTTTTGTTAATTTAATTCAAAGTTATACTTTTTCAAATGACTAAAAATAACCAACCAAACTACCAAACCGTTTTTAAAAAACGAAAAACTACCAAGTTTGGTGCGATTGGACCAAAGCGGCAATGCTGCTGTGGATAGGCGCTGAATAAGAAATATCCATCTGGGACGTCTATCTCTAATCTCCTCCAATTTTACTAAGTTATCAATATTTCTGTATGTATAATTTGGCAAATTGTTGTTGAGCCTAAATTTAATTCAAATAATCATTAATATTTTTTAACTGTTGTTTTTCTTACATTTTAATAAACAATCGTAAACAAACACACATTCAGAAGAATCAACGTAAAATATAATTAATAAGCAAAAACACGGCAAAGTTCTGTTTACTTTGTAAAACAATAATGCAATGAACAAAAAAACTCAAGATCTTAAATGTCCTATTATTTTATTATTTAATAATAAAGTTTGTTAAAAATAATCATTATCAATATCAACATCATCATACGATCTTTGACAAATTGAAAGCGTTTTTGTTAGAGAGCTGTATTCAGTTAAGGTTTTTTCTTTAGTTTTCCTAACTGTAGATATTCATTGATTAAGATGGCGCTTTGGACCAGGGTTGGCAACCCACTTGGTAGCTCAATTAAACCTACCCGGGTTTTATTGGGTATTATATTAAAAACAACCGGGCTTAAAATGGATTTTAGATATTGCTGCGACAAGTACAGCATGTTTACATGCATGTATAACCTGTAGGGAGATCGATTTTTTTCAAAAACCGGTTTCCGAATAATTAAAAAATAACAATTTTAAAAACCGGTTTTCAGTTATAGATTTATCAAATAACCGGTTAAATGTGAACCAACGGTTATTTCGAATCTGGCAACAGTTATGTCATTCTATTCTGCCACAAAATTCAGTGTATTGTCTCTACTCAACAAAATTAATCTATTTACGCTTGAGCAACGTGGTGATTTATTGGAAATTTATTTCCAAAACAAAGACAATTGGTCGGAAATTACAAAAAAAAAGTTGAAAAAAAATCATCTTCTCGGACGAAGCCCATTTTCATCTTGGTGGGTAGGCTAATAAGCAAAATAGACGTATTTGGGGCTCAGAGAACCCGAACACACCATGACAACCGATTTTTTGTGCCCGCTCTTCTTGGAATTTTTGTGAACTATGTTTGGTTTCAACAGGATGGTACAACTTGCCATACATCTCATGCCATAATCGATTTATTGCGTCAAAAGTTTGATGGCGATGACGTTATTTGTGCAATGTTCAAGGTTTTCATATACATTATAGAAATAAGACGATATACCTATATTATATTTAGAAAAATACTTTAAAGAAGAGCATATTCCCAATAAACACTATAAAAACATATAAAAATTATACATATTTGTATTAAACGGTTATTCGTGTTAAAATAACCGGTTTATTCGGTATTTGAAAAATGGACATTAAAAAAAACGGTTAAAACCGGTCGAATAATAACCGTTCGATCTCTCTAATAACCTGATAATAGTTTTAAACCATTGATACACATATTTAAATCTCCCTGATGATGAAAAGTTTTTGTGAAGATTTTTCATATGTTGATGGAATGTTCCTATCAAAATATTTTTTTCTAGAAAGGAATATGAAATACCTGAGCAGTTGGATATTACGGAAGACAGCACTAAATAAACCTAAACGAAAATGAAGGAATATAAATTTTATAACCGAAAATCTTGTAACAGTTTTAGACAAATGTAAAATTAGTGACCGTAACGCTGTGCGGATACTTGTAGCAACAGCTTAAGCTCTAAACCACGAAGTAGATGAGTTAATAATAAATAGAAGTACTATTAACAGAATTTCGAGTTAAAACTGAACAAAAAATTGAAAAAAAAATTCATGATATAGAAATTGGTGACATTACAATTCACTGGGATGGTAAAATTTTGCCATCGTTAATGAAAAAATAAATCCATTGATCGAATTCCAGTAGTCATGTCATGTAATGATAAAGCAAAATTACTTGGAATCCCATCAATAGCAACCGGAACAAGCGGAAGTAGTTTATGACCTATTGCAAGAATGGAATCTAATTGCAAAAATAGAAGCTTTATGTTGCGAAACCACAGCTTCCAACTTAGGTCGATTTCAAGGTGCTTGTGTTGTTTTAGAGAAAGTGATCGGAAAGGACCTTTTATATTTACCATGCCGGCATCACATATATGAAATTATTCTAAGAAGTGTTTTCGATGAGAAAATGAAAAAATAATTAGACCCTACTGTTCAATTATTCAGTTGATTTAGAGACATTTGGAACAAAATTGATTAAATTAATTTTATGACTGGAATTTGAGATCAGAAAGTGAGCAGTGCAATTTGGAGTGTATCTGAGATTATTAAATTTGCATCTCAAAGTCTTAAAGTAAAACAACCACGTGATGATTATAAAAAACTTCTTCAACTGAGTATAGTTTTTCTTAGCGGTGCAGTTTCGCTATTTAGCTTCAAAAAACCTGGAGCGTTTCATCATGCCCGTTGGATGTCAAAAGCTATTTATTGCATTAAGTTATATCAATTTCAAAATTAATTTAAAATGACACAATTGTATGATTTAGAGTAATTTGTATATTCTTTGTAAGGTGTACCTAAAAAATTGGATACAAGCACCTGTTGCAGCAGAAGACCCTATGGAGGATTTAAAATAGCTTATAGATTTGCATTATTATAAAAGTATTGATGACAAGATAAGTCGTGCGTCACTAAGCAAATTAAGTAATATTTTGTGGTATTTGACTCCAGAAACAGCAGCTTTGACCTTCTTTGGTGTAAAGGTATCATATGAAGCGAATAATTTATTGGTGCAAACTCTGAATAATTCTACTGAATCCGAGGTAAAAAGCTCGTTAATATTTTAACAAAAATATCGAATATTTTATATCACAAAAATCACATAAATTTTTTCAAAGGCTTGGTATTCCAATGAACTTTTTGAACAAAGATCTAAAAGTTTGGGAAAATGAACCCAGTTTTAACGTAGGCCTTAATATCGTTAGAAATATGAAAGTTGTATCTCATTCGGCAGAACGAGAAGTTAAGCTAATGGATGATTTTAATTTAGTTTTGTCCAAAAATGAAGCAGAAAAGCAATTGAAAGTTCAAATTGTAGCCAATTATTGGAAACTCTATTCTGATGTGAACAAATTTCTCTTTTGAAATAAAATAATACAAAAACTAAAAAAAATAAATAAAATTTTTTTGTACGCACACTACATATAATCAAAATCAAAATTTAATATTAACAATTTTTAAGCCAAACTTCAAGAGCGATGCGCCACTTATTAATCTCACCTGGGGGAGTTACGCTCGGAATAACAAAAATAAGGACGACCCTTATGCATTTACTCCAGTAAACGCTTAATTTTAAAGCTTAAGAGGGTTGAACTTGAAGCAGTTCAACGATTTTTTTGTTTTTCACATTTGGCCATGCCAAAACATTTTTTGTTTGTTTTCTTAAATTGTAATAACTCTATTAGGTCTTTTATAAAAATCATTTTTAAAAAATAGTTTATTTTAACTTTTATAATTATATATGTATGTATGTATATAATTTTTTGAAAATATCATATTTGACATGCCCTAGCCAAAATGGCCGTAAAAAAAATTAAGAAACGGTATTTGGTCTATATTTTTAGTTTAAATTTTTTCACAGTTTTAAATAGTTTTATTCATGGTCTAATAATAATAAGGTCTGCTCAATTGAGTGGTGTATAAAAAATGTGACGTCATGTATAGTCGGTTTTGTTTTGTAAGCAATATTAATTAGAATTTTTTTTCAATATTATTACAGTAAAACCTTAATGATCAGAATAATTAATTGTAGATCGAACAAAAAAAACATATCTACATTTTATTAAAAAGTAATAACATGTTTCATTTTTACAAGTCATGAAAATAACAATAAATTTTTCAACAAATACAGAAAAAAACTATATTTTTGGAGTAACATATAATAGAGATTAACATTACATTACGGTTTGAATGCAATCCGGGTTATAAGTTGCATTCAATCCGGGTTAGAGACTCAAAAATGGAATAAATTAGCGAGGGCCGGGTTATCAAGGATTTACTGTAGTAAAAAACGACTACGGGTGACGTCAGTAAAAACAAATATGGCAACCATGGTAGCCAGAATGAAGATTTTATCTTATTTTTCATGATTTTTTAACCAATATAAGACATGAAGATCTTTTTACACAAAATAAGATTTTTTTAAGAATTATTTGCACCACACGACTTGTTGAAATAATTAAATGTACTTATTAGCTCAAATACATATGTCTTTTATTCTTGCCAGCTTTATAAAAAATTGCAGAGAATTGCCATACATAAATTTAAAACGTATATATACTTAAAAATGCGGCACTGCCTTTTTATTGCAATAAAGATCCCTCAGAAAACAACCTTAGTTTCGCGCATTTTGTCCACCTAGTTAATCTACTAATGTTGAAAGAATATTTTCAAAACCTAATTTTAACAAAACAAAGTACAGCAACAGATTAGACAACACGAATTTGAATGGTATTTTACGAGTATATACTTAAGATTATTTTTATTATCACAGTATTTATAATTAAATATGTATAAACTTCTTTTAAGGAGTGATAGGATTTTGAATTCTTTTATAAAATAAGTCATGCCATAATTTAAAATTTTTGGTTTAAAACCAAAATAATATACATACATCTACATTTGATCTAAATATTGTACAAATCTCATTAATTTACTTATTATTATCAATTTAATTACTGAAAGATTGTTTCTATAAGTTATAGAATTATTATAATTTTAATGTTTTAGTTTTAAACAAAAATATGCATATGTATGTATATTTGATCCATAGTGAAAGTAGATAACGTGAAGTTGTCTGCACAACAACTAATTTTTGTTAAATTAGAAATATGTTATTTTGTTGAAAATTTCAATTCTCAAATATTTCGTTTTCTGGACGTTCTTCAAATATAAACATTAAATATTTCGACATATTTATACATATATTATTTTTAATGCTATTTGAAGCATGTTTTTTGCCATAAGATATAGTTTAACGATATCCTTGGCTTATTCTATTTAGTAAGTTTTGGCTATGGAAAAAAAACTTTTAGCAGGATTTAAACACAAAAAAAAAAATAATAATAATCAGGCAGACAAAAAACTTCACCTTGTATAATTACACAATGATTTGATCTCTTTATTGTACAAATATTAGTTTAATTTTTAAAAATTGTTTATATTAAACTTTTTTTGTTTTAATGTTATCATTTTTATTAATTTTTATGTCTTTATCAGCGTCGTCAATTTTTAAAAAAGCACTAATATTTAATTTATATATTTTTTAAATTTGGGGGCTTTTATTCCATTTTAATAAAAGTTTGATAAATCCAAGCTTTTTTACATTTTCGGTTTTTTTAATAATAATTCAAATATAACAGTAACTAAATCGATGTACATATAATTGTTTAATTTGCACCTATTGTACTTAGGTACACAGAAAAAACAAAAAGAGTTAAACACATTATTTAAAAAATTTTTAAATTGAATGCTTGTAGACAGTTTTACTATGCTCCTTAAGAGTTGCGTTCAAAAATTGTAATATGAATATTTGGTTTTTGAATATAATCGTTCAGCAATTAAATATGACATTAAAATTCTACTGAACGAAAAAAGTACTCGCCTCTATATGTGGATTGAACGATTCGTTCAGATTTTTTTGAAGTTTTTCAAACATTAGTCCTGAACTATCATTCAGAAACAAATAGTGGCACAAAAAGGGGATTTAAAAAAAAGTCGCACAAAAAGTTGCATTTTAAAAATAAAAGTCGCACAGTTGTTTTATTGTTTGTATTTAAATAAAAAGTTAAACAGAGAAAAAACAAAAATTATTTAATAGTTTAATAAATAAAAAATAATTCATTACTAATGTCAAAATTAAATTTTTTATAATAACTTTATGGCAATATGTATAAGATGCATTTGTGAATAAGAAAGTATGCATAAACGTATTTAAAATTGTATGCATATAACTTTTATTGACCTTTTAAATACAAAAATTAATAGGTTTATTTCGTCTAAATAAAATAGAATAAACTTCTTTCATTAAGTAATAGCAAAATTTCAGAAGTATACATTGCTAATAAATACCCTTATGTGCAAAAAGTCTTTTGTAATTATTTCCATTTTATTTTTAATTTATTTTTTGAAACTTGCTTTCTGTATTTTTCTATCAGTTCACTACTTGGAATCCAATTTTTTATTTCCTTACCTAATAAATTTAATGAAGATAACATGGATGCACAAGTTTATACTTTTAATCTATTTGTTAACTTTTTTTCACAAGGCCTAATTTAGAAAAAACTCGTTCAGCGCACGCGCTGCTATAAGTTAACACATGCACGGCGAGGTTGTATAAGTTTAAGTACAACGGTTCATTTAATGAATTTTAATATTACCTATTGTGCCAAAAATGTTCTGTTATCGCCACTCTTGTTTATCATATCAACTGTAAACTTTACGTATAAACTTACTTACTAAACACAGCTTTATCAAATTTCTATTTACCAAACTGCATATGTATGTTTAATATATGTAATCTTTAATGTATTAGTAATATTTGTAATATACATATTTAAAATTGTTTCCAATATTTTCCACGCGCTATTTTACCCGGGAATTTTAACATATATATAGAGGAAAGCAGCTAATAAGGTAGAAATTTAAAGGCAAGCATTTGGTGTTCACACCAATAAGAATTTTTTAACATAAGAAATATTTTAACTTTAAATAAAGCAAATGAAATAAAAAAACTAATATTTCTGTGCTTTGTAGTCTATAGTGAACTCCAAAAGCTTGGGCAGATTCTCCGCTAACAGTTCACGATTATTAAATTTAAAATTGTATTCATACTGTTTATCTTCTGCCTTACTCTCTAATAATTTGAATTAGCTAATATCAGCCTCGAGATCACTCATAATTAAATTCTGAAATGGGATCTATGTTGGCAATATCTTCATTGCTTGTAAAAACGCTCGGTGGAAAAAAACTTAAGACTTTAAGCCTTTTATAATTCATTAGTAATAATATATTGTCACATAGTTTTTGGTAAAACTTTAAAATATTTGTTTTTATTGCTTTACATTCTACATCTGATATATTTTAAAATTTTTTTTTATTTATTTATTTATTTATTTATTTATTTTTTTATTTTTTTATTTCAGCTTCATGGCCTATGTATATATTTTTAATACCTTTTATATTATAAGTATCTTTGTAATTAGTTTTCTCAGTATTTGTTATTTTAATGTATTCTATTTTGAAAAATTTGCACGAAAATTTCTTTTGTGTAACTCAGTAAAAATATAATTTGAGATGTTTCAATCTGAAAACATTTATTTAGTTTGTTCATTATACCCAATATATTTGACACAAATTTTATATAAACCAGACTTCCAAGTGTCAAACCTTCTTGAATAACGCTAATTTTTTCTAAAGTTGATATTATTTATTAATATTCTAGCGATTGTGAAAAATCTGATTTAAATTATAAAAAATATTAGTGGTGCTAATGTAGCAGAAAAGTGGCAAAAGTGGCAATAACTTAGGTAAAGTAGCAAAATTTAGTGCGTTTTGAAAAATCGCGCAAAACGGTAACGCTGTTCATAAAAACAGAATGAAATATTTAGTCAATTTTGTCATACAAAAAGTAAAATATTCCGTTCGATGTAAGGATTCAAAAAATCTTGAACGCATCGTTTAAAAAACTTGAATAAAACATAGTAAAAATACTTTTATAAATGTGTTTTTTTCTAAGCACATACAGTCATATTATCACAGACGTCACAAGTTACACAGCAAGCAATTTTATAAGTATTATAATACATAATAATAATTTTATAAGTATTATAATGTTATACACTTTTTTCTCCAAACCAAAACTATTTTAAAGTTTCTGTTTGAATTGAAAAGGAAAGGAAATAAATTATATATTGTACCTAAAAGTACATATGTATTAATATAAGCGAACAATAATTCAAATTTCTATCAGAAAGGAATTTTTTGTTTTTAAAATGTTTGTTGGGTAGTTCATAAATTTTTGTGGTTCGATTGAATGACATACATACATACATATGTATGTGGAAGCTTTTGAAATGTAATAATTATTAAAACAATTAAATTTGTTATTTCTTTTACCGGAGTTGCAAGGTAAGCTATTTGCGTTTTGTTTAAAACTCTTTTTTCAACTAAAAATAATTTATACACATATTGTTCTCTCAGAAGCAGAAATAATAAACTGAACCTGAATGTAATGAATGAATCTATTGTTTCGATAGCAGAATTGCATAAAAAAGTTTTCAAATGGAGGAGCAAAACAGTATTTTTAAGAAAAAAATCATTGCTTCTATGACCGTTCTTAACCCTTTGTAGTTTAAAGCTGGATTCACCCATTCGTTTTGGACAGAAAATTTGTTCGGACAACCATTTTGTTCTATGCAATTACCATACTGCACAGTGAACTCACCTTCAGACGACCAAACTGAGTTGATGACAGCAATATGGGCATATATTACAGTTTTTCTATAAAAATTCTGAATTAGTATCTGCATATTTACACATGCATATGTATGTATGAATGTTATTACATACGAGTACGTACATACATATATATATATTATGTATTACGCAGATTTAAAAAAAAATCGATACCTGGTAAGTGTTGCTATTTTTTCGATAGGCACTGTTGAGTACAACAAGTCTGTTTTTTTAATTGTCGAAACATCTATAAAATCTTAAGTAACTAGTAAATATAGCACGGTTCCAATATAAAGTAGTAAGCAAAATCATTTCTAAACGCGAAAACTGTTAAAAAACTTTGATAAAATATGTTTACTTGAGAAATGTACATACTATAAGTTTATTTTTCTAAACTACTTAAATATTTCTAAACTACTTATAAAAAGTCGGGCTTTTAGCCGTAACTTAAGACTTTGAAGGTATTTCGAAAATTTGGTAAACAGACTCTTTTTGTATTCAATAGCTCATAAGTATTGGAGAAATAAGATAAGATAACATTTTATTTGATTTTCTACTAAGGCCATTCAGGGTGCAGAAAACGTAATAAATGTTCAGAAAAACTACATATTTGTTCGGTTTTCTACTACGTATTTTTTTTCTCTGTATGTATGTATTTGATACAAAAATTGATGGTGTTATTCAATGCTACTTTTATTGACTGATAATTTGTATTGGTAATGAAGTCACTTAGACCAAATTCAAAAACTTCCAAGACATGCAAATTTAACTATTTTTAAGTTTGAAAAATGCGTACACCTGCTTATTGCTGGATAAAGAATAGTGCATATAGAACGATTTTACAAATTGATTCTGCAAACTTTTAAATTAGAAACCAAAATTTTGAAACAGTTTTGTATTTTTGCTGATCTTTTCCGACATACATACGTATACTACGGAGCTTAAGCATTTAATCCCCCCTACACTCTTATCAGTACATTTTAAACTTCTTTGCTATGTTGTTACTTTTCTCTAAAAGTGTTTATTACACTTTTAAATAACAATAATAATAAGAAAAAAAGCACCAAAATTAGAAACAAAAAAACACTAAGCACTAACTATCAAATTTTTCGCGGCAAAAAATTTTAAAAAGCACTAAAAGCAGTGCTAAAAGCACTGAGTTGACAAAGGTGGTATTTACATATGTATGTATGAATTGTTATTTTTTCCTTAATAAATAATTTTTTTATTATATTGTTACGTTTTTACCTTTTTAAAAACGTGTTTTTTGAGTTCGTAGATTGTAGTTAAAATAAAATAAATTTTGTGTTTGGTTTTAATTAAAAATCCTTTATTCAACACAGTTATGTGCACCACTGCTTGTAATCTTTTTACAGGCAATAAAAATTTTTATTCTTAATTGCTCTGTCTGTTTACAATCTTATAAACAACAACAATTACTCGACAGATATTTTTACTTAAAGATCTTCCAACCGGATCGTAGTTCTAACTTAGGTTCGATCACAACCTTTTCAATCAGAGGTTATCCAGACTTAACTCTCTTTACTGAGTTAGCTCCAACTAAACTGGTTTTTTACTTCAGGAATCACTTCACGAGTTTACTCCTCATAAACTCTCTTCACACAAACTGCACTCGCTGAGTTTACGACGCATAAACTGATTGCTGTTCGCATCGATGTGCTTTTTATCTGGCTTAGTAAACAACACATCGAAAGCTCTCAAACAGTGTTGCCACAGATTTTAATTTTTTCTAACCAAATTTTAATAAAAAAGTAACCAATTCGGATAAAAAATAAAAACTTCTAAACCTAAACAAATAAACCTAAAAGGCTTTCTAATATAAGTAACTGTTAAGGCAGACCAAGGCCAATGAGTTGTGGGCAAGTGTTAGAAAAGCATATCGCTAATACAAGTTAATTCTAGCAAATTTTATATTTAATATATTCTGCTGTAGTAAACAAATAGTAAACAAATTAACTGTGTGTCACATATATTTGTTGTAAAATATAGTAATGGCGAATCGTTTTGACATATAGTCACTTATCAGTTGTTGCTTACGTAGTAAACCAAGATCACCTGGTTTGAATTCGCCTTAGAAAAAAGTAACCATAATAGAAAAAAGTACACATCTACACATCGAAGAAAAAAATAACCAATTTTGATTAGAAATAACCAAAACGGCAACGCTGCTCTCAAACCTCTCGATGTTTCAGGTAGATTCAATTTCTTTCTTTTAATTTCTTTTTAGTTCTTTTGTAGCCATGCGTATGTAAACGTCTATCTCTTTCAGCTTTTAGTATTTGTTGTTGCTTGTTTATTCTCTACTTGTTTTCTTTGCTATTAGTTTGTTGTTTTGTTGCTGTGTTATTTTTATTTATTTTATCTCTGCTAATAATGTTTGTTGTTGTCGATTTGGTTATTTGTAAACAGTTGTTAGTTGTTCTTGCAGCTTTTGTTTATTTGTTTTAGCGATGTAATAAACGCAGAAGTTCCCAATCTTATTTTCGTAATAATATAAAATGAAGATTTTTCTTCTTAAATTAATATTTTTTTCTGGCAATACTGATGTCAACAGTATTGTCTCAATTGAACACACCTTATAAATTTTTTAACCATGAATTTTACCGGTTACAATAACTATTGTTATTTTTCGTTAGCATTTGTTTGTATCGCGTACATAAATTCATAATAATGTACGAAAAAGGTAATAAAGAAGTGCAGAAAAAATTATCTGTGAGTTTTTAGAAATTTCATTTGGTGCGGAAGGTTTTTCTGTCAAAATGATCAGTAAGATTTTTATTTCTAATTTAGTATTGGCTATCATGTGGTGATAGGTAAAAATTAAAAAAAAAAAAAATAGTCATGACCCTAATGCACATACTATGTATTTATATACATACATATGTATTTTTTTTAAATTTTATGTGTAAAAAGTAATTTTTACTATTGTAACAACTAAGTTTTCATTTTTAAGTGCTGTTAAAGCTACATATGTACAATGTACACAAGTATCTATTTTGGAATGTGTTTTTTTATAGGTTTCACTATTTTTTGAGATAATTCATTACCACGTTGTGGCTCTATTAATTCTTTTTAGCGATTTTCTGATAAGAATATCTTTCAGAGTATGCTTAACACAAATTATTCCCATATCCGAGATGCTTTATGTAATTTTTCTACCTGTTTTAATTTAGTTACCTGTAGCCACTAACTTAACATAAGTTTTATTCAGTTTTATTAAAGTTTATCACAGCAGATGACTGATCTTAATTAATACTGAAAGTGGTTTTATCCTGTTGAACCAAAAAGCAAACTGAAAATTGTGTGCTTGACTGCAAACATGAAAGGAAAAGTGCCAATACAATGAACTTGGGTTTGATTTTCATTTATTACTTTTGCATTCGTAAATTATGACCTTTTTTATTTAAAAACATGACCTGAGTGCATCGTATAAAAACATGACTTAGTGAATATGAATACATACTATGCTTATTTACTTGTAGATGTTACTTAGGAAAATTATTGTTTCAGAGTAGCAATTTTTAAGCCATCACCCTGATTTAATAATTTTCTTCTTACGCTAAAAAGTATGCAAGTTGCTTCATATTCATTTTTTATTTTTTGTTTGAGTCCAGCACTAAGGAAATGACAACTACTCATGCAGTGCATTGCACTGGTACTAGGAAAATAAGTTGTAGGAAGGAGGATAGAGGAAGTAATGTTAATGGACGTTTGATATGAATTTATTTATGTACTCGTATGTACGTCGTAAGTATCAAGGTAAACGTTCGCAGAGAGATTGTTCCACAGACGAACGGTGTGGCTAAAAACCAAATTCACTCTATAATGCGTTGTACGATTTATGGGAAAATCAACTGCAAAAGGATGCGTTTTGAGGTAAAAACGAGTACTATGTGAAAGTTTGTGATTATTAGAAATCAATTCCTTTATTTCGTCAGAGCACTTTCCATTATAGAAATAGAATTTTCAACCATCATTTCATTGTCTAGTGTTATACCATATTATAGTTATTAACTGATTGGATTCCTAAAATTTGACTTGATTTATTTTTATAAGATTCAGCAAGAATATTACATTTTTCAGTACTCGTATAAATTTAATATTGAGTTGAGTTGCTTGTAAGAATTAGAGTTTGTTTTGGTTTCTTTCATAACCGTTTTACTATTTTCCAAAAAGGAGAACAGCCTCTATTAAGTTGTTCCAAGATAAATTACGAAATTGATTAATTTCTTCGCTTATTTTTATAATTATTTATTTAATTTTTCCAAAGTCTTATCTCAATTTTATTTATGTTATTTCTTTATAGAATCCAATTCCTTCTGCAATAGTTTCTTAAAATAATTAAATTTTGGATGTGCGTTGGTAGCTACTTATAAATATATTTTATTTTTGTTTTGGAACGCTCTTATCAATGGCATCTTTAATAAAATTATTTAGTGTATAAGCCTTGCCATCAAAAATGTCAGTATGTAGCGATATCTTACAACTGTGTTTCTCTCAATTGGCTCTACTAAAAACATAAGAAAGGGTTTTGTTTTTGACGTTATTTGTAACATTGATTGGGGGTTTTCACAGTTAGGTGATCAGAGCTTAAATCGTTTGCGACCTCTGGTGGCGATATTAGTTAAGGAGTGTTTGGATTTTTATGTATATTTTCTAAAAGACTATTTCCTATGTAATATATAGCCCAACAGTTTGGTCTTGTAAGTTCTTAAGAATGATGCCTACAGTTAAGAACTCCGATATACTTATGTTATACTTGTTGTTGTCGTTTTTGTTTATAATATGTTTGTATCTGACGCAAATAATGACTTTTTAGTATTTTCACTAACCGTTGCATCAATGAGGAAATAACATGAGTATACATTAGTATGTATATTAATACAACTATCTATTATTAATTTGATTCGAAGGTTTTCAATTAAATTGATATTGATTTTGGGAATCACTTTGGATTAAAGGTTTTTTACTTATAATCACAGCGACACCACTCGAATTTCTTGAATTTCTATCATGTCGGCAAACAACAATAGATACTATGTTTTAGTAAAATATTATCATTTAACCATATTTCAGTTAAATATAGTCATGTGAAAAATAATAGGGACACTTACATCAAAAAACTTAAAAATCCAACTCTCTTTTAGTTTTTCGACATTTATTAAAAAGATCTTATAAAATACCTGTTGGGATTTCGACGACGTAAAGAACCGCTATTTAAGCAAACCAAATTTGTACCTTTCTTTACTTGTAGCTTATTTGCCTTTTAAGTTCTAAACAAAACCGCAAGGGTCCCTATTTTTTTTCACATGACTATATGTATATTTTTTTTTTAATTAGAAAATTAAACATTTCACCATTTTTGCTTCGTATACCTCTAGCGTTCCATGTTACAATTTAATGCTAAAATTTAAAAGCTAATGTAGTAATTACTTCAAATTGGTCTGCTTTTGATTTGCCGTTTTTTAACCTATTAATTAATTAGCTTTATAGATAGGCTTCGAATTTGATCTAAAGAGAATAAGTTTTCTGTTTAAATATTCTGACTATTGCAACTATTTTTATTCCAGGAATTTAGTACTGTATTTGATTTTTGATTAATGGTGTTTGGAAAATTATTATTATAATAGCTATTATTATAAGTACTACTATGATTTGTTCCATGGGTACTGTTATTTTTGTTAGCAGAACGTTTTTTAATTTCTAAATAATTTTGTCAACGGCAGTGACCACAACCCTCAAAGCGGGATACCACCATCCCCTTTAACTCCCTAATGTATGGTTACGCGCTGGCTTTGTGACCCGTCATGTAATAACCTATCCCAATGAAAAGTCTACAAGAGTGTAAAAAGCTAATCCCTTTTTCTGATGATGAGCAACGCTTTGAGGATATGCACCTGGAATGTTAGAACCCTCTACAGACCAGCTGACTGATGTACTGGATAAGTACAGAGATGACATCATCGCGCTCCAGGAAATGCGATATGTAGGATGACGGGATGCTCTAGAAAATCCAACTGTTAGGTATTAGGTAGGAGGCGTGCTTGGCGATTACAATGTCATCTAAGGCGTCTTTGGCCACACAGTCGGAAGATTCAGCCTCCACCGACACACCGCCGATAACGGTATGAGGCTGATCTTAGCCGCGGCGCGACACATGGTAATGAATAACACCAGATTTCAGCATCTGAACATTCATAAAGCTACCTGGGAATCCTCTGATCTAGCGACGTGTTTTCCGTAGTTCGTTGTAGCCAATGTTCGCAGTTGTTTATGTGCAGTAAAAAGCGAATGAAAGTTTGACGTCGAAAAGGTGCAATCACAACAGATAGCCACGAATTACGCAGCACATTTCTCACTTCAGCTCAACCGGACCTCTCCACAACTTGACGATGTAAATGCGCACTGGATTTCATTTCTCACTGCATGCGTTCTGCGGTGGAGCAAGTGGTTGGTTTTCAGTGGCAGCGGCGAAACGGTGTGTACGACAACGAGGGGCGTTTAGCTACCGCTGAGAAGGATGAAGCATATAGAAACATAACGTGTCAGCACCACTGAATGCTCCGCCAGAATTGGAAAGAACCTCTCCGAGTCGTTTGGTACTAAGCGATTACCTTTAAAATGATTTCTTCAACCTTTTACTGGAGAAAAGTTTCTTGCCGCTGGGTTGAACAGCTAAGGCACCATTTTCTACAAGAGCATCATCCTCCTCCAACGACATCAACACTGTCGGCCTAAATACCCGCGCAATATCTTCTGTGTATTTCAGTGTGTCTCGTGGTAATGAGGACAGGACGAAGAATCCTTTGTCGGCAAGTAAAAAGTCCTCGGTCTTTGACAGAGTGCCTTGTTGGCGACCACAGGTTTGAAGAAATGAAGGACTTTGTCTATCTTGGTACACCAGCATTAACACCGTGAACGACATTTTCTTGGAGATCAAACGGAAAATCACTCTTGCCAACTGATGCTACTTTGGGCTCAGTGGATAATGGAGGAGCAGAGCACTCTTTCGATGAACCAAACTAACGATTATCATTCCTGTACTGCCATATGACGCAAAAATGTGGATACGGTCGAACAACGACGAAAATGTTTTAGGATCGTTCGAGAAGAAAATACTTCGTAAGACCCTCGGCCATCTATGAGTAGGAGATAAGTACCACATATAGTGAAGCGCATTAAGACATAGCGGCTGCGCTTCGCCACTTCTCTTGTATGGATGAAGAAACTTTGACAAGGCAGCCCTTTGATACGGCTTCGTTAAAGACACCAAGTCTTGCAGAACTTGATGGCCTTGGGAATCTCAAACTGGCGCCAATTAGCGCCAAAACCGACAGATGGTTATAGAACCACATATGTAAGTGAGTAAATGTGTAAGTAAATAATTTTGTATAGTTTCATTGCAGTTTCCACACTTTACTACAACAGCTTTTAGCACAAATGTTTTTATTTTGCAACGAGAAGATCCGTGGCCAAATATTGGCAATTATAGCACTCAGTGATTTTATTTCTATAAGATTTCTCGAACTAACTTTGATATAGTCTATGCTTGAGTAATTCTTCTTAAGCTCCTTATTGTTATGCTCTGGCGCCTAAAGTAAACAACGTAGATTATTCGTTCATGATTTGATCTAAAATTTCTGCGAATTAGTTTAACATATAGGATGTCGAGACCGATATCAATGAGCTTAGCTTAAGGCATTTTTGGGTTTAATTTGCTCAGGCCGAAAAGTAATGCCTTATATGGACAATCATTTCTGCCTAGGGTTGCCAGACGTACTGCTTTTATCAGTACATGTACTGATTTTTGTTTAATGCACTGATTTATGCATAAAATCTACGCAAATGTATTGATTTTTTCATGTTTTTACTTTTTTATACTGTTTTTTATCGTTATATATTTAGATCAATAAAACACTATATAATTTTGTTTTTTTCTTTGAAACACCTGAGCTTTTGTACTAAAAATAAAGCCAAACAAAAAGAATTGATAAAACAAGCACTACAGCAGAGGCTGTTTTTGTGTACCATTCTCAGATGAATAGCCAAAACTACGCTTCTCCAGACAGTGTCATCAAGCTCTTTAAACCAATACTGCTTTCTGATTCAAAATCTACATGGATCTTGTGGAAGAACTTTTCAGAATTATGACAAATGTATAAGTAGTATTCCGTGAAAGTGCTAAGTAAATTAAGAAATATAACAAGTTATTATGCAGATAATACTAACGTTAATTAGTGTAGTGTACTTGTATTTTGGTATTTATAGTGGAGCGAAATGTTCTGTCATACACCAAACTAATTATGTAGCAATAACTTTTTTTCTTTTTAACAGATTGTCTTCTTTTTAGTCAATTTTTCGATTAAGAAATCAGGTAGCCTACTAAGTTTTGTACATGATATAGGTACTGTTATACGAAGAGGATAACTTAATAGATGTTAATAATAATAATCAGGCGACTTCGAGACAAATTACTGCAAAGAAAACTTTTATGAAACTATAGCTTGAACAATCTTTAGTATCTGTAATAATTTGGATGAAATTGCTTTATTTAGAAATATCTAATGTCACTTTGACTTTAATAATAGCATACATACCGAATGTTTTTGAATTGGAGAAAAAATGTAAATGAACTGTGAATGAAATATTTTGAAAACGTATTGATAATAAAACCAAATTTGCAACCAAATGTTTAAATGTTAAATGTTTATGTAATAAATTGCTTAAAGACTGAAAAGAAACGAAAAATTTAGAGACAAACATTGTACACTGTTTATAAAAATATGTATTTTAAGATTGCCTTAAAATTACTGTTCCTGCAACAATTTTGCAACAATAATTTCTGTTTCTAAATATTCCGTTTAAGCTATTTGAGTAAGTTTTGTTTTTGTTGGTTTTTGAGTAATGAATTTTGATTAAAACAAAATCGTACTGGCCTTTCATCAAATGAACTGATTTTCTTTGTTTTTTGTTATGAACTGATTTCTTTAATTTAAAATCTGGCAACCATATTTCTGCTTCGTATTGTTTTTGTCCAATACTTTTTGAAATTTAATATAGGGTCCACCAAATATTTTTCTTTTTTTTTGAAAATGCTATAAAAAAAAACTGTTGAAAATTTTCTTAATACTTTTTTTTATTTGAAAGTACAATCTTCCGGTGAATAATGAAAAATAATTTCATTCAAATGGCTGCCTAGGCTGGCCATGCAGTAGCCTACACGATCGATCGGTCCAATTTTCAAGCACATTATCGATTGTGTGCAGCTGTATTTCACCAATGGCTTCACGAATATTGTCCTTTAAAGCGTCAATTGTCTCTGGCTTGTTGGCGTAACACTTATCTTTGACGTCACCTCACAAATAATAGTCCAACGCTGTCAAATCGCAGCTCCGAGGTGGCCAAACGACATCAGCTCTGCGGTTGATAATGCGATCTTCAAAAACAGGGGGCAAAACATCGAGTGTAGCTTCGGCTTTGTGGCACGTAGCGCCGTCCTGCTGAAACCAAATGTTGCTAATATCCTCCTCTTCAATTTTTGTGAACAAAAATTCATTCAACATGGCCCGATAACGATCGCCATTGACTGTAACGGCCACTCCTTACTCATTTTCGAAGAAAAATGGACCAAAATCCGCACCTAACAGTGACACGTCTTGGGTGTATCGGCTTTTTAATGTATGCGTGCGGGTTTTCCGTGCCCCAAATGCGACAATTTTACTTGTTTACATACCCGCCAAGATCAAAATGAGCTTCATCTGAAAAGATGATTTTTTTTGGCAAAATCGGCATCTTCTGTAAGTCGATAGCAGGCCCAGTTTCCCAGCGTTGTTCAAGCGTATGCACAACCATATTCGTTCAGCAGAAGGATAAGTTTTACCATTCACGAAATAAGCACTAGTTGAAAAAAAAAACGTTAGATGGCGGACCTTATATAATTATTTTCATTATTACAATGAAGTTTTATTCTTATTGAGATTTTCTTGAATGCATATTCAGAAATATTGTTCATTTCACATAACTCTATTATGTCTTCGAGTTAGTAAGTAAGTATAGTCACAGGGAGAATTAATATCTTTACATTTGGAGTAATACTAACATTTTCATCTTTTTCAACATCCATTGTTTGAAAAGGTTGATAGTAGCTGGTATTGTTAACTGCAATACCGCTATCATTTATCGATTTTTTTATAACAAAAGCCAATGCAATTTTAAACTTGTATAATTCTTTTTTTTATTTAATTAATTTTTAATTTTATTTTGTATGTCTTTTACAATGACAGTTAACACAAAACATGAAAACCCATCTAAATATTTTACTTGCTGGAGATTTCTCACTCATATAACATAGAAAATGACTAGAATTATTATAATTTTTCTTAAAATATGCTTTAAAAGCATATTTTATTGAAATTACTTAGGGCTAAAAAATACTCTTGGATAGTTGTAATTAGTAAGCCTCTGCTGTATAAGAAGAACTATTGGTAGCTTAATAGACATATCGCTCATTTACTAATATAGTGACATAATTTAAAAAATAAAATTTTTCAGCAGAGTTATTTTAATTTTCAATTTCCTATTGTTTAGAATTGATATAAGAATAAACACTTTGTTCCTATGCTCATAATTTTGTACGAATTGCGAAGAATTTTGTACTAAATATAGATCACAATGTGCCGCATATTTTAGAATACTTAACTAAAAAATCACGTTTTTTTAATTATTGACACTATATTAGTAAATGAGCGGTATGTAATTAAGATTATGCGATAACAAAATCATAAAGAGTATATCGAAAAGTATGTCTTACTTATATTAATTATCACTGTATATATACATACGTATGTATGTATGTATATGGTGTTAACTTTTATTTGTATCCTATTATATATGGTATGTGTGTATGTATTGTATTATGCGGGAATCAAATTGTCAATAATTATGGAAAATGATGTTTGGTGTAAAGCTTTCTCTATTGGCACTCTAAAAGTATGAACTCGAAATATTATACATACAAATATTGTTGAGATTATTATGATTTTGACAGAGTAATGTTGATGTGTGCAGTAAACGATTGTTGTGGTTACATTTAGATATGGGAAATGAATTACACAATATGGTACAAAATTTTAAAAATTTATTGCATTCATAGGAGTCTTATATGAAAATGAAGGAACAAAATATTTAAATACAGTTTAGATAACAAAACAAAAATAAACAGGCATTATAAAGTAATTGTTCTTTTTTCATAGTTTTTTAATGGGGCGAGATATAGATAGATAGAGTCTGGGAAAAAGTGTACATGACCATTCAGTTGGCTTTTTTATTGTTTTGCTATCATCAAAAGAATTCAACCTACCTTGAAGCCATCATATGTCCAACTTCCAAACTTTAAGACACAAGTCTGTTCGTCAAAAGGAAAATACTCAACATCGATTTCGCAGGATGATTTGTAAATTGCCGGCGGTTTCCATTCAACTAATCCTTCTGAGTAAATTGTTGCTTTTGTGGCAAGAGTCACCTCAAAGTTACCGTCGGCACTGGACATTCAATTTTATTATTTGTTTTATTTTTGGTTTACTTATAACAGTGTTAACGATTTTATATTGCAATAGTTAACAGCTGTATATATGTATGAGTAATATGTGAATGTGTGCGTTATATATATATTTTTTTCATATCTTTTTTTCCTTCTCTAATTGTTTTAACTTAATACATATGTACAACATTATTATGAGTGCAAATAGATGGGGCTGTAGAAGTCTTAATAAGGTTTTATAAGTGAATTAATTATAATATAATATTGAGTACCTTTAATTTTTTTATAATTTGTTGATTTTATCGCAAGTTAAAAATACAAAAACAAAAATATTTGTACATATTTATAATTTGAAATTTTGTATATCATTTATGTTTCTATGTATGTGAAATGAGTTGTTATTAATTCAATTTATGTTAAGTTTTTTATTTGAGAAACCTTTATATATTATATGAAACCTTAGTTTTGTAGAAAACTTGAGTTATTTATACAACTTCAGTCTTTTGCTTATACGAAAAATATGCCACAATTATACATATGAATTTGTTTTTCCACTCAGAAAAATATTAATTATACAAGCACACTTACTTATTGTAAAGCACAATGTCGGGTCGCCAAATGTGGTCTGATGGCACGTGAAGCATGTGAACACCTCCATATTCCTTTGGCTCCCATCTCAGCTTATAATCATACCACGATTGTTCCACCCACAAGTTAGTTGTCATAATTTGATTTTTGAGGTTCTGTAATAATAAAAAAAAACATTATTAAAATATAATCCGTGAGGAATATGCAACACAAGCAGATAAATATCAGTTTTAAATCTATATGTATGTATATAAAAATAAGTTATCCTATGTTTGTCATTTAATAACTCGAGAACCACTCTAACTAACCTCTAACTTCTAACAAAATTGTTTAAAAAAAAGTAATAGTGTAAAAAATATAAAGATATTTTAATAATTAAAATGATGATTAAGCTTTCGCAATCAAATATTTTCCTCAATTGACAGTACCTTTAGTTCAAATTTTAGATTATTTGATTTTACCTCATATACAATTTTTAGCCATATTAGTCTATCAATCATAGATTAATAAAAGTCGAAAAAAGAAATATGAGCTCTAAAGCGACACCGTAAATATTTATTTTATCAGGATTTTTTAAACTACTTTTTCTATCTAAACAATCTTTATTTTTATTAACAATTTTCAGCACAAAAAAGCGTACTTTTGTGGGTGTTATGCAGAAAGCAATACATTGGCTAAAAACAAGTACGTGTACTGCTGAAAACAGCACCTCTGGCTACTCTACTCCCAAACAAGGTAAATATTAATTTTTATGTATCTCGAGAATGATTAGAATGGCAGTTTTTGAACTTGGTCTGAAAGACTTGACAGTGAATATATATTATCAGTTGAAAAAATGGAAATGAAATTGTTATATATCTTGAGAATGGTTAGAGTGGAAGTTTCTGAATAAAGTCTCTATGGATTGGTAGCTAATACAGATCATCAGTTAAAAATTTGGCGGAATTGGACAAGTGGGCATGCTACCTTCCATACAAAGTAAATATTGATTTCTGTATATCTTAAGAACGGTAAAAGAAGTTCCTGAGTTCGGTCTAAATGACGTGGCAGTCAATACACTTCATCAATTTCAAAGTGGGCTATTAATTTTTTTGTGTTCTTGAGAACGGTAATAGTATAAGATTTAAAATTTGGTTTAAACAACTTCTTGGACAGGATACATCATCACAAGTGAGCGTGGTAGCTCCCATTCGTACTAAATATGGCATTTTGCATGTGTGGAAAAGGGTAACAGTTAAAGTTTCGTACCTATCCACAGCAGCCCAAAAGCGGAAGAGATTGGATAAGCGGGTATTGCGCGAAGAACACCGGTTAAAAGCTATTTACATATGTATTCATATCTGTACATATGTATATGGTATAAGTTGATGATGAAGTTCTTGACTTCTTTAGTTTTAATTATTATTCCCTTAAATGATCATATATCAATAAACTAAAGCCTATATAAATTATAAAGAGTTCATAGAACTTTAGAATAGCCTGCAATTTACTTTGAAAAACAAAAACAAAATATTTTATTAAAGAAAATATTTGTTTGTGGAAAATTTTGTCAATGTATTTGATAAGAAATTTTCATCAGAAAAATTTGTTTTAGACGAAAAACACATAGAAAATGTTTATTATACAAATACAATTAATTTTACAAATACCATTACAAATTAAAATAAAATTTATGCTTAATAAAAGTAAAAACAGTTTTAAGTAAAATAAAATCAATACAATAAAATCTAATTTATGGTGATGTTGTTTTTTCCCATATAAAATGAGTGCATTTATTTAAATACATATATTTTATAGTTATATGACACAAAGGCTCCCACAAATGCGTGAAGTGTTACTCTAGTATTATATAAAGATGAGATTACACGATTGCCGTAAATGCACCAAAATAGTAAAAGGTTTATTCTGCTTTATTGCCGCAAAATAACGAAGTTCTCCTAATGAAAATGTCTACACTCATGCGATTACTTCACTTTGCTTAATTTGATTGTCGCAAGTTGGTGCTAAACGAGTTAGTGGCAATAATTACCGCACTTCAGTTACACGAGTAATCTAGTATGCACACAAAAATAGTCTACTGTTTGTTGTGCAGCATTGCAACACAAGAAGTTGATTTTCAACCAAAATTTTTCCAAAATTCTAACAAAACCAAATTCCCAAATAAAAAGTTTAAAAATGCATTTTTGAATTAAAATCAAGAATTTATATAGTTATAACTACTAATAACAAGTTTTTTTTTGAATTAAATACGTATTTACTTAAATGACAAAAATATGCATAAAGTAATTGGGTACCAAATTTATATTTAAATAGGAAATAAATAGTTACAGATGTTGTCGGTCTAAATTGGCAAAGCTTCTTAAAAACTCCAAAAATTCTATTATTTTTAAATTTAAATCAATTTTAGCTCTTTAAGTGTTTTAGGAGCGGCACAATTAAGTAATTTTTATTTTACACCATTGACGGAGTGACAGGGCATTAGTTTAATGGGCATTAGTTGCGGAAGTTATTTATAATTTTATTATTAAGTCTTATCAGTTAGCTTTAAGAACGCAGTTCTTCTTTCATCGATACTTTCTCAAAGGTAGGCATATAAAATTTTACTTAGAAATATTTTAACAAATGACACAGACTTTGGAGTTGTCAATTAATTAGCTATTATTTTTACTTGCTAACAGGCTGAAATATTTATGTATGGAATACATGCTGTCGATAAAATGTCTGGCTCCATTAACAAAATCGACGTGGAATTTTTTACCGAGATTCTTACGTGAATATAGTGAAAACCGTACAATTTTACTTTCTATTTATTACTTCAAATATCATCTCATTATTGTTTTTCTAAAATATTTTGTTGTTGTTTTCTATGCTTTTTTTAATTCAGAAACGAATACAAAGTTTTTATATAAAGTTGGTGTATTAGAATTCCGCTTATGTGATTCCTAATGGATTTGGGTTTACATTTAATGGGTAAATGAATTTACCAATTATAAAACTAATAAAAAAATAATTTCCAATTATAATCGCAAGTAATTAGTAATTCATATTTTTGAATTACCTACTCCACTCATCTAATAAATAATTAACTCTTGCTTTGATAATCGGTAACAATAAATTCAAAGTAATTTGCAATTGGTGATTGTCGTTTATTAAATGCACTTTATCGTTAATGTGACCTGTTATTAATTACAAAATTTAATTGGTAATGTGAAGCCCAAAATTATTTTAAAAATGCAACGTCATATCTCTGCTATAGAGGGTCAAATATGTAATTTTTATTGGATTTAAAATTTTGAGATAACAAATTAATCAAATGTTTCATCTAACGATTTTTTTTTATCAGAACTCGAAAAGTCGACTATCTAACACAATGGTGGCCCTCGGTATAGAATGGGATCGTTTACATTGGTAAACGGATGTAAATACAGTCAAGGAAAAAAATCTACATACACCCTACCATTTAGAAGTTTTAGAGAATTAGTGGCGAAAATTAAAAAAGACGTTATACCAATGTTAAAGGTATTTATTATTAAGATTATCTGAAGAACAAAAAATGAAAAAAATATAACTTAGAAGTTATTAGGGAAAAACACAATAATTAGCAGGAATAAAGTCAACGTGCAACTACTAATATCAAAGAAAGCGAAATAATTGATAACTTTTTAATTTATTCAAATTTACAAGCATTATAATTGTTGAAGTGGACAAAGTGATAATAAAAGAAGATATTATTGGAATTTTTATCCTCGTAAATGCAAATCGGAGAGAGACACATATTTAAGTTCGAAATAAGGTAGTAAATTTCCAAAAGGAAAATAAATTATATGAAGAAATTGCTAAGATAACAAAATTCAGTGGTGCTACTGTACAGACGGTCATTAGAAATTATAACAACAATAGTACCGAAAAAAAACACGATCAGGCAGACCTAAGGAGCTTTCGAAACGTGATGTTACCAGTATTATAAAATTAGTCCATCAGGATCCGACAATAAACGACCCAAAATTGGCGGAACACACCGAAAAATGTTCCAATTAAATTATTGCTCCACGAACAATAATGAAAGTTTTACATGACTATGGATCTCATAGCAGAATAGCACGCAAGAAGTCATTTATTTCAGCGAAGAATCGTGAACTTCGTCTCGAGTTTGCACATGTAGACAAGAGTATCTATTTTTAATCGTGTTATATTTACCGACGAAAGTAATTCTAACATTTTCAAAAGAAATGACCATTACAAGGTTTGGAGAAAACCAAATTCTGCACTTGATCCAAAGAATATTATACTTATATCAAACATAGTGGAGGCAACGTTATGGTTTAAGGCTCCATGGCGTCAAATAAAGTGGCTCGTTTGGCTTTATTTGGTGGTAATATTGATCGCTATCTTTATAAAATCATATTGGAATTGGAATAAATTCCGAGGCATCTGTTAATATCTTTGGTCTGGGATACCAATGGATTTTCCAGTAAGATAACGGACCATACTACGCAGTTTTTTCCAGACTCGCTTCTTTACTATGCTTCAAAATAGCTAAATTCTACACCACAGTCAGCAGACTTAAACCCAATACAGCACATATGGGACTTTTTTAACGAAAATATGGTATGGAATTAGTAACCGTCAAACATTGAAGACTGAGAATTTCGTGATAACAATGTCCCGCGTGTTCAAGCTATTATTGATGCCCAAGGTAATTTAATTTTTTATATATACAATTTTTAAATTATAATTATTTTTTGTAAGCTGTATCTAGACTTTTTCCATATGAATTTTTAATATTTTTGTTGTTGTTGTTTTTATTATGTAAATGAATTACTTTTTTATTTTATAAATAAATTTATGTATTAATGCCTTAAATATTAATATAAACATTCTTTTAATTTTCTTCATAGACCCTTTAAAACCTCTAAATCAAATGGTATATGTAGATTTTTTCGGTGACTGTAGCTATTTTACGTCCTATTCTTACATATGGATCCCGTTATAGTGGACTGCAATTAGGAAGAGCTTTGCCGTAGACAAACTATAAAAAGTTAAGAAATCAGCATGCTTTGTTTTATCAGGCGCACTAAGAACCAGTCTCTTTGAGGCACTGTATACCATAGCACTTTGATCTTCATATAACAACTATCACTTCAGCGAGTCTTAATGTATCTTTATGTTGGGGACCAAGAACATATGGCCATGCGAAGTTTTTGAGCCTACCGCACACCGTTGTCATAATTAAAAAAACTGCAAAACTGCAGTGGCGTTTCTTTTTCTTTTTGTTTAAATTAAATTACAAACAATAAAAATAAAAATTAAAAAACTAAAATAGAACAAGAAAAATTTAAGAACACAAGTGAAGAAAAAAAAATTATCTACAAAAAACATAAATACACATAATTATAACACTTGACAAATAATTAAGATTTTAAATTTAATAACAACATAATTTAAGAGAATTTTATTAATAACACATCAGAAAAATAGACAACATAATAATAATTGCAACAACTCTTGCCGAAACAATTCGTAATAAACAATTGAGGAACAACAAAAAGTAACAAGTACAACAACAAAGTGACCAACACTCGTACCGAAAAAAAACAAATACAAATACAAATAACAGAACAAACCACAAAACCTGAGAAAAAAACGAAACAGAAATACTACAATATCAATATTAAAACAAATTAAACACACACTTGACACCTAAATAAATTAAAAAATTAAAACGGCAATGAAAGACGGTTATATCCTACCATCAGTACTACTAAGCTTTTGAGTACGAACCGCTTGGAGATGTTGTTGCTGGATAATTCATTAGCGAAGGTATAAATAACACTGGCTACTGAATAGTCAACTAGCAGCAACCCACTTCCGTGCCGTCCGCACCCGGAGGTTAGTTGCTCGATTTTTGATTGCTTACGGTTCCTTTGTGGCATTTATATTATATTTTATTCTTGTTTTATTTGCGTAATGGCAGGACGTTTTCGGATAGATTTCTGCAATGTGCGTGGACTCCGGGCAAACTTCTTCTCCGTGTATGCGCACATTCGTCTCTATAGGCTGGATGTTTTCACCTTATGTGAGACCCAGGTTTCTGAAAATGTTGATCCACAGGATTTTCATATCCCTGGGTATCACCTTCTATCCCTTTTTAATTTTCATAGGGGTCTTGTACATTCGGCACCAAAATAACTTCCTCGACCTTTTTCTCACTACACACCCTGAAAAGTATGTGGTTGAGGTCATTGCACTTCTCGGAAATTCGGATCACTGTACTATTTCTGCCTCTTTCCCGTTCTCCACTCTTCGCAACGCTACATATACAGCTACGAAGTGCTTGGTTTTCAATTACGGGAAAGCTCGTTGGGCGGAGCTTAACGATTTCTATGGGCATTTCAATTGGAAACTTTGTTTCCTTGATTATAACGTGAATACCATGGCCGAAATTGTTGTCAATATAATAAAGCCAGAGATGGATAATTTCATCCCATCCAGAAAGCTTCCGATTAAATCAAGTAATAAATCTTGGTTTAATCAGACGTGCAAGCTTGCAGTCAGATCCAGAGAGGAAACATTCAGAAATTGGCGTAATAACAAATGCGATCATACTGATTCGCTACGCAAACAGGCGAGATCTTCGTGTGCCGCAGTACTTAGTCGCGAAAAGACTCTATTCATTCATTCATTCATTAAAAAGCTTAAGAACAGCGCTAGTTCGGATCCAGTACTTATAAAGGATGATCAAACATTCACTAACCCGGTTGATAAGACAAACCTACTGGCTGAAATGTTTGCAGGTAATTCGAACTTGCCGGAGAGCGTTCAACCACTGCACGAATTTGAAAGAGTATCAGTGACTATGTCTAGTGTATTCTTTCGAGCGCGTGTATTAAAAAAGGTTCTTGCAAATCTCGACGTTAATAAGTCTTCTGGCCCAGATGGCATTCCAACGCTGGTCCTGAAGCAGTGCTCTTCGACTCTGGCACGTCCATTGGCTAATCTTTTCAGTGCGTCTTATCGTGCGGGTATTTTCCCATCTTGCTGGGAGATTTCCAGTGTCGAAAGAAGCATTCAAGTGTCTCGGCTTCTTAAAACGGTGAAGAAATTCCTTTACTCCATCTGATCTCCTTAATATTTACAAGGCCTATATCCGACCCAAATTGGAATACAACTCTCGTGTATGCGCCGGTGCTTCAAAGTCTATTTTGGAGCTTCTCGACCGCGTATAGGAGAGGGCGAAGGTTCTTATTAATGACTGTAAGGTACAATTCTATCGATTCATTAGAGCATCGTTTCATTGTTCTATCGGTACTATAACGGAATGTGTTCCGACAAAATTAAGGAACTTATTCTTAGTAATCATATATTTTTACGTAGTACTCGTATTTCTCGTAGAGCTCATCCCTTTGTAGTTGATTATCCAGTAAGTCGCACAACGCATTATAGAGAGAATTCTTTTCGTTTGTGGAACGGTCTATGTATATATATATATATATATATATATATAATAGAAATAGAATACCCCCGAATTTATCCTAAACTCGTCGGATGAGAACCCATCTAAAACCACTATTATTTTGTAATCTCTAAGAAAGCTCGATATAAATCGAGAAGTGACTACCGACACCAAAAGCAATAAGTTTCGACATGAGCACCTCATGCCAAACTCTATCAAACGCTTTGGAAATATCCAAAGCCACAATTTTGCCAAAAACCAAGAACGGATTTGTTCTATCTCTCGAAGAGCACCACCAGCATGTCGCTGGTAGGGCGGTCCATACGGAAGCCGCACTGACGGCTGCTCGTTGGACAATAAATACTTCAAAAGGTGGCGATTAAACACCACCATAGTTTGGAAAGTACCGAACAAACAGCTATTCACTGTTCGAGTAATTCGTAGAGATACTTAATATGTTGTCAGAAATAAAGCCGAAGCCAGATATGGCAACCTCTCTTCCCTTTTTTGGGCAAGCTTGAAGTGCAAATGATGTGCTCTGGTTCTGTACTTAACCCAAAGACAGTCAAATTCAGTACGCCATACATGCCAAGAGGTTGGTGGCATTGGTACACAACCTCATCGCTAATGTACAATACGTAGTAAGACTCCGATGAAAATCAAAAAGGGATAGAAAGTGATATCAAGGATAGAAACCTGTGTTTCAGATAAGGCTAAAACATCCGGTCTATGGAGACAAATATACGCATAAACAGAGAAGAAATTATCTCTTAACCCACGCACGTTGCAGAAATCTATAAGAAAGTGATACGCCATAAAAAAAATAGGTAAACGGAAATCAATCGTGGCCTTCAAGTACTGACGTCATAGAAATAAGTTGCTGATTACTGTTTATTCAATGTCCAGTATAATACCTCCCGTACCTAAAGTTAAAAGGGGTTAGGAGGAAGATATAGAAGGGAAACAATGGCACTGAAAATGGTTCCATATAAGCCCCAAGCAGGAAACAAGATGCCAGTTACAACAGCATTCTTCTTTATGTGTATATGTGTATATGTATATATTTACTACTTACCACGTCAATTAGTTGAGATAATTTAAGCTTAATGCAAACCTTCAGAACGTCCGTTGTATTAACTACGGGTCTGACAAGTTTGTTATAGTTGCTCAGCAAATCGTCATACAATCTCTTGGCATCAGGATTACCGGCAACAGCTCCATGCACCATTAAAGCTGACAAAAGCCAAGCTCGTAGGGTTTCACCAGTAGTTGGCCTCATTGTTTTGTATTTATTTTGTAGAGAATTGAGTTCACGATATCGTTATAGAGTGAAATGTTTTATTTTACTTTTTTGACTCGGAATGATCATATTTAGACGGAACAATGATTAAATTACACTTCTTTTCTTAATTTTCAAAAATATAATTTATATTAACACTACAAAAAAAATATAAAATCGAAAATAATTTCAGCTAAATTTTTTTGCTGCATTGTATTTTCGTTAGTGGTAAGTTTAGCTTTCTTTAAGAGCAAAAATCAGAAAATGTTTTACTTAACGGAACGTACGTACTTACTATGAGTGTCAAAATTAAGGGTACACCCTAATCTTATACAATTTACTTTTTATTTTAGTTTTTTTTAATGCGATAAACTTAAACATTTTCCCCCAATATTCATAAAATTTTAAAAATGAGTTTGAAATTTATTTTATTTAAAATTTTCTTTTAATAGGTTTCAAATACATTTTGTATCTTGGATATACATACTTACATATGTACATAAGTTCGTATGGGGCTTATATTTTTTTCTTTTGAAACTGTATTTAAGTTTACAAAAAAAATTCAAAAAAAGAACACAACAATTAAGGTTATACAATGAAAATAAAAGGTAGGGTTGTAATCCGTCCCCTTTTTCTTGGACACTGTTCTCTTTTTTTGAAAATGTGCCTTTTATGACTTATATTTTAAAATCAGTACAAACGCCCAGTTTAAAGTTTAGATACATTTTTTAACTCGATAGCGCCTATTAGAAAAGTTGTATCACATGCCAGATATTTTTTTGTCGCACCGTGTAATTGGTATTGTATATAAATACCAATAAATAAAATAAATAAATTCCAATTTATTTCTAATATTTTCGAAATAGCGTTTGAAAAGATATCTAAACTTGAAATTGTGGAACAAATTTAAAAAAAATGTGCGTGGAAACTTTCAAAAACAGATTCTTGTTGTTTATTTTTGTATTTATTTATTTATTAAGGCCAAAAACTCTTACAGACTAAATACAAATACATATAAATAACACTGGTCTACAAAAAAAATTTTCTCGCCTTTAAATAAAACTATATGAAATATAATGATTTTGATGCACTGAATTCAAATTTGTTTTCAGTTTTTTTCCATCCGGCTCAATTTTTTTTTTATGGGCGCGGCAAATGTTCGCTTAGAAATGGTAGTTATGTCAATATATTTCATCATAACTTGAAAACGACATGACCGGTTTTAATGAACCGTTGGTTTCGCAAGATCCGACGAATATTATTATTATACTTCGTTTCTGTAGCGTAACTTGATTTGTTTTGTTATTTTTTAAGAAGTACATACATATGTATGTAAAGGCTTAAAAACAGTAAAAAAGACTGAAAATGTTGAAATTTATCGTATTTTAAAAGGCAGAACAAAATAGTCTAAATTGTAGAAATTGAGGGTGTACGCTTTATTTTGACGCTTACAGTATGTATTTGAACAAGTTCAGACAAAGTTTTTTTTACTTTGGTAAAGTAATAATTGCTCAGATGTTAATATTATTTTTTTTTTTCGTTCAACTTGTTTTAATTTACCACAATGCCATAATAGACCAATTTGATTTTGGTTGTCTCGACAATGGTTACGGTTATGCCGTTATGTTAAATCACCCTCTTCCTTCACATTAGACAAAATTAAGAACTACAACCTACAAACAAGATGAATTTAACGAAGTGGTGGTGCAATTACAACAACTCTTGTTTTACAAAAACAACGGACAAGTGTTACTTTTCTATAGTAAATGAATGTCAAAAAAGGGACAGAAATAATTTAAAAGTTAAAATTTAAAAACGCAATAAAACAAAAACGGTTTGAAATTCATTTTTTTGGCCTCACAGTACCACAATTTTCGAGAACTTTTTCGAGTGTATGGTGTCGTATCTCGGCAATAGCATCACGAATGTTGGCTTACGAATGCCCAATTGTCTCTGGTTTGTCGGCATAATACTTGTTTTTAACGGCGCCACACAGAAAATAGTCCAACGGTGTCAATTCGCAGCTTCTTGGTGGCCAGCTGATATCACCATTTCGGCTATTTAAATGTCCATCAAAAGTAAATCGATTGTGGCATGATATGTGTGGCAAGTTGCACCATCCTGTTGAAACAAAACATCGTTCACATCAATACCATGAAGAACGGGCACAAAAAAAATGCTTATCATGTTGCGACAGATGGGTCTATTGACCGTAATGGTTATGAAATATGGGTCAATGATGCCTCCGTTCCACAAGCCACACCAAACAGTCACTAGTAATGGGTGCTTTGGCTTCTGTAAGACCAAGACTTTCAAAAAAATAAAACAAGCATTTTGCTCCGAAACAATGACTGAATCCAGCTTAAGTTAAGCTTGTTCCGAATCAGTTTTATTGTTTTGAAAGTTTGTTCTGAAACGATTCACCCACTTCGAACAATTGTTCTGGGTACCATATGAAATATTTTTGTAGGTTTACAATTTGGCAGCACAGTAGCAGATGAATGCAATTTGATTGTTGCCTTTGTGTCACACTATATTAATTATTTTGTAATAAACAAATTGTAAATTAATTGCTTTTAGCTGTTTTATATCTTCTACGCAAACTCTTCCAAAGTGCTTGGCATTATTTTTTTATTACTTACATTATACAAATATTCTCTGCCCGGCATTTTTATTTCTGAAATAAGCTTCAGTGCCACTGATTCATTTAACTCCATGGTAATATTTATTTAATTTAATTTTTAATATAATAATATTAATCAACAACAATACAAACAACAAAATTTTTGTTCCGAAACAATGGGTGAATTCAGCTTTCAAGTATTGTCAAAACAAATATACCATATACATATCTGTTACTATGGACATAAATGAGCGAATGAGTGTAACAAATATTGTATGGTTTTGCAATAGCTCGATTATTCGACTTTTTTCAAAAACCGGTTTTCGAATAATTCGGAAAATAGCAATTAAAAAAAACCGATTTTCGATTAATAAAAAATCAAATAGCGGTTCTTTTACTTAAATAAAATTGTTCTTAACTCTTGAAGCACAAAGCTCGACCATGTCGAGCTTGTAAATTTATGCACCACGTATTTAGTAGTGTAAGTGCGGTATGTTAGATAAGACAACCAAGAAGTCATCTGTTTAATACCAGGCCACACCATCTGGCAATTTGTAACAGCTTTATCACCTCACAACATTACTAGCGACTGGATGTGTATGTTCATGCTGTGAAAAACTTCACTAAGTAATATATCTTCCATTCGGAGACGGCGTTTGTTGGTCGCTTTCAATGCGTCTAGTTGATCATTCTCCATATATAAAGTCAATATTCAAGTGTGCATATCTTTGTCGATATTTGCGTTAATAAAACATACAAACTTATAAATCTCAAATAACTGTTGTAACCATAAGTATTTTCAAAATATTATTGGTGAAGCAAATGTACAAGCATAGACTGTAAATATACAAAGATTTTGCACTTAGTACATATGAAATTGACAAGAAAAATGAGCTTATGATGAGGTTGGTAAGTAAAGAGGGAAAGCAAAAACTTTGTGTTTATATTTAAGCCATGTACAGGTACAACTGTTCGTACTTATTAAGTTCATTTTCAGTTAATTTAGTTATTAAACGGTTTGTATAACTACAATTTCACATTTTTCTAATTTATATTCTTTCCAATTTATCTTTTCTGTTTCACAAACAAGTATTGAATGACGAATAAATCTATTTGATTTTCTTATTAAAAAAGCGTCTTATTCAACCATAATATTAAAATACATAACATACTACATATCCTTATTCTTCAAATATTTTTTACCCATAGCCATAAAAAACTTTTGCCATGCCAAAGTCCGGAAAATACAAATCTGCTACCTTATAATGAAGTGCATAATGCAGCACCAAAAAAAAAAAAAACAGCAAATACCTTTTGTGTGGGATTTTCTCAACTATAAAAATTTCCATATTATTAGGATACTTTTTAATACCAAGAACCATAAAAAATTAACCCTTTTCTTGTTAATGCTTGGGTAAAGTCAGCAAAATACACCTGTTACCATTGCATTATTATTTTTTTTTTTTTTTTTTGTCCAGTCTTGTTAAATTTGTTAAGAAATATGGCTTAAATTGCGACTTAACAACATCATTAAAATGTTTCACACCCACAAGATGGAATACAGTTTTTTGTACCATATTGTCTATAAAATCTAACTTTGCTAATATTCAAAAAATATTAAGTGATAAAATTCTAACTAAGAAATATAACGTTGTAAAGGAGTATCATTTAGATCAATTAATAGCAGTTCTTAAACCTTTCATGGATGCTTTAAAAAAACTTGAAGACAGTTCCTATCCAACAATTCATTTAGTTCATCACATGTACGTAGCTTAAAAGCCATATGTAATACTACCAATAAGGATGAACCTAGTTTTATATCAGAAATTAAAAAAAAATTCAAACATTGAAAATTATGTACAGCCAATAGAATAATAAAAAATTAAATAAAAAACCCATCCGGGTTTATTAAAATATAATACCCAATAAAACCCAGTAGGTTGCCAACACTGCTAATAACAGATAAACGATTAAAATTCGGATCTAATGGGAAATCATTTAAATTTTATTCGTGAACGTAAATTAAAAAACTAATTGTTAGTTAAAATTCTAAACACCCAGCCGGGTTTTATTGGGTATTATATCTTAAAAAACCCGGATGAGGTTTTTTATTTTAAGGTTTTCGTAGTTTATTTCCAACAAAAATAATTAATAATTTAATTCAGTCCGTTTTTTTTTTAGCTCAAAAAGATAATGAATTAACAAATTTAACGAAGTAAAATTTATCAAATCACTGCTTACTTATAATTCTCAGCTCTGAGCCAATGTCCGAAAACTACTCGTATTTTTAAGCGATACACTTCGAATCTGATTTTATATTTCTTCAAAAGAAGCGATTCGGTCATATTCCAAAAAACGTTTTATCCGTCGAAACAGACAATATTCAGAAGGACCAATATTTGAAGATTATGGCGAGTGTGGCAATGTGAGACCGTGCGATGTGAGACCGTGCGTTGTTATTTGTCTGCCTGTTGTTATGGCCGCTTCTCATAATACACGGTTTAAACAAAGTAATTACAGTCTGCTCCGTACACCGAGTTTTAGTAGCTCATAGTACTCAATGATTCTGGATCGGACTAAGAGTATAAAATAACATTATAAATAGTAAAAAAACTTAATTGTACTAAAAAATACAAAATATTGTCGACTTGAATGCAACTCGGAAGCAGTTATAAAACCCAATAAAACCCAAAAAAACATCAAAAAACTTAGTGCCCGGGCAATTGAAAATATTCTTTCTGAAGTGACGCTAGAGGCTGGTATAGGGAATATTCTGCAGCTCAGCTTGTATAACATTGGAAATTCATTTTTCCTATCCTGCCACCATTTCACAACCTTAAAATCATTCGTTAGGGGCGCATCAGTATTTTTATATTTACTTATTTCATTTTCAATTATAGATCGGTTAGAATTAGCTCCTTCTGTTGGCTGTATATAATTTTTAAAGTTTGAATTAGAAATAGTAATGTCCGTTGAATAAGCAAGCAACAAAATTTTGCACTTGTTTATTACATCTGTTTGTTCTTCTAAACTAAATTGAGTAAGCTGATAGCAGGCGGATATAAAAATATTGGTAATTTATAACAAATTGTGATAAGGAAAAGCAGCTGATTTTCGCTTTTTGAGCTGTCATTGATATCGTCACTGTGAACACTGTGGTGTGTATTCAGTAGCAAAACCATACAATATTTGTTACACTCATTCTCTTATTTATATCCATAGTAACAGATATGTATGTATGTATATGGTATATTTCTTTTGACAATACTTTAAGTTACACTCTTGCACGCCTATAGCACAGTGTACATAGTGACGACACCAATGACAGCTCAGAAAGCAAAAACCAGCTGTTTTTCTTTGTTTACAACAATTTACAACTCAGCTGGATTAAAAGAAAAAGCAACATTATTTGTCATAAGAAAATAAAGCAGTGCGAAAAGCATAAAATATACACATACACTTTGTCGTATGTGTATGCAAAAAAAGAAGTAAATATAAATAAAATTTTATGTAATAAAATTTAATTGGTTGTGAATTTTCAAAGATATACAAAAGTTTTTGTTTTATGTAATGAAATAGATGTCATTTTTGCAACTAATAAAGGTAAGTAATATATGTGGAATAAAATTTAACATTAATTAATTTTAACCAAAAACATTGTCAGAATACAATAATAAAGCAAAATAAAAAATTTTACAACTCAGCTTGAAAAAAAGAGATAGCTAGCTATATTATGTTAATATTTACTATCTCGTGTAGCCCTACTGAGTTGTAAAATTTATTGTATGGTTGTTGTTATTTTTGTTGGTGTGTCGTCACTGTATACACTGTGCCTATAGTATGTATGTATGCATGTACGTATCTATGGCGTTCCCTTTATTAGGTCAAGATGTTTTGCTCATCTATCAGGCCTTTAAGGCTTTCGTATTCTAGATTAAATCAAATCAAACACCGCAGAAAGAATGAGCATTTCGGCAGAGTATCGAACATGCATAGTTAAACTTTCGGCTTAAGCATCGATTAGACGATCAAACTTGGCATGTCAGCACGTCCTGATAAAAAAGTGGCCTGCTATTACATTATCATACCAAGTTTGTTGAATATCAGTATACAACAGACACTGCGTAATAAAGTTTGTATATAAGATGGCACGTGAATTAATCACTGCTTTTGTAATTGACGAATTATTGGATGACTATCAATAACACTGCTCTATAAAAAAAAATTTGGGCATTTAAATAAAACTATATGGAATATAATGATAGTGATGCGCTGAATTCAAATCCGTTTTCAGTTCTTTTCCATCAGGCTCAAAATATATATATATATATACATATATATATATATATATATATATATATAAATATATAAATATATATATATATATATATATATATATATATATATATATATATATATATATATATATATATATATACAGAATCGAAATACAGAATATTTCGATTAGGGATGAAACATTGTTAATAAAAAATTCGATGCTGCAAAACATCGACACATCGTTTGCATCCCTTCGTTTTTCTAATGCAATGTTCGTATTATTTATTTGGGTTATCATGTTCGCACGACGATAGTTTTGTTTGTTTACTTCATTTTATTTATGTTTATTTATTTGTTTGTTTATTTTTTGTCCTAAAAAAATATATTTTAGGAAGATCATTTATAATAAAAATATTTTAATTAAGTGCCAAGCTTATATAATCTAAATTTTATAAAAATTAGAGATGACATTGATTTCGAATTAAAACACAGATTGATAAAATAAGAATTACTTCCATTTTGGGCCATTCTCTTAAAACAGTGTATGGAAATTTACGTAATTAAACTCATAATCGGAATAAGAAAGCGAATGACGAAAAAATGACGTTGTCGTGAGAACATAGCATTACAGAAATTAGGTTACCAATTCAATGCACCATTACATCTAATAAACACCGTTAACAGCGTTGCTCGAATTTGTCGTTCTAACCAAATTAATGAATGAATGATCATTACTCGATCACGACATTAAGTTTTATTTGTTGCAATACGCTACACGAAATAAATATACATACGACTTAATAATGTTTTTTTTTTTTCTTTTAATCAGATGGTTTTATTTCAAACTCTTTTTTAACAAATTAAAACCTTTTAGGGAAGAACTCAATGAAGGTATTTAACCAAAGCTTAGAATAACCTTTTCTCCTTATTATTAAAACACTATATTTTTCTTGAAAGAAAAAAATATTGCGTACAAAACAAAATTATCGGGCTTATAGCTTTATATTTTATTGTACTACCATTGGAAATAATGACAACATAAGTTCGGCTTGGCATATATTCGACTAGAGTTCAAACTGGCGGCCGCTAGCATAAACGCGTTGTGACAGAATGACTTAAAAATTCTTTGTGAGATTTTAATTAGAGATAATAACCGACGATTCCATCACATTAATGTTATTATCGAAAAAAAAAATTGTCTTGGTATTGTGGACTACTGTGTTATCCTGTTGGCAAATAAACGAATTATCAGGAAAATGTTCCCCTCCCCATAGTCAACTAAAACAATCTGTATATGTTGTATATGTATATATTGCTTGTAGTATATTGAAAACTTTTTTAATATTGTGCTTGCTTTAAAAAGATATACTTCATAAATTTCGATTATATTGTGTCTTTAGATTAAAAACTTGAAAATTTCATTTAAAGATTTTTAAATACCAAAGACATACCTAGTCGAAAAAAAGCTCTTATTAGGAGTATGTAAAACCGCACCTCAGCTTCAATTGAAAATGTAAAAGCTTAAGTTACTAATGATATTAGCATCTGTTCGTTGCGAGACATGCTTAAACTTAAGACGTTTTCTTTTCTGGAAAAAAAATTTGCACTCTGTTGCCCTGTCTTTTCTTGTATTCCGTTTTAAAACAATTTAATAAAAAGAAAGGGTGCTGTGTTTGTCTCTAAATATGTTGCCTTTTAAAAATTCTGATATTTCTACATTTTTGACTACGGTGTTCTAAGTACCGAGAGAGAACTGTTAAATGTCGTTAGTGATGGTCCAAATTTGCTTATATTAAAACTGGTGGCAAGTCAAGGGTTAATGAAATTAAAGCCCAGTCGTACCAATAGAAGAGCAAAAATCGTGAAACTAAGATACAAATTGGATCAAAGGTCGTGGTCACCAATTTCTCCGATTACAGTGGCTTTGTAATTTTAACGTTTGTTTAAAAAAGATCGTAGGCCAAATAAAACTTGAGCTCGAAAATGCGAAGCAGCAGTTCACTCTGCTATCTGATTAGAGATGCCATATTCTGGAGAGGTAAAAAGAGAACATTTAAAAAAGTAAATTGTTTATCCTAAGTTTTAAGTATCCAAATGATTTGACCAATTATCATTATACTTATTTTACGGCATCATCTGTGTTTTTTCAGAATAATTTTAGGGTTATTCACCTTCTTTTGTAGACATCTGAACAAATAACTTAAAAATAAACTCACATCTCGTTAAAAAAATTATATCACTATCTATGTAGCAAAAAGCAAACATTATTATATATTATATCTATCTTTACATAAAATACTTTAAAACCTGGATTAATATTTAAGGAAAAAACGTATAGGCATCCCTATACCTGAGAGACATTTTGTTCCAAAACTACACCACAACCTGTCAAATATTGATAGACATATAAAGACATTACCAGAATTACAAAACTTAATAACCATGATTACTTTTCCATAGCCGAATATTACAAATAGGATGCTCTATCTTCCTATTGCAACTGCCAACTACATGTTATATGTGCTCTGAAACTGCACTTTTCTTACATCAACATATATCTTATATATATATTATATATATTAATATCTTCCTCAGTCCCGGAAGCGGCCCTTATTTTCCTAAATTGGCGGCCTTCGATACCATTAATAGGACTGCCGCATGGAAGGCATTCAGAAGAAAAGGAGTACCCCCGAAAATAATACGAATAATAGGAGGGAGCAATGCACGAGGATTCTCTGTTCACTGAGAAGAGGTAGAACATGGAGTCTCTCTCGACAACTCGAGGACCTAAATTATGCAGACGATATTTGTCTACTCTCACACAAGATCTTTAACATGCAGTCAAAGACTGGCTCGCAATGTTGGACTTGAGATAAATATCAAGAAAACCAAAGCTATGAGAATTAACAACAATATCACAAAACAACATACTACAGGGCCAACCAATTGATTATGTGGATAGGTTGTGCTATCTGGGAAGCACAATGACAACAAACGGCGGTGCAGACACAGAAACAGTGGTTAGCAACAGGCTTAACAAAACAAGGTCGTCATTCGGACGACTGTAGTCAGTATGAGGAAGCTCATACATATCCAGGCAAACCAAGCTCAGAATAATCAGCGCATGAGTAAAGTCAATTCTGTTGTACGGCAGTGAAACCTAACTTATGTCTAACACCATCACGCAAAAGCTACAAGTATTTACCAACAAGTGCCTTAGAATCATATGCAAGATATTCTGGCCTAGCACCATAAGCAACATGGATCTATGGAATTTGATAAATGAAGAGCCCACACTGAAGCAGATAAGGTAAACAAAGTGGAGATAGGTTGGCAATACCTTAAGGAAAAATACCAATAGTGCTACAACTATGTAACTTGAGTGGAATCTTCAATGATCAAGGAACCGCGGTCGAAACACCTGGAGAGCACAATTATCCAAGAACTAAGGCAACACAATCTTACAGGAGTACCGGAAAAATTATCCCAAAACTATTTTATGTCACTACTCCATTCATTATTTTAATAAGGTTAGTTTTGTATCTAGCACAAGTCGCTTTTCCTTAGAACAATTTTTGGAGTTATTTTTAAAACTACTTTATGTTCGCTCTCTATATACCGCCGACACAAGGTTAATTTTAAAAATGCACTCTATGAATACTCCATAGAATACCACGGGACAGTAGTTCAGAGACTTCTCCTTCAGTACAAACACTAGGAACACTCCTTTCTTTAATGCATTTTTCTAAAAAATATAAGAGAAATAAGTAAGTACAAAAATTAAAATTTATAAAAAATACAGGAAACAAATTAACAAATAAGAACATAAAGATTATTTAAAGGCCCTCTTACCGAAAGACAATCTGGCTTTAGACCTAAATACATCTGTACAACAGCCATGTTATGTATGTATGTATGTACGAGTATATACTGTGATTATTTTGATAATTTTTTTTATAATTAAAATTAAACTCTAACGTATTAAACGTGTATGTGATTCTGTACTATAATCTTAAGACCCTAGGTCTTGTTGTGTAGAATATCGAATAAATGTATAAATAAAAAATAAAATAAAATAAAAAAATATATAATTTATTCGCTTATTAATAAGACTCTATGCGTTTTTTTTTTTTATTTTATTTTATTTTATTTTTTTTTTTTTTTGTTGCAAAAATGGACCGAAAAATTCGTATGTGTAAAAAATTCATCAAAAACACCAAGTGCTTTATTTTACATAACTGTTTTTGATTTAAATTTGAAAATTATAGATTTACCTTTGTTTTTATAACAATTTAAATTCGACCTTACTTCTTTTAATCACATAATAACTTTTTGATTTAGTTTTAAAACATATATCCGAAGTGGACCACAAAAAATGGAAGAGGAAGTTAAAAATTAGATTTTCAACGAAGAAACGGCAGTTTTTGAAGCAGTTGAAAAGGAAAAAGTGAAGCTGATGAATATGTTGAAGTATTGCCAAAAACGGAAATAAGAAATAAACAAAGAATTACGAATGATGGCAAAGAGATATAAAGAAAAAGAAGCCAGAAAAACTAAAATGTAAATCTTGCCCACATCTCGCGCATTTAAAAACAGAAAGAAGTTTAAATTGCGGTGCTATTGATGAAGTATTTTTGAAATAATTTAGGAATTTACCCTCATGGAAGGCTGTGATATCGTATATAATGGGTCTAGAGCAACTTCGTAAAGCTCCAATTAGAAGAAGGTTAACTTCGGTAAAGGGAAAGAAAATATGATACTTTGACTGTTATTTACTATCTGCAAACAGAGAAAAGTTTCACGTGTGCAAAAAATTTTTTATGACGATTTTGAATTTGAAGATTTTGAATTTGATCTAAATAACTTCGTAGTTAATACACATCATCAGTCGAAATTTGGGCGAAATTAAATAAGTGGGTGTAGCGTCTCACATACAAATTAAATATTTATTTTTGAACGAGAATTTGTTGTTGTTTTGAATTTGGTCTAAATGACTTCTTTGATAATCTCCCATACAAATTAAATAATGATTTTTGCATATCTTGAGAATGGTTAGAGTTAATCTTTCTAAATTTGATTTAAATAACTTGACAGTCAATACATCATTTTAAAAAAAAATTGGAATTTGCATTTGTAGAGAACGTTAACAGTTAAAGCTTTCTTTATCTATTCACATCAGTCAAAAAGTTGGTACAACACAAAGGCCCCGGCAACGCTTGAGGGAATACTTTAGTACTAAAAGCAAAAATTCTCCAAATTTGGTCCAAATAGATTCAAAGTCAATACAAATCAACAGGCAAAAAGTGGGCGGAATCGAGCAAGTGGACGAGGTACCTTCCATACAAAGTAAATATTGAGTTAAGTATATCATGAAAACTGTTACAGCTATAGTTTCAAAATTTGGACTGATTAAATTCATGGTCAATAAGCTAAGCTAATAACTTAAGTGCATGAAGGACCCAAACACCGATCTTTTAACCGTAACTTGAGATTTTGGAGGTGGTTCACAAATTCTAAAAACAAATCCTTGTTCTATTCGATGGCACCTATCAGAAAAACAGTACCACTTGTCTGGTATTTTTTTTTTTGTCTTACCGTTTTGTTGTAATTAATAGACTAACATATTTCCTTGTACCATTTTTACGCCCGTTCCACTGCACCGATTTTAAAAAGATACACTATATATGGGCTCAAGGCTTTTTCTGTGCAGATGTGCACAATATTAATTTTATTTAAATATTTGAGAGTAAAACGACTATAAAATTCTTACTAAACTATATAAAGAAAAAAAAAAACATATTTTTGTGCAGCTCCAAATAAAAAACAAAAGAAAATATGTGCATAAATGTGTATGTAGTTTCTTTTATTTGTCATATAAAAGTATTTCTCGTTTTTTTTGGATTTTTTTTTAACAATTTTTGTGTAAAATTTTATTTTATATTTTTAGGCTTACATAAAAAAATGTAATAATTGTAATTTATTTATTGAGACTTCATATATTTATTTATTGACACTTCATATATTCCATAACAAGAAAATTCGCAAGCTCAAAGAAACTGAAGCACTTCCAACTTTAACGTATTATTTTAATTACATTAAATGTGTGGTAAAGCTACTTGCTATTTATTACGAAAAATTGGAAAAGTATTGTAATAGATATTAACAAATTAAAAGTAACAAAACATTGATTGCTCCCGGCACTTCACATAAAGTGTATGGTATAACCAACGTCGACTATGCTTAAAACTGACTTAAAATTAATTGTTAAAAACTTAAGAAAATCATAATAGTAATAATAATAATAATAATAATAATAATAATAATAATAATAATAATAATAATAATAATAATAATAATAATAATAATAATAATAATAATAATAATAATAATAATAATAATAATAATAATAATAATAATAATAATAATAATAATAATAATAATAATAATAATAATAATAATAATAATAATAATAATAATAATAATAATAATAATATAATAATAATAATAATAATAATAATAATAATAATAATAATAATAATAATAATAATAATAATAATAATAATAATAATAATAATAATAATAATAATAATAATAATAATAATAATAATAATAATAATAATAATAATAATAATAATAATAATAATAATAATAATAATAATAATAATAATAATAATAATAATAATAATAATAATAATAATATAATAATAATAATAATAATAATAATAATAATAATAATAATAATAATAATAATAATAATAATAATAATAATAATAATAATAATAATAATAATAATAATAATAATAATAATAATAATAATAATAATAATAATAATAATAATAATAATAATAATAATAATAATAATAATAATAATAATAATAATAATAATAATAATAATAATAATAATAATAATAATAATAATAATAATATAATAATAATAATAATAATAATAATAATAATAATAATAATAATAATAATAATAATAATAATAATAATAATAATAATAATAATAATAATAATAATAATAATAATAATAATAATAATAATAATAATAATAATAATAATAATAATAATATAATAATAATAATAATAATAATAATAATAATAATAATAATAATAATAATAATAATAATAATAATAATAATAATAATAATAATAATAATAATAATAATAATAATAATAATAATATAATAATAATAATAATAATAATAATAATAATAATAATAATAATAATAATAATAATAATAATAATAATAATAATAATAATAATAATAATAATAATAATAATAATAAATAATAATAATAATAATAATAATAATAATAATAATAATAATAATAATAATAATAATAATAATAATAATAATAATAATAATAATAATAATAATAATAATAATAATAATAATAATAATAATAATAATAATAATAATAATAATAATATAATAATAATAATAATAATAATAATAATAATAATAATAATAATAATAATAATAATAATAATAATAATAATAATAATAATAATAATAATAATAATAATAATAATAATAATAATAATAATAATATAATAATAATAATAATAATAATAATAATAATAATAATAATAATAATAATAATAATAATAATAATAATAATAATAATAATAATAATAATAATAATAATAATAATAATAATAATAATAATAATAATAATAATAATAATAATAATAATAATAATAATAATAATAATAATAATAATAATAATAATAATAATAATAATAATAATAATAATAATAATAATAATAATAATAATAATAATAATAATAATAATAATAATAATAATAATAATAATAATAATAATAATAATAATAATAATAATAATAATAATAATAATAATAATAATAATAATAATAAATAATAATAATAATAATAATAATAATAATAATAATAATAATAATAATAATAATAATAATAATAATAATAATAATAATAATAATAATAATAATAATAATAATAATAATAATAATAATAATAATAATAATAATAATAATAATAATAATAATAATAATAATAATAATAATAATAATAATATAATAATAATAATAATAATAATAATAATAATAATAATAATAATAATAATAATAATAATAATAATAATAATAATAATAATAATAATAATAATAATAATAATAATAATAATAATAATAATAATAATAATAATAATAATAATAATAATAATAATAATAATAATAATAATAATAATAATAATAATAATAATAATAATATAATAATAATAATAATAATAATAATAATAATAATAATAATAATAATAATAATATAATAATAATAATAAATAATAATAATAATAATAATAATAATAATAATAATAATAATAATAATAATAATAATAATAATAATAATAATAATAATATAATAATAATAATAATAATAATAATAATAATATAATAATAATAATAATAATAATAATAATAATAATAATAATAATAATAATAATAATAATAATAATAATAATAATAATAATAATAATAATAATAATAATAATAATAATAATAATAATAATAATAATAATAATAATAATAATAATAATATAATAATAATAATAATAATAATAATAATAATAATAATAATAATAATAATAATAATAATAATAATAATAATAATAAAATAATAATAATAATAATAATAATAATAATAATAATAATAATAAATAATAATAATAATAATAATAATAATAATAATAATAATAATAATAATAATAATAATAATAATTAATAATAATAATAATAATAATAATATAATAATAATAATAATAATAATAATAATAATAATAATAATAATAATATAATAATAATAATAATAATAATAATAATAATAATAATAATAATAATAATAATAATAATAATAATAATAATAATAATAATAATAATAATAATAATAATAATAATAATAATAATAATAATAATAATAATAATAATAATAATAATAATAATAATAATAATAATAATAATAATAATAATAATAATAATAATAATAATAATAATAATAATAATAATAATAATAATAATAATAATAATAATAATAATAATAATAATAATAATAATAATAATAATATAATAATAATAATAATAATAATAATAATAATAATAATAATAATAATAATAATAATAATAATAATAATAATAATAATAATAATAATAATAATAATAATAATAATAATAATAATAATAATAATAATAATAATAATAATAATAATAATAATAATAATAATAATAATAATAATAATAATAATAATAATAATAATAATAATAATAATAATAATAATAATAATAATAATAATAATAATAATAATAATAATAATAATAATAATAATAATAATAATAATAATAATAATAATAATAATAATAATAATAATAATAATAATAATAATAATAATAATAATAATAATAATAATAATAATAATAATAATAATAATAATAATAATAATAATAATAATAATAATAATAATAATAATAATAATAATAATAATAATAATAATAATAATAATAATAATAATAATAATAAATAATAATAATAATAATAATAATAATAATAATAATAATAATAATAATAATAATAATAATAATAATAATAATAATAATAATAATAATAATAATAATAATAATAATAATAATAATAATAATAATAATAATAATAATAATAATAATAATAATAATAATAATAATAATAATAATAATAATAATAATAATAATAATAATAATAATAATAATAATAATACTAATAATAATAATAATAATAATAATAATAATAATAATAATAATAATAATAATAATAATAATAATAATAATAATAATAATAATAATAATAATAATAATAATAATAATAATAATAATAATAATA
>JAKWBJ010000023.1:410000-460000 GCA_023159175.1 Wohlfahrtia magnifica | reverse complement strand
TCAGAGACAAGAACTTCCTCTTATTAAATTCTGTTTACTTAGAATGTATTTTGGTGATAAATTTTACGAATGCAACAAATTCTTCGATAAAATAGTCAATTTCAATATTTGATAAATTCCTGTCAATTTGGGGATAATGATTTAATAAACTATTACTTAAGTCAATTTTGAAATTATTCCAATTAGTTTCCATAAATGAGATAAAACGATTCGGAGTCTTCAACAAAAGATTAAATTTTGGAAAATAAATACAAAATCCTAGATGATGATCTGAAAAGGTTGGAAGAGTGAATGTGTCAAAATATGTGTTTAGGTTATCAATTAGATTTGTACTCACTATAAAATTGTCTAAGTGTGAAGTACCTCCCGGATATGTCGGATATGAATTTCAAATTCTGGTAGCAATAACCAGAAAGCCAGTTCAATGACACATCACCATTGAAATTATTGCTAGTGTCACTCCACGAAAAGTGTTTGGCATTCAAGTCGCCACATAATATTAATCCGTCATAATTCTGTGCAAATTTTAAAATTAATGATAGATTCGTACGGATTATCTGTCGGCAACAGTTGCTAGGTATATATAGAGTCACATATAATATTTTGATTGTATCATTAATTGAACCATTGATCATTATAAATAAATTTGGAAATCTAATATTAGTAATAGTTACGTGAGAAAACGAAATCCTTAACGGCTATAGCAACACCAAGATTGCTCTTGTCCACAAAATAAAATTATCTAAATAAAAATTTCTATTACTGACTAAATGTAATTCCTGTCAAAGTGCAATTTCCGTGTTAGGCCGTATTAAAATCTTTTGAGTTCAACTTTTTTGGCCACATTAACAAGTGATTAAATGTTGCCAAATTTAAATAATTACGAACCATATTTATTCCTTACTTCTTTGATTAAACTCAAGCACTAATTTTTTGCTTGATCTTTTGTCATATTTCTATCTTTCAAAGCTATTGGTTCTGGACCACAAAACAGTTGTGCAGTTTACATAAACTCTTGTATTAAAGATTTTTCTGGTCTCTCTCTAAATGGAACCTCATTCTAGAGAAAGATTTGTTAGCGCTAACAACATATAAAAAGCATACTGCCTTAGCTACATTGTCAGATGCAGATATTCTTCTAGGTTTCGTCGATTGTTCAGGTAATGGTTTTTTAAATCGATTGAACAGAAAGAAATCACAGGGAGCCAAATCAAATCGGAACGATGTGACCGCCACACGGGTGTTATTCCGGAAACTCTTTGATCAAGGCAGTATTTTATTTTTTTTATATACCAGGGAGCAACTGTAATCATTCGCATTTTTTTGCGTTTTTGTATATCAATGAGCTCTTAAAAAAACCAAATTTGCCAAACACATTGAATTTTATTTAACTAAACTTTAGTCACATCCAAATCTTATAGCATGTAACATCTTAAGCAATAAAGGTTACATCCGACTAAGAAGACGTCATTCCGCAGATCTAAGCCAAAGTCGTGAAGGCAACACGTTCAATGAAAGCTATGAACAGTGGTAAAAAAGAATAGAATAAGTTAGATAAACAAAAGCTGTTTACAAACAACTGAACTGTTATTAAAAAACAAAAGATAAATTAGTGAAAAGAAATAGCTGTTTACTCTTCTCTGATACTTATATTTACAAGGCTTTCGAGAACTTTCGAACCAATGTTTTCGCAGTTACATATATAAAAATCAGATCAATGCACAGTGGTTCCACTTATATGGAACCGGCGGCCAAAAATAGAATATATGCTCCTTTAATGCCCACTTCTTTCCCTAGCAAATAATTATAAATTATAATTAATAATTATAAAATTAAAAATAAATTTAAAATTGTTATAAAATGTTAAAAGATAATCTATCTAGAAAATCAATAAAATTAAATCTATAAAAACGCACGATATTTTCCTGAATTATTTATAATTTATAATTGCCAAGAATAATTACTTATAATTGCCAACAGATTTCTAAAAACTAAGCCAACTTTATTAATAACCAAACATACTAATTAATATATTAATAAATAATACCGTTACTATGTGAGAAATGTGTAAAAATATCTCTAAGCTTGAAAAATATGGAAAAAATTGAATAAAAAATACGTTTGCTTGAGAAATAAACACAGCTTCCTCAAGGTAACCTAAAAAGAGTATATATTGTTACGTTTTAACCTTTTAAAAGCGGTTGAGTTCTTTTAAATTACGTTAAATAAATTAAATACACAAACTTGTTCTTTTATACGGTTCTTTTTACTTGTACAAGTTAACACTGTCAACATTTAAGAACTCATAAAAAATACGTTGCCTATAATACAACATACCAACAACATTACATGCGCAATTAACAAAATGATGACACCACGTCTACAGCACCAGAACAACGACCGCTTGTGAACTACCAAAAATGCTGATACCAAAAACATTAGCTATTGCAACGTGACTACAACAAATACAGAGGTTTAGATGTAAGAAAATCAATAGTGTAAAATTAGTCTTAATTTTGAAGTTATTAAATAAAGTTTAGGCTTCGGCCAAAAAAATAATTTTTTTTTTTAATAAATTTATTAACTGGCGCCCAACTGCAGGTACGCGGTTTGAAAGTAAGGCCCGTAAGTAGTGCCACGCGAGTGTAAAGGATAACAACACGAGCAACTTTAAAAGGAAGTCTTCAAGTAGTGCTAATAAAGAAATCGCCACCGAACCCCGTGGATAACTTCAGTAGAAGAACGCCACGCACCCGCCAGGAGTGCGCATCGTTGGACCCCAAGTACAAGCTGATAGGGAATACTCCACAGCGCCGTGGGATGATCCTTACTAATACGTTAATTTTTAAGTTATATCAAAAACATATTATTTTTGCCATTATAAGTAAAATTATTAACATACTAATATAAAACAAAAGTGAAAGAATTTAGCAATAGTGATTAAACAAGAAAAATATAATAATCAATAAATAAATAAATAAAAAAAACGCGAATCACCACCTTCGGGGGGACCCACCGGCTTTATAATAGGAAATATCTCTGCGATTCACCACCGTTAAGGGGGACCCTCCAGAGATTATTATAATAATATCGATAACAAAAATGGCTTGTAGAGCCAATAATAATAAAACAAAAATAAAAGAAAACCTCAGCGATTCACCACCGTTAAGGGGGACCCTCCAGAGGATTTCCGTATATAAAATTTTGTAAATCAATAGAAAATAAATTCTTATTCTTAGCAGACATGGACAAAGTGCCAGATGTGGTCCGCTCTTTACGAGAATTTAATGGAAACCCAGCGGAATTTAGCAGCTGGAAAAAGAGTGTCGAAAGAATTCTAAAGATCTACGAGCCAAAATAATAATCCGAAATACTTTGGCAATTTAAACGTAATTCGGAATAAAATTGTTGGTAGCGCGGTCGCCGCACTAGAATCCTACAATACGCCCCTCAACTGGAAAGCCATTTCCAGATGTCTCACCATGCACTACGCCGGCAAGCGCGATCTAAGTACCCTCGATTACCAAATGACCTGTCTTATACAAGGTCGGAAATCGGTACAGGAATTCTATGCAGAGGTGTATTCCCACTTATCCTTTATCCTGCATGGAGATTAATGATGCATGGAATAATGATGAAGCCATGCAAATCCTCACACGCACATATCGCGACTGAGCGCTTGATACCTTTATTCAAGGCCTGTCGGGTGATCTTTCAAGACTTCTCGGCACAAAGAGCCTACCGATCTACCCGAAGCTTTACATTTATGTATCAAACTCGAGAACCAAAATTACAAAGCAATACACGCTAATAACCAATACGGTCTGTCCAGGAAACCAAATCCACCTCCAACACCATTTCAACACTCCCAACAAAAGCCCTTATTGGCTCCTAAAAACCCCCACTATAGAAACCAACTTTTTTACCCACAACATGCTCATTTGCCCCAAACGGATACACGAATGAGACAGTCCCTACTACAATTTTATTATCAACAACCCCAATACTCTAACCCACAGTTTTGGCTAAACAGACCACCCAACATTAATTCTTTCAGAAATCCACCACCAAGGCCACCTATACCAATGGTTATCGATCAATCACTACAAACGAGGAATGTAAACTATATGAACAATCCAATCAGTTTAATAGAAATATTTCCAATAAAATTCAAAGGATTAGCTACATATCGCATAAATCTGAAGACAACGTCGCACAAGAACACGAAAGCAATGAATGCGACACACATGAATCCCAGCCATGAGACAACTATTACCAAGAATATACGAGACAAATGCAGGATGAAGAGAAATGTGACAGCGAAGAATTCTGCGATATTCATTTTTTAGACTAATATGTTCCACGTTGCCATATTTCCAATGCAAAACTGGTGAAGGGGAAGTGCTCAAGTTCTTAATAGATACCGGATCCAATAAAAATTACATCCAGCCCTCATTAGCAAAAAACCCTTTACCAAACGATTCCATTTTTATGCCAACTCGGTCAGCGGCAAAACTAAAATATTCCATCACATTTTTTTAAACCTTTTCGGTTTAGTTTAGGCTTCGGCCGAAAAAAATTTTTTTTTTTAATTTTTAAAACAATAAATTTATTAACTTACACTTTTACTTTATACAACAACTTCAACTAAATACACAAACTACTCAACAATTTTATTTACGCCATAGCACGACTTTATTTATGACAGCAAACCAATAACTGAACTCAGCGCAATGCGCGACTCCTTTTATATACAATTGACATTAAGTTGGAATATTCTTGTAGTTGCTACAAATTTCTATTTTATCAACGTTACATTCAAACAATGTAAAATCATAATACACAAAAATAAATCGAACTGACAATACCGTAAAACACGCAAGTGGTAGCACCGTTAATAGAACAGTCAATGTAGTGTGAAAGATACACAAACAAATGAAGTAAATACCATAATAAGGTTTATAGCTGAACTACTACTATACTAATTTAGTGTATCTTATCTTTAGGCATTGCATATTCTCATAACAACAGAATTCCAAAGATCTGTTCATCTTCTTTCCAAATTTCATGAGAAATATCGTTTAATATTCAAGTAAATGCATAAAGGTTCAAAAAACCTTTATAAATGTTGCTAATATATATATATATATATATATATATATATATATATATATATATATATATATAAACTACTACATCTACAACTATGAGGCCTTCCCATGCTTTCTGCTAATGTCAATTATTAAACCACAAATAGTTGGTGGATAAATATTTAAATATTTATATGTTCCGTATAAATTTTAATTAAAAATTATTCTTGAAAATGGGGGTGTTTACTTTATTTCAAAATTATTATATTGTCATTAGATTGATGAATATTTATTAATATTATTAATATATATTATATATATATATAACTTTGTACTTGATTTTTGACCTTTTCAAATCGCAAGCAGCAACCAATAACATATGCTATTTGAAGGATATTTTTAACGGGAACGGTTGAAATGAAATAGAAACTGGTATACCTTTATGAAGCTTGTTCTATCTGGAAATAGTGATATCATATTTAATGAAAAAATATTGAATTAAATTTTTGTATTTTTGGCAAATGGCAGGAACCATTGTACAATGCAAACAAGCATTGTTGTGAACAAACTTAGGTTGAAGTAATCGTGATTGAATTCAATTTGTAAAGAAAAATGCACTGAGGTTGGAGTTACGATAAGACTCAGCGTGAAGAAAGTTCTGACAACGATAGGGTGTGAAGATCTTCTAGTAAATGATCTGTAGTATGATTCTGTAAATAATAACAGTAATATAGATTTATATTGCGAACTTATTTTGTTGTTTGCAGTAACTATTTCGCTTTTCTTCAACTTATTAACAACGTTGACAAAAATGTATTTTAAGTGGCACCAAAATAGTGAATGCATAAAGCAAAACAGAAAAAAACATTGCCGCCAGGCTGAAAACAGTTTAATAATCATAATCAACAAATGGCATTTCAAAATTGATATTAACAAAATATTTCTTCAAAAATTAAAAGCTTAATTTTTTTTTTTTTTTTTTTGTCAAATTAAACAACTATAAAAACGTTGTTGCTTATATATCCCGCAATTACACTTTCAATTTTTGCATTTCAAATTTGATACACTCGCAATTTTTACTAACAGACTCAAATTTTCAATCGGGTGTTTCATTTTTCGTTCAAGAAAACAGCTGATCATATATGTTGTAGTTGTTTACTCGGCGAACACATCTTAAGCAAATCGCGTGCTGCCTACTTCACAGCTAACAATTTCAGTAAATTTTGACAAGCAATATATGTATATAAAACAATTTCAATAAAAACTTGGACCTGTAACCGCAGCTGCCTGACAACACAATAATAAGTGTTACTATATGTCATACGGAAAGGCAAAAACGACGAATTGCTATTCGTCGAACAACTTCGATCACAATATAGAAATTTTGTTATATAAATTAATTAAATTAAGATAATACGAGTAAAATGACTTGGCGTCTGTTTAAAAAAGAGTCGTTGTTTACTCAGATTGTAAACAGAGAGTTTAATTATTGTTGTTTACACGAAGTTTAATTATTAAATTACCGTTTTAAAAGAGTAAAACATAATAATATTTTCATTTAACTATAAATATTAATTCATTTTAATGATTTTAAAAAATTAAAAAGTTTTTTTTCTATAATGGGTTAAAACAAATGAAAGCAATCGAGCCAAACGATTCGAAGATATAAATAAGCAAACAAGTACATGAACTCGTTACTGGATCCAAATTAAAAAAAGATACTCTAAATCGACCTAGCAGCCGAATATTTTGGCATGGTTTATAAATAAATTTAAAATTTGTTTACATTAGCTTAATTTGTTTTTTTCCCTATGAAGATATGATATAAAGGTGTGTTTTAAAGAACAATTAATTTGTTTTTGTATAACTCTCTTTTATGGTACATAATGTAGTATGTATATGGGTATCTTTATAAAAAAAATTATGTTGCATACATACATACATATGTATCTATCCAAATAGTTCTAAGTTAAATATACTACTGAATGCAATGAATTACGAGAACATAAACTTTAAGTCGACTATAATAAACCAAGCTCGATGAATGCATTCGTGAAAAATATATAAGTATGCACGTATGGTATGTACATAAATATCTCTAATAATCTCTCACGTTAAACGATGGTTTCTGTTGTAACGTTTGTTTTTCTTAAGATGTAATATTTAACCTTCTGTGACACATAATTTGAGTCGATTTATAATGTTAATGTTAATTCTTTACATGAAAAAGAAAACATCATGTTAAATATACACATGTATACATGTATGTATATACATACGTTTCATAAGAGTCTTTGACATATTGAAATTAAGGGAGGGTATTAAGAGTTGCAGTCAATGCGATTAAGAAAACCAAAATGTAGTAGTTAAAGTCAAAATGTTTTTACTAAAAATAAATAAAATTAACAACTCTCAAACAGATAAGTTCACTCGATTGGGTGTGTCACATGGTCAGTAATACATATGAATGAGTTATATATCCTTTTTTAATGATACGCCCTTTGTTTTACTTCATATGCAATCATGAACATACTGCATATACATATACATATGTATTCGTATGTACTTGTTTCTTTTTCTAATTATTTACTTTTTTTCTACGAATTTAATTTAATTTTTTTCTCTTTAATTTCATTTCATTCACCCCAACTATATTCACATCTATCTCATTAGCATTTATTTAATGATTTTTCTTTTGTTTTTTTTTTTTCTTTTTCTTTTATATTATACACATTTTTTATTCCAAATTTTATTAATTTTATTATAAGAACTGTAACTTTTGTCTTCTTTAATAAAAGATTCTTTATTCTTCCAATAAACAATTAATGGTGATAAAACAAATTTAAACATTTTAAATTCATTTACTTTAAATTTTATATAACACCAGATAAAAATTCATACAAAAAAAGATAAATCATTCTGATTTTTATCGTTATAATTATCCGTTTAACCACCAAACAAAGCGAATTTTCTTAGGAAACTGGTTGTTGGCATTGATTCTTTACTTTTATTCTTACTGAGCAATCTCATTAGTTATAGATGCAGTGCGTGTGATATAGAAACATATCCTTCCAGTTGGATATGCATTCCAATATATGTACAATATTGTCAAAACAGTTAAAACTTTGCATTATGAATGAACGAAGAACTACTTGTCTAACAAGACACAAACACACAATGCGTTACATGTATTTTTTATAACATCCCTATCATTCCAATACTTAGACACACATAACATACATACATTTATATATGTACATGTTCATCTACGCGTACATTTTCAGAACACGTGTATTACAGACAATAGAAAAACAGCTTTACGCAGCTGATTATTTATATAGTACGTTAGGGCACACTACACAAGTTGGTTGCAAAACAATATACACAAAGCGAATTCATACAAGATGGCCTTGGTTTAAAAACGAATAATAAATAAAAAAACTCTTGTGGTATCAAAATATGACAGCACTGTAGTAATAAAATAAACCGTCATTTTTTCTTGCGTAAAAGACATTGAAAAATTATAGTGTTGTAAAAGTTTAATACTCAAAGTGTACCGAAAATTGTTAAGTATTACAAAAACATTGCGCGAAATATTTAGGCGCATTACCGTACACGAGTATTAAATATTTGGTCAAAAATCATATTAGAAACCATTTTTTGCAAAAATCTTGTCACTAAAGATTTGTTAGTTTATATTATAAACTTTATAATACAGCTGCAATAAGCTGCAAAGACGGTTATATTGTTACGAAAATAATAATACAACACTGCATTGAATTAACGGATATGGAAATAGAAAATGGTCAATATTTCCTGAATCTTCTAAGTTGTAGGCAATTAGGTATATAAGGGCTGATTTACCTACACGTCAATTAATCGGATTTAGATCCCCTGGTTGGATTGTAGGCGGCGGGATCGCTCCTGGTTGGAGAGGATTTGAACGCGAAGCACGAGTACTGGGGTGGGAATGTCTGCAACTGCAGTGGCGACTGCCTCAGAGAATTCCTGAGAATGTGTCCTGAGCTGGAGATACGTCGCACGGAATGCCCGACATGTTTCCATGTGGGAAACCCATCGTTTGTCGACGTGGTCATGACATCATCTGATGTTGTACCGGTGCCAGGGAGTACTGATGGGATTAGAACTCTGCACTATGAGTCTGACCACAGGGCTGTGGAGTTAATCTTGCAGATGGATGGACTTTGCGGTAAAGAGCAGCGATATCTCTTTGGCATCGATAGGATGAATACGAGGGCTTTCAACTCGATCCTGTCTCGTGATTTACCTGACCTGATGCTTCCGACGGATCGGAATGTGACCTCCCGCGAAATTGATGACTGCATCATGACTGGCATGATTAGAACTGTGATGGAGGAAACAGTTCCAAGCATACCAGTGCGTCATGCCGGCGTGCTAAGACTCCCCGGCAACATCCTCGGCATCATGTCGGAGAAGAGGAGGCTTCGGAGAATACGAGGGGACCAGGTGATGTCTTAAGGATTCCCATATTGAGGGCTGAGATAAGGAACCTGGATTGCTGTGTTTGAGCAGAATTATTGGATAATTCGGGGATAATTAAGGGGAAAACAGGAGTTTTCTGATAGTGAAGGGTGCTGCAGGTGTGCGTCGAAGGTTGGCGGTTGCTGACATAATGAGGGATGATGGAGTACTCATTGTGGATGACGGTGGCAAGGCGAATCTTTTGGCTAAACGTTTTTGCGGTATGCAGAGAGCTGCTGTGAATCTCCAGTTCTTCACTGTCGTAGGGATGGTCTTGGAGGAGGGAATCAGCCCCATTCATTAAATTTGGCCCGGATATTACGGTGGATGGTGTTCGAGTTGAGGATTTCGCTGGAAGAGGGTTTTCTTCGCTGACTCCTTCTGATATTGGCAAGGCATTGCCCAGTAGACCGAACAAGAGATCCAGCGGGCCGGATGGCATACCGGACCTAATCCTGAGGAAGACGGACGCCACCACATGGAGGTGCTTGGCGTTGGTGCTTAACCACTGCTTCAACAGTGGTTACTTACCGAAAGCGTGAAAGCGTGCAATTATTGTGCTATACACCCAAACCGGAGCCTAACCCTGGGTGTACTGGTAACTACAGACCCATATCTCTGCTCTCTAGCCTGGGTAAACTTATGGAGTGTTATATTTTGGAGCGTATGAGAAAATTCATAGACGATAACCAGATATTGGTGGATTGCCAATCTGGATTTAAGAGGGACCACCCTACGTCCCATGCACTGATGGCACTTGCGGACTATGTGGCAAGCGAACTGAATAGGAGGTGTCCTACGATTGCTGTGAGCCTGGATTTGGCTGGAGGAAATAATTATTCATAAGATGATGTCGTTTAGTTTCGACAGACATCTCTGTGTGTTGTTGCTGGAGTGCCGCAGGGATCACTACTGAGACCCGTTCTCTTCAACATATTCATGTCAGATATACCTCTGCCACCTGACGGAGATTTACTCTAAATATAAAAAAGACGGATTGCGTAATATTTAAGGGACGGCGTGGACGGCTGTATCCCAATGCAAGGAAGTTCGTAACGGTGCTGAGGGTAGGCGGAGAGATTGTGAGACTCTCCCATAAGATTAAGTATCTCGGGGTGATTTTCCACGAGGGCTTCGAGTATTATCGACATGTGAATTCTGTTTTGGATAGAATGAAAGGGATATAGCACTCTTACAGTCGATTACTGCGCCGAAGGGAAGATTTACGTAAGGAGGTAAAGCTGCTTGTTTACAGGCAGATCATCAACCCTCCGATGTCTTATGCCTTCCCTGTATGGTTTGGATTTCGTCCCATCAGATGGAGAGGCTTAGGGTCTGGGAGAGGCGTATTTTTTCGGTTTGTGTTGGATTAAGGGCTCGCCAGTGCCCTGATGGTTCGTTCCGGAGACCGTCTTGTCGGGTCATTTATGACCATGCGGGTTTCGAGAGGATCAATGTTTCTCTTATGAGGACTGCGCTGGCATTTTGGGAACGATCGTCCGATCTAGAGAATGAGATGGTGACCGGCTGCTTCGAGAGGAGGAGCGGATACTTGTCGCCTGTAGATCTCCTGACGTTGAGGGACGAGTGGCTGCTCTGTGGCAACGAGGGCCTGCTATTTTATCACAGGACTTACCCTGGATTTGGACAGCCTGGTGTATAACACTGCATAGTGATGTGGATGTCTGTGCCCTGTTGTTGTTAATTAGTTGTAAGTAGTGTTTTAAGTTTGTTTTAAGTATATGAGTGTTTCCGTTTTTCCATTTTTTGCGGAATATAGTATAAGAGTTGAGTTGTTTTGGCTGTTTGCGGCTATTCTGCAGTATTTTAAGTTTTAGTTGATAAGTCTATGATAAGTATCATTTAAGATAGAGATAAAGTTTAAGATAAGCTATGTAAAAACAGAATATTTGGATAAATAAAGTAAGGTAAAGTAAAGTACACGTCAGTTAGTGATCATTGGGTGTCAATAAATAAGGTTGTGTTAAAGCGAAAATAAAAAGTTTTGTATAAGCGAATATCAATTTGCCGCATTAATAAAAAGTGTATAAAAGTTATAGTGGAATAAGCAAAATTGTAACAACAACAAACGTGGAGTTTATTCCATTTCAACGCAATTTAAACGATCTCAAACGTTTTAAAAAGGTTAAAACGTAACAATATTGATTAACACGTTTTTTTAATTTTTTACTATTTTGTTTTTGTATACACTTGCCAGAATAAATATTCTTACACCTTAAGCCTACCATTTCAATTAAAAAAAGACCAGGTTTTTTTTTGGTCAATAAATTTAGTAGAGATTAGTCGAAGTGTATACTTGCATTTTATTATGTATTTATAATATAATTTCCTTTTAGATAAAAAATAAACGAAATTATACAAATAATTAAATAGAAAAATTATTCGTACAAATAATTAAATAGAAAAATTATTCGTACATTTGAAATATTATTAGAAAAAATTATTTTATGACGCCCGTAATTATTATTAGTAATTTCTGAGATGTCCTAAGCATTAAAGAAATTCAAAAAAGATATATAAAAATATATGGACTAAAGCTTCTTCTTTATTTTAATTTTATTGGGTTTTATTATATACATACATACATACACCCTGGAAATAAATATAGCGTACAACACTTATTACGTTTGTTTGAAAACCAAATGAATTTATTCCAGAAACTTTTTTATTAAGTCAAAACCTCTTTGGGGAAGAACCCAGTGGAGATATAAAACTTATGTATTGAATAACTTGTTCTTATTATAATTAAGAAACTACATATATATTTTTCGAACGAAATAACTATAGCGTACAAACTAATATTACCAATATTAGCAAAATTAGATATAATGACATCATTCAATTGCCTTGGCATAGATTTGACTAGATTTCGTAACGTTTAGAGCGCTTTTTTTTCGTTTATTAATGTAAAATATTTAACAATGTTTTAACTATTATATACACTATTTAACAATACTTATTACTAAATTTTTATACTCTGTCCAGTGCACGAACTCTCTAGCATAATTTTTATTACAATACTATTTGATTTTCTCAATTTCTCAAATACATTCATCAAATGAAGAATATATTCCTAAACTTTACATGTAATCAAAAATTTTTTTAAAACTATTACATATGTATGGTGTATTCTAACATAAAATGGGGATCAAGGTAAAAAAAGTGAGATTATTGTCTAATTAAATGGCCACCAAAACTTTTTAGTCTTATTTGGTCTATATATATGGTATAACTTATGGCCATAATATGTAATATGTAGTTATGATGCAAAATTATAAAAAATATACCATTTGTATCCTGTATACACCCATTTTTATCGAGGTACAGAAAAGTCTCTGATGGTGCGAAACCGGTCTTTAACGTATTTTTGATATATTCTTCATTTGTATAATATGGTTCCATTATATATTATTTTCTGTACATAATGTACATTTTAAAATATAGTTTATAATTAAGTTTATCATGAAATTATCTATTCTTATAATATTTAATACATTATATAACTTTCTGTTAGATATATATATATATATATATATATATATATATATATATATATATATATATATATATATATATATTACAAAGTTACTCTGTGGAGACCTGTACATTAGATTCTAAGCACGAAGACATTTTCTCTCAAATACTCTAATCTTTTCCATGTTTGATGGTGAAATATTAAACCAAATTGGGCACCCGTAAGTTAGAATTGGTCTAATTAACTATTGATACGTTATAATATTAACTCTGGACTTTATGTACCTAGAGTAAAATAATTGTCCTTTTCTAGCCTTGCTAAAAATTAAAAAACATGTAGATGATGTTTATTAAAATACAGAAATTTATCTAAATATATGCTTAAATATTTAGCGACAGCCATGCTCCGTATACCTGAATTTGAGTAATATTCCATAATATTCATAATATTCCATTTGTCGACTTATGGCCTGAAGAGAATTGTTTTACACTTTTGTACATTAATTTTCATATTCCAATCAATTTTATATTTTTTTACTACATTAAATGAGCCTTGAGGTTTGCTATTTATATATTCAACTGATCTGTCAGGATGATAAATTTTAATATCATCAGCAAATGAAATAATATTTTGCGTTCACCGGTGTGGTGTGTGAATTCACAAATCTAAAGGTTTTCTTGCTCTCACAGTGTCGATTGAATACTTGAAACATTTTCCCATAAATAATATTGTATATTAATATCGTCGAATACATATATAGGAATTATCATTATTATCATTATTATCATTATTATCATTATTATCATTATTATCATTATTATCATTATTATCATTATTATCATTATTATCATTATTATCATTATTATCATTATTATCATTATTATCATTATTATCATTATTATCATTATTATCATTATTATCATTATTATCATTATTATCATTATTCTCATTATTATCATTATTATCATTATTATCATTATTATCATTATTATCATTATTATCGTTATTATCATTATTATCATTATTATCTTTATTATCATTATTATCATTATTATCATTATTATCATTATTATCATTATTATCATTATTATCATTGCTATCATTATTATCATTATTATCATTATTATCATTATTATCATTATTATCATTATTATCATTATTATCATTACTATCATTATTATCAGTATTATCATTATGATTATTATTATTAATATTATTATTATTATTTTCCTTTACCGAAAAGGAACCAACAGTAACATTAATTTAATCGCAGTTTATGTTGATGATTTGCTTATAGCCTGTACTGATTTGAAAGAACTTAATTTAATAAAACCTCAAATTTCAACAAATTGATATTTAGTAAGCTTTAATATTTGTCCTGGCATCCAAATGTTATCAAAAGCCTTCTCCAATAGTTAACGCATGCAGAGTCCTCAGAATTTGGAATTTTGTCTGTGCCAGATGATAATTTTCCTTTCAAATTTGAAAAAAATGTAAGACAATTTGTCCTTTTTTACAAAATAATCTGTCGTTTGGCCTCTGTAAGTTGATCAGTTGATCTTTTATCATCATTAAAAGTCGTCAACGTCATTTGATTTTCAATAAGTGCATTTCTCAATTCTATGAATCTATTGAAAAAATCTGATATCTGAACATGCACACTATTGTTATTATCTAAATTTTTAGTCGAATGCACAGATTCTAGAAAAGAACCAATAGAATCCAGCATTTGCCTTGATCCTGTACAATATGATTATCTAGATTGTCCTTTTCCAAAGTTTCAGGAACAATACCCTCATTATGTAATAAGTGTTCATAACTTCTCGAAATTCTAATGCTATTAAGTGTAAAGGGTTTAACTTTCCTAAATTTTCTTTTAATTTCTCCAAATATATTCTTCGGATCTATATTGGTTAACTTTCTCTGTATATTTTCATTAATAGCTATTTTAATATTATCATTCATATGTTCCCTGATAATCTTTAGCTTTGCCTTAAAAAGGTTAAGAGCATTCGGTAAAAGTGTGTATTCTAATCTGTTATGTTGCTTTATAATTGTAATTATTTTACTTTTCTCCAAATGAAGCTTTTTTATTATTATGCTGTCTATATTCTAAAACGGATCATTTTCCCTATATTTTGGGCGTTAACTTTTCTATGTTTTCAGCAATTATATTGTTAATTCTATTTAGGTTAAAATCTATTTCCGCATTCGTAAGGTTTATGTTATTTGGTATTTTATCATCCATGTAAACCCTTCTCTCAATTTCCCTTCTCTATTTTTCCAGTTCGAAAATTGTATCATTTGGACTAATTTAAAGAACTGTTGCTGTTAATTTCCTATTGTTGCAATAACCATATTGGCATTATGGTCACTATCATAGTCAAATGTCTCTAAGCAATTCAATGATTCCCTTTGAGACAAAATATCAGTCCTACGGTTCGCAATACATATATCCAAAAATGAACTAGTTCGAGGATATGTGGAAAAGATTAACGTGTACATCCTGCATCTAAACCTTATTTCATTTTCCTTGAACCAAGCCTTCAGTTTATTGCCGTTAGTGTTGTTTGTACAATTACACCAATCTATATGTTTACAATTGAAGTCTCTAGCTAATATATAATAACTAGTGATATTTTCTATTTCCAAAGACTTGGAAAGTTTATGTATCTCATTTCTAAATGAAGAGTTATTGTTACCAGATGGATAGTAAGCTGATATGATATATAATAATTTGTTCAAGGTCATTGGACTCCTAATCATACCTGCTTCCAAAAACTCAAATGTATTAACTATGTTGCTTGTACAAATTTTATACTTTATGCCCTTTTTAATCAAAATAGCTGTTCCCCCTCCTCTTTTGGTTCCAATACTATCTTTGCGAATTACTTCATAATTATTGAGCTAGAGTTTATGCCTTTCCGACAGTTTCCTTTCATTTAACACGTCTATATGTGGATTATGTTTCTTCTACTAATAAGTATTAAAGAGTTTACTTCAATATGTATTATTTCTAACTGTTCTATTAACATTATTCTTTCACTGCTCCCCATGTTTAGACTTCTAACATAGAAAAGGCTGTATTGATTCAGGCCTGCAAATTGCTTATTTAAATTTTTTAACATATTTTTTAATTCCAAAAAGAATGAATTATTGGTATTAGTATTTATATTATTCGCTTTAATGTTACTTCCTCTCAGTACATCTGAGGTTAGTAAAATTGTTAGTATTACTATTTTTATTATCAAAAATTATTTGTTTTTAAGTTTTAAGTTTTTGTTGTAACTGTTTATATTTTTCACATCCTTTATAGGACGCCGGGTGCCCGTATTTGTTGCGTACTATACAAAATAATTTTTCTTTCTCATCTAGTGATACTTTTTCTATTGAACATTTTCCTTTTTCAAGGCTTTTGTCACATTTAACACGTCTTGGAGGCAGAAAGCAGTTAGCGGCTCTATGAAAAATCCTTGGTAATTCCTACGTTGGGTTATTTCTGGACGTCGTACTTGTTTCCATTTTACACAAGGGTAGAACAATGCTTTAATTTTGTCAACTTATTTATGTTACTCTCTGGTGATACTTGGACAAGATATTGTTAAACTATATCAATTTTCGACCAATTCTTGTGTTCTAAATTGACTTACTTTAATAAATTGTAATTCACTGTGTTTAAATTGATGTAGTTCTTGGAGTATTTCTTCAGGTGAAATGCCAGTATCCAATCTTTTTAGTAGATATGTTTTATTTTTTATACTCTTTGGAGTTTATGTAAAGAACTTAGCACTTAATGTATATAGATAAGACTTTACTCGAAGAAAATCATTGAGAGTAGACATATGTAATAGTTTTTTGTACTTAAATTCATTAATTTTGAATTCATTTATTTTTAAAACTTTTTCTATAAATTTAATTAATTTTTTTGTTTGGATATCTATAATATTTATAGACGGAATTTTTTCTTTATTTCATTCTTTTTCGGAGTTACATCACAATCCAAATTTAGCTTTTGAGATTTATTTTTATTTTCTCTTATATATTTTTCAAAGTTCTCAACTTCATTTTGATCACACAGTGTCTCATTTTCAATGTCAAGTACTGTATAATAACTGTTTTTTCTTTGTTTTGGGTTAGGTAGATTCAAATTTTCTGATTTATTTTTTCGATTCTCTTTCGATTTATTATTGATATTGTCATTGTTTTTTGTTTTAACATTATTAATTTTATTACTTATTTAAATAATTGAATCTATTTTAATAGTTTTTTCTTATTTTTTCCACAACTTAACGAAAAAATAAAATTTTTTTATTGTTTTCATATTATTTTCGATTTTATTTAAATATCGGCAAAAAGTAATTTCCAAACACAAAGATTCTGATCAGCGTAATGCGCTTGTAACTCATCACGTTTGCGATCGAAATCCACGTTCATAGCGGTATATTTGCCATCTTTGAAGAATGCACGTCCTCAAACCCTGTAATGTCTTAAATTGGTGGCCGCTAGCATAAAAGCATTGTGACAGGTTTTAAATCAGGACTACTAGCCGACAGTTCCATCACATTAATGTTTTTATCCAAAAAACCATTTGGATGAAAAAAACTAAAAACAGATCTGAGTTCAGCGGATCAAAATCATTATATTCCATATAGTTTAATTTAAAGGCTTTGTTTGCTGTAGACCAGTGTAATCAGACACTTCAATATTTTTAAGTTTAAGTCAGCGTTGTTTTTAATTTATTTTGTGGCCAGTCCTTTATTCTTGAGAATAGCGTCTAGCCTCTTTAGAACAGATCCAACCAACTTTTTGAAATAGATAGGATCATTTCGTTCCCATGCCTACTTAAAAGCGATTTTTAACTTAGTGATGTTAAATAATGACCGAGATTTTAATTTATTCCGAGATATGCCCACAAATTCTCTATATCGTTGATATAAGGAGACTGTGTCGACGTTTCCATAACATGTGGACAGTTGTACAATAACCACATTAGCGTATTATGTGCTTTGTGCTTCGAATCGTTAGCTTGATAAAATTTAAAATTGTTCGATAAGCTCAACTTTTGCACACTATCTTCAAAATTTTCTTTTAAAAGTGTTATATGCGTATACTGGTCCATTATTCCATCAATAAAAACCAGCTATCCAGGGCTCACTGCAGACATAGAGCCCCAAAACCATAACATTTTCAACACCGTGCTTTATTGTATGGCGAAGGTCGCACGATCTTAATTCTTCATTCTAAATAATCACCCCTATCATGAATAATTTTTCCCTCGAAACGTTTCCCCATTTCCCACAATTGCCGTCATGAATAATTTTCCCATGAAATGTTATCTGTTTATTCAGTAGGTAGTAGTAGTAGATAGCCCTGTAAGAATTCCCCTGATCGTGAATAGTATTTTTCCTCGAAATTTATTCGCTTTTCCCATTAATTTGTTCACATCATTTTTGCTGGGGAGTTGCATTTATCATTTAAGTATTTATTTCTTTTATTGGATAATTAAAGTTTTTATTAACTAATTTTAAGACTAGAAGTGTTAATAAAGTGCAAAACAGTATAATTCACTATAAAATGCAGAGTAAAAGATTTTTCTGTAGTTCCTGTAGGCTGAATTTTAAAATTTGCTCACAAAAAAATATATCGACAACAATTTTAATATTATTTGATAGAAGTTGATCGATGGGTACGTCATCGGGATAAATATACACTTTTAGTTTTTTTTTTCTATTCTTTTTGGCGTGTAAGCCATTTTTAAATTGTTACTGTTTGGCAATAGTCACCAATTTCTTTCCGCCCATCTTGTTGAAAAAAGTTTGTTTTTTTTCTTCTCTTCCAGCTTTTGTCTGTGCAATTGCTTTGCAACAGTTTGTTTTAATTTTAATTACTTTTGATTCATTATTTTTTTTTTAATAATGGTCATTTTTGTGTAAAATTTTAATTTTTAATAAAAATTCACAAATTTTTTCCTTTACTTATTTTTGTTAACATCCAACGTAAAATGATAGCTTGTAAAAAGCACACAAAAATTTCATGAGAGATTCATGATAGAAATTTTTCCTTCGAGAGGAATGAAAATTTCATGGAAATAGAAATTTCCAATATTCTTCATGATAGGGGTCAATATATAACTAAAATATTTTTTTATTTTAGCTTGCATCAAAATGACCTCACTGTGGAGGAGGATTCTATATATTTTGGAAAACAAAAAAGTTACAAGTGGTTCTCCAGAAGACAAAATATCAGGTGGTCAGGTGTATATTTTATATTTAATATTTTTTTAATATTTATTTATTTTCAGGTATTCTGAGGAGGTATACCAGCAACCTTTTATACACCCTCTGCAACACTTCCGCAGTACTATAAATATGGATACGGCCCGAGATATGGGGTCGTTCCAGTTCCAACAGGAACCTGGAACCCCCACCGCAAGCTGCACCTGTTTTGCATGCGACAGTTGACCCACAGGCACCGCAAGTACCACCTCCACGGACGACCGAGGAGTACAGATTATTCTATCTTTTTCTTAATTTTTAATTTTTTTTCCAAATGATGTTTTTTTTTTGCTTCAACAAGTGTATAATGCTTTTTATTTTTTGTTATGTATTTTATTTTTTAATATATTTTTAATAATTTGTTGTTGAATTAAAAACTATCATTTGTTAAAAAAAATTCATAATAATTAATATAAAATAATTTTTTTATATATTTATCAGATCCATGTAAAAATAAAATACTTAATTGTATGAAAAAATTATTATTTTCTAGTAAAACTACCATTTTATTTTTACAATGCTTTATGCTTAAGGTAATTGTCACATAAATATGTTCTCTTTGAATCTATTAGGACCTGGGGCTTGAACGTATGATCTGTAGCTTGATTTATTCTTCGACTTTAATCTATCGCAGTTTAGGCTTTGTCATCATAAAACGTACCTACGTTTCGGACTCACTGCCATGCAAAATGCTAGTCGAGAAAAGTATGCGTTCATTCGCCTTTATTCCGAGTTTCGATTACGTCTCCACATTCAATTACGTTTCGATCGAAAATTGGTATTCAAAAAAAAAAAAAAAAAAAAAAAAAAAAAAAAAAAACTGAATCGAAAGAAAAAGAAGAAGAAAATAATGTCTCAAAAGCATAGCAACGTATAAAATGTAAACAGAAAAGTAAGCAAATTTTAATAAAAGTAGTGCATGCACCAAGAAGACACTAAAAATTTATTTTTTCTTTGCCTTTTTCATGCAAGTGGAGAAGCACAAATTAATATTTTTGTTACATTTCGTATATTTTCATTTCGTATTTAATAAAAATAAATGACAAGTTTCATAGCCAAATAATAATTTTTTTGACTAAAAAACAAGAATCAAAAAATCTCCGTCACAACTTTAACTACTTAGAAAAACGTAGCTACGATCGTAATGCAAAATACATACAATATCGAAAAAAACTGAACAAAATTGAAACTCAGAACACTAAATTTGTCAAACAGAAAAAATTTCGATTTGAATCGAAACTCAGAATATGTGTGACTATGTCCAAGATAATACAAAAATATGACAAAACAGCTCTTAAGAATATAAAATCACTTTTTTTGGTTATATCTTCTTGCATAGGTTTAATAAATATTAAAATCCAGTAAATAAAATTAATTATATACAAATTAATTTCAAAAAGTAAGATTGTGTTAAAAAAAATGCGCAGAATAATTGCGTACAAAAGTGTAATGCACTTTCTTAAAATCTTATTTTTGGATATTTACAACAGCATTAACAGTAAATTAGTCTTTTGAGAACCATAGTTAATCTTTTTTGCATGGGTTAAGCCAGTTTTGTAGTGACTTGCAGTGATATTTTATATTGTGTGGTGGCACACGCAACTGTTTTGGAACATTATAAAGGATCTTTACAATATCGTACGTGTTCTTAGAATCGTTACCTTCTTCAAATAAAACATTGCTACCAAAACCCAGTTTCGTTAAATTTTGCTTCCAGTTAAAATATCTAGGTAAGCTCCCTTGGCCACAGTGAACTCAATAACCTGCAAATTGTATACCCTGTTAGCCGATACATACCCTCTAGCCATTACACCTCCACCACTCCAGCTTTTATAAAAAAGAAAAATTTGCGTTGAAAGAAAAATCATTTATATATCCTTTTTAATTTTGTTAACAACAAAAGTTCGGTAATTTCAACAACCTTTTAACTTGCACTGAGACTGATATACATTGCGAGTTTTTACTGCATTAAATTAAAAATAAAAAATAGTCATTTACAGGCTTCACGAAAAACACAACTGTTTTTAAAAATATTTCCTCAATTAGAGCTTCCATTAGCTTATTGACCTACACGTCGGAATACTTGGTTAGAGGGGGCAATGTACTATGCAGAACATCTAGAAGTAAAATTAGTTATTTTAAAACTAAATTTGCAAGCCAAAAAAATATTTGCACACAGTAGGTTATCCAGCATGTTTGTATTAAAAATAATTTTACAGATATTCAGATTGCCTTAAAACAGCTGCAACCGAAGGACTATCAATATTCGAAAGCATAAATCGGTTTTAATGGTAGTATTACAGAAGCTTCAGAAAAAAAGTATGCAAACAAATTAAATGCTGTGTTAGAAAGAAACCCAGGATATCAGCAATTTGTAGAAATAAATAAAATTCTGATATCAGGAATAGTGCCAAAAGATGAATATATTAAAGGATTGGAATTCAATGAAATATTAAAATTTAAATTTGCTCCAACATCCGCCGATGTGGAAAGAAGTTTTTCTTTGCATAAAAACCTTTTGGGATAACGACGTAAAAGGCTTAAGTTTGAAAACATCAAATTTCACATGACGGTGTATTGCAATAATTTTGATCATATCGAAAAATTAGAATAAACTACATTTCAACACATACAAACTCTATTTTTTCGCTTTTTCCCACAATATTTTAGTGGCTTTTTAAGGCCACATTAGCGGATCGTAGAAATCGTATATTTATCGGAAAAGTAAATGTAAACGTTTTGCCACTTATAGAATGCTTAAAATAGTGTCATGTGTTTTTTGACATAAAGAAGAAAAAAGCAACTCTTTCGGTTAGTTCTCTGTTTTCAGGACATGTAGAATGCTTTTATATTTTTTGGAAAGCGACATAGCATAATTAGTTCATTAATGGTATGTGCCATTTTACTTTGGGGAGCTGCTGGTATATCCTATTAAAACATAGAAATTATCAGTCAAATGCAAAAATTACTTTTAATAACATTCATGCTGAAATTACATAAGGTGAAGTTGTTTGCCCGGCTGATAGCTTTTTTTTTGTCAAAACATTTTCTTGCACAGTAGAGACTTACTAAAAAGAACGATCGAAGAATATCGTTAAACTATATCTTATTGCAAACAACATGCTTCAAAATTTAAAATTACAATCAAATAAAACTTCAAGATATTTATAAATTCTAACGTTTTCCATAGATGTACATTGAACGGCTATCATTTTGAACGATTATGTTGTGTTCGTTGTTATGTAGAAATTCTTTACTACGAGGTTTGATGTGCATAACTTTTGTTTTACTCGCATTAATTATTAGGCCATTATCTTGACACCATTTTGTTGCAATATTTAACTGATCTTGTACCGTAACTGAACTGTACCGTTCGTTGTTCGTTGTTCTCGTTATGTCTTTATCATCTACAATTATTGCAGTGTCATAAGCATAAGCAAAAGTTGTATCATATTCCAAACATCGCATCAATTCGTTGGCGTATATTATATTTAAAATTGGTCCGAGTTTAGACCCTTGAGGAACTGTACCTGGTTACTGGCTTCTATTTTACATATTCTATTTTACATAAAATTATCATGCTAGGTTATTCTGAACCAGTGTAAAATATTACCTCTAATTCTATTTTTCTCAAGTGTTTGAAGTATGTTTCTATGTGGAAGGGTGTCGAAAGCTTTAATAAAATCAATAAACAGATCTAAAACATGCATTTGTTAGCTTAGATATTTATTTATGTAATCTGAAAAGTTTCCAAACAGTTTATATTTATCCCTTTCTGGAAACCATATTGGTTTTTATTATTTTGTGTTTTTGTAAGAAATTGTTAAGCCTTCTTATTACAATTTCTTTAAGCGCTTTATCTATCACCTAGAGAATTGATATGGGTCTGTAACTATTTAAATCTGTTTTGTCTCCACTCTTATAAATTGGTTTTACTATTGAGGTTTTGAGAATCTCTGGTATTTTTGCTTGCTGGCATTTATAAGTTTTGTTATAACTGGTGTTAAAAAATTCTCATTCACTTTGAGATCCTTTACGAGAATGTGAATAACTCCCGGGTGATCACAAAATATTATAAATTTCATCCTCATTTGTGTATTCTAACTACACAATTAAGTTTGGGTTAAGATCAGGTAACTAAGAAGGAGTTTTCAGTTGTATAGTGTAATACTGTAGCCATTCCTTGACGACAAGAACCGTTTGTTTTGGGTCATTAATCTATTGAAATGTAAAATAGTCATTTAACACTAAGGGTTTTTTCTTCCTTTCAAATTATTGTTTTAGAATAATCAGGTAAAAATACTTATCCAAAGTTCCATTCCATGACAAGTGTATTGTAACCCTTAATATTTTCATAATTATTTACATAAGCTTAGTGATTTCAAGCAAACAAAATAGTAAAACTAAACTTAAAAAATAACAGCAAAAGTAAAAAGCAAAAAGTTTAAGCTTTTGATTTGCATAAATTTTTAGCTGCAATTTAAATAACAATGTTGCTGAATGGTTGCTGATAATGAACAAAAATAAAATGTGATTTAATAAATAACTTACTTAATAAGCAAAGCAACCACTTTAACAAGAATTGCTTTTGCTGCAAGCAATAAATTATTGTTTTCTTTATTTTTGCTTAACTTTCTACTACCATGTGTTCGTATGCTGCAAGTGTTTCAAATATTTATTGACTTGTGTTGAAATTCTATAAAGCCAAGTGATAATATATAATATTTTTGCGAAAAATAACGAAATTCAAGTAAAACATATTATAACATGAAAAACAGTTTGAAGTTTCGCCAAATTTATTTTTTTGTGTGAAGTACAATTGTTTTGGTTAGAAATGAAATATTATTTCATTCATATAGCTGCCGCGGTTGGCCTCACAGTACCACATTCGATCAGACCAATTTTCGAGAACTTTTTCGAATGTATGGGGTCGTATCTCGGCAATGGCAGCACGAATTTTGGCCTTCAAATGATCAATTGTCTCTGGTTTGTTGGTATAACACTTATTTTTAACAGCGCCGCACAAAAATAGTCCAACTGTGACAAATCGCATCTTTATGGCGGCTAATTGACATCACCATTTCGTCTAATTAAACGGCCATTGAACGTTTGACCCAATAAATCAATTGTGGCATGAGATACGTGGCATGTTGCACCATCCTGTTGAGACCAAACATCGTTCAGATCAATACCACGAAGAACGTACACAAAAAATCGGTTATCATGGTGCAATAGGTGTTTCCATTGACTGTAATGGTTGCGAACGAACTACGGAGCTAAGAAGACTAATTGTAAGGACCGCCTATCTTAGCTCACTTGTGTGAGTAGATCAATTCTAGTAGGTCGTTCCCAAGTCTATAGCAAAGAAAAGCGGGATTGTACTATAAAGAAAATTCTACGCTATCAAACCGATGTTGAAGACCGGAAACGGAACGGAACTTAGAGTTTATAAAAAACCAGATATAAACTTTCATTCTACAAATTATACGGAAATAGTCAATTTGATTGATATAAATAACGTATTTGAACCACCATTCACGCGAAGCATTTAAATCAAGATGATTCACCGTCACATATACAAGGAACGGAACATGTTCAATTGCTAGCTATCGTTTCCAAACGAGTTATACCAGAAAATGTAGACGCTGTTATGGCGACGACATCAGAGAGTGGTGCGATCTTGCTCAGACTTGGGAGCAAAAAAGATTTCAAACAATAACTTTTTAGTTTTTTTTCTATTATTAAGTTGCATTAAAAAAATAAACTCAAAAAAATAGCCGTTTCGCTGATTGTTTCATGTAAAGTGCCAAAAAATCGTTATTTTTTGAAATTTTTGTATGGTGACCCCCCGGGGAGGTTCCAGGGGGTGTTCCACTAGAATAAGTTAATCTTCCCTCCAAGGTCAGTGAGGGTCGGTCATACATTTACAATCGATTGGGGCACTTTAAATGGGTCAAAGTAGGATTTTTCAAAATTTGACATTTGGGTCAAAATAAGGAACATCAGAATTAATTTTAGAGGTATGGTTCCTTGGGCAAAGTTTCTTATTTTGATCCTTAGAATACGATTTTCTTTGTCACTTGGGCGATTTTTAAATCGACCCGCCCTAATGCATATGTATTGTTTCTTATGTAATGTAAATGTAAAATTATTATAAAATAAATTATTATAATTATGTAAATGTAAAATTTATACTTTAGGTTTTTTATGTTCTTTTGGAAATAAAAAAGAAAAAGAAAAAATTCGTTTGCTATTTTTGGTCATAGTTATATTCCTGCATTTAATTTTGAATAAAATCAGCACTAGTCAATCGATTTTCATGATTTATAGCTTATTTCATTCTCAACAAGCTTTAATTTAAATGCTTAACATGTAAAATTTTTGTTCTGAAAAATTTTGTATGACTTTTTGAAAAAAAAGTTGCTCTAATTTTGCGCGAAAAAAAAATTATTTTTCGCAATTAAGTTACGCATAACTTCGAATTTGTTATTTATTCATTTGATTTATAGGAAATTTTGTTCCTCTATCAAGTCGATATAACTACCACATTTTAGGCGAATATTTGCCACATTTGCCTATAAAAAAAATTGAAGCTCGATGAAAAAAACTGAAAACGGATTAGAATTCAGCGCATTAAAATCATTACATTCCATAAACATAGTTTTATTTAAAGCAGCGTCGCTCAAAAAGAGAGAAACAGTTAAAATGATAAATACACTGAAGTTAAAACGCTATAAAAAAATAGGTATTCATACGTAGTACAAACATGCATAAATTTATGTAGCTTATTATTAACACTTCTCGGTGTAGAAATCAAAATTTAAGCTCTCTTCAAAATCTCTTAAAATTAAAAAACCACAAAAATATGCGCTAAACCCCTTCTTCGTTGAAGAATAACAAGCAACTGAAGAACGTTTGTTTCTCACACACATACATATTTTTGGCTGTAGTTATGGTTACCATTTGAAATAATGAAAACAAAGCGCACGAATTTTTCTTTCTTTCTTAAGTTTTTTTAGCATTGTTAATTTACTACAATTTCTTAAGCTTTTTATAGAAAAATAAGACAAAAAAAAAATTTTAGGAATTATAAAAGCAATATCAATAAATAATGTATGCTATTTAAATTGAAAGAGTATGTAATAAAGGTTAGCAATACAGTTTATTTTGGCACATTTCAGGAAAATTTTTGGTAGCAATTTTTTTTCTTTTTGCAACCCTGATTGTAATATTCACGAAGAGAATAAAAAACAGCCAAAAAACCTCGTAATCTGAACAATATGGAACTTTATTCACGACCTGACCAGATTTTATGTAGTGAACAGTTGCTCCAATGTATGATGTTCTTAAATAATTGTCGCTCCAAAAATCGTAGGCTATACTGGCCATTTTCTTTTAAGCAACACAATTCTTTGAGAATTTCGTTTTGATCTTCGTAAAGGCTTCTAATATTTATGGACACAGTTGTAGAGTGTGGAAGAAGACCTATTGAAGACTATGGAAAGTGGAGAAGATTAAATCCTCTTCCCATTTTAACCGACCCATTTGCTTATTGCAAGGGTGGTTTTACGGGTCAATCGAAAGGGCTTTGATAAAACTGGAAATGGAACAGTGTACTTTCTCCTGGGTTCGGAGTATGTTGATTGGTTGTAAAATCAAATCCACGCTGGGTACAGAATAGATCTCTATTTGGGCTGACAGAGGTTGCCTGCAAGGGGAAGTTCTCTTTCTCAATTGCTTTGGTTCATAGTTGTAGATGATCTTCTGGCCAGACTACATGAGTGTGGCTATGGCACTGTTAGATATGCGGATGACCTAGCTGTCATCGTCGTTAGCAAATACAATGTTGTGTTGTCGGATTTACTACAATAATCCCTTAACATGATATCTGCGTGGTGTGATGCAGAGGGGTGTCAAGTCAATCTGAATAAAACGACAATTGTTCCTTTCACTAGAAGATTGAAATTGACCCTAGGGCCTATTTCACGGAAGGGAACCGAAATTGGACTGCCAAAGAAGGTAAAATACCTGGCAGTTACCCTCGACAGAAGGCTTTATTGGAATGGATATTTGGATGCCGTTCTAGGTAAGGATACACGGGCAGTGTGAGCTTTTCGTGGTTTTTTATTTATTTTATTTTATTTATTTATTCAATTTAGTCAATAGATTTAATCCTTACAGACTAATAACAAAATATGTATAATATGAAAAGAAGAACAAAAGTAAAATTATAAAATTTTTCAAAAGATACAGCAAAAAAAGTAAAAATTTATCAAATATTAAGAAAAATAATAATCTTGTGCGTTATAATATAGGTATTTAACGAAAAGTCAACAAATTCAGACAACAAATTATATTGGCGACATAATCTCAATGGATCAGCAATAGCATGGATGGATCAGCAATAGCATAATTAGATCTACATATTTGAACATACAAAGGTTTATAATGACATAAATTTCGGCAAGGGACATTAAATTTAACAGATTCTAAAAGAAACTCACAACAAATGTTCCCATTGATAAAGTTAATCAAAAACGATACATTTAACATGGTGCGACGACTTTTAAGAGTAGGCAGTTTAATTAGAGATGATCTGCAAGTATAAGAAGGCAGTTCCAAATAATTCCAGCCCAGGTGATGCAAACAAAACAATAAAAATTGTTTCAGATTCAATGCGGGTGATATGAATATTATAATAAGGATCCCATACAACTGATCCGTATTCCGAAATAGGTCTTACAAGTGAAACATAGACCTGTTTGGTAATGTAAGGATCAGAAAACTCCTTAGCCCACCGCTTTATAAACGCAAGAACACCTCTTGCTTTGTTCACAGCCAAATTAAAATGATCAATAAAATTTAATTGACCGTCGAGTAAAATGCCGACATCAACAAATTAATCCACTAACTCTAATTGGTGGCCACCCAGTAAATAATTTACAGCGATTACATTACTCCTAGAGAAATGCATGCATTTAATTTTTTTAAATTCAGCTCCAACATGTTGCGTTTACACCATAAATAAAAGTTATTTAGATCATTCTGAAGATAGACATGATCAACAAAATAGTTAAAAGAAAGAAATATTTTTACATCATCAGCTTACATCAATATATTGGCAAAGTTGATAAAATTGGGAAGATCATTGATTAAAAGAGAAAATAGGAGAGGCCCAAGATGACTGCAATGGGGAATACCCGAAGGAACACAAATGTATTTGGATGTACTATTGTAAACTCGTACTGTCTGCTTCCTTCCAGTCAAATACGATTCAAGCCAGCTTAAGCTAATCTTAGAAACACACAACAAATTCAATTTAGTCAGCAGAAGTCTAAGATTAACTTTATCAAAAGCTTTACTAAAATCCGTATAAATAACATCAGTTTGTTTTCCTTGAATAAATGCAGCGTTAGTTAACGATGTTAAGTGCAGAACATTAGTTGTTCTTGAACAGTCTTTTTTGAAACCATGTTGATAAAATGAAATTATCGTTGAAGTGTTATAACAAAAAATCAGTAATTAATTTTTCAAACATTTTCGGAATATCACTCAATTTAGCAATGCCTCTATAATTTGGATTTATTACGAGACTTAAAGAGCGGTAAGAAATATGAATCCTTCTAAAACTTCGGAAAATAGTCAAACTTAACCGAAACATTAAACAATAAAGTAAGCGGTAAAACGAATAATTCCGCACATCGATATAAAATGCAACTCGGACCCCATCAGGACCGGGACTATAGGATACCTTCAGCTTTCTTAGGTGTTCCAAAATATCACCCTCATTCAAAGTAGGAAAGGATATTATTTGGTTCGATATAAGCGGATAAGGGTACTTATTTTCATCATTATAAGGAGCAACAAAATAAGTATTTGCAAAAAAATCGGCAAACATATCATATATGACATCAACATTACAGGATTCTTTATTATTAAATTTCATAACAGATGTAAATCCACTGGCTTTTCTCTTCGAATTGACAAATTCATAGAAGGGCTTGGGGTCCCGTATGAACTTAGTTTTTATTTTATTTAAATAGTTTTTATATCAAGCATAGTTAAGCAGATTATAATCTGACCGACAAATGGAAATCTTGCCATAATCAGTAATCGAACCAGACCTTTTATATTTCTTGTCTTTCTTTTATATTCTTGTCCCACTGTGAACAAGGAGGCTTTTATTGGTCTGAGCCCACTTCATTGTGAAATCTGCTGCGCTTGAGGCCCTCAGGTTGTTGACACGTGAAGGTCTTAACTCAGTGGACCATAAAAGTCACATGAGCACCCTGTGGCGTATCCCGGACTTTGAGCTGCTATTGGGCAGTAGTGACGTGTACGCTGATGGGGCTTGAACTTCGGTTGCAATTTCGAAGTTGCTGTTCATGATCGTGTGGAGTGAGACCAGGATGTCCCTAAGGTAAGCCTCGGCTGTTTACAATGGTACACATATGGATCTAAAATGGATATTGGTGTGGGTGCCAGGATATTCGATCCCAATTCTTCGGAGTATATATACTCGAGACTGGTACTCGAGTGCTTTACGAATGTCAACAAACTAGCATAGAGAAGCAAAGTAACGCTTTATTGGATCTCTGGGCATATTGGTGTTCAGGGAAACGAGTTCACTAATGAACTAGCAAGGCGAGGCTCGTCCACTGGCTGTGGACGCTATTTAGCAATTGAACATGTTTCGTTCCTTGTATATGTGACGGAATGTTTACATCATTAAAAAGCGAATCATCTTGATTTAAATATTCTCTCAATATATCATACGGAATGCTTCGCGTGAATGGTGGTTCAAATACGTTATTTATATCATTCAAATTGACCATTTCCGTATAACTTGTGCAATGAAAGTTTATATCTGGTTTTTTATAAAATCTAAGTTCCGTTGGGTCTTCAACATCGGTTCGATAGCGTAGAATTTTCTTTATAGCACAGTCTCCCTGGTCTTTGCTGTTATCAAACAACATTGCTATCAAGATATTGTCCGAATGCGCATAATATGAATTATCTTTAATTACTTGATTAACAATGCTTCGGTATATGACTTGGTTTTCGATAGTTGTTGATGTTGTTGTTGCTTCATCTTGTAGTGTAGAGGATGGTGGCTTCTTTCGCTAAAAAAATAAAAAACCATACTTAAAATTAAATATACTTAGCTTAAACCAAAGACCATAATCAAAAGTTTTAAGCATTTTTTAGTTGGCACTCACCTTGGAAAAATATTCAAAACACCAGCACAGCACAACAAAAGATGTCACAAAATATATTAAATATATATTTTAAGTGTGTTGGAATGCTTAAAATTTTTACTTAGATGTTTTTTAACTTTTTTTAGGCTTTCTTCTTTTAAAATTCTTTATTTTTCTTTATTGTTTTTTTTTTTTGCATATAACTTTACATGTTGAGTCTTTTGAAATACTGAAAAAAGCTCAATACAATATAACTACATTGGGTTTTTGCCAAATTCCTTTATATATTACGGCTGATCGATTTGTAGGGACACAAAAAAATCGCTCAAGTGACAAAGAAAATTGTATTCTACGAATAGGACGAAGATGGACAATTTCTTAAATACTCTCAAAATCTTAACTTACAGGTAAAAAATCAGTTTTTCTTACCTTCATGTACTTATAATATATATATATATATATATATATATATATATATATATATATATATATATATATATATATATATATATATATATATGTGTATATATATATATAAATATATATATAAAATTTTATAAAATTTTCGAACTTTGTTCTATTTTGTAGCACCGTGTAATGATTTTCATTCATAAAACAACATTGCCCATATCGTGGTATAATGTCAAAACTTTTGGTTATAGCCTTAATGTACATACATACGACTTTTCAGTCTGATTGGCAATACTAGTGCAATTTGATTTTATATTGTCAAGTTTATTAAAAATTCTTAATGTGAAATCAATTTTTACTTGAATATTTTTAATAATTAAATTTTAAAATTAAATGAAAATATGGCAGGAGTGAGAAGAACTAGATCTTTAACTTTGGAAGACGAAAAGCGAACGAGAAAATCTAGAGCTTCATTGAAAACAAGATCTAAATCTTCAATGAGAAGATCCAGATCTTCAATAAGACGATCTAGATCTTCAATTTGGGAAGAAGAAAAGCGAATACTTGTGGGCGTAATTGCTGATGAAGTTAGTGATCAGTATGTGTTTTAGTTAAGTAATTAATTAAATTTTCTAATGTACTCAAGCAGGATACCACCATCGGGTTTTTATTGGCAGGAATTGGTGAATCATGTCTCGTAACTAAAAATAGCCCAAGTTTTCTAATAGTTAATGAAGGTAACATGTTTTTTAACAAATTGTGTTAACATTAATACTTTAAAACAAAGAAACTGAAATTAATTAATCCGAAAAAAAAAATTTAATTCAAATTTTTAACATATTGTATGTACATTTGTTTTCAAATTTGTATTTTGGGAGCGGTGTTTACTCTGGAGAATAGCCTCCAGCCTCTCTCAGTTCGTTCCTATAATATTCCTCTTTAAGAACGAATTTTAACTCAGTAATGTTGGGTATCGACTGATGTTTTAGTTTATTTTCGAGATATGCCCACAAACAATCTATAACGTCGACATCAGGAAACTGTGGCGACGTTTCCATAACATAGGGGCAGTTATAAAATAAACACACTCGTGTGTTATGTATTTCGTGCTTAAGGCCTTTATCTTGGTGAAATTAAAAAATTTTCCGAAATGCCCATCTTCTGTACACTGCCTGCCAACATTTTTTTTATGATTATATATTTATACTTGTCCATTATTCCATCAACAAAAAACAGCTGACCAGAAGCCACTGAAGACATACAACCCCAAACTATTACACTTCCAGCGCCGTGTTTTATTTTAATTGCACGAAGATTGCACGATCTTAATTATTTATTCGGCTTTCTCCAAACATGTGAGCGGAAAACAATAAATTTTCTTTTGTCAATAAATAACACAATGTTCTTTCTAATAAGTAATATCATGGTTTTTATGTTCAATATCAAATTATAGCTTTTTATACGATTAACATTCTTAACGAATGGCTTTCTGCGTGCAACTCTTCCGAGGAAATTGTGTCTGCTCAAAACATGTCGGACGATTTTAGGATTGACTGACTGACTGACTTGAAGATATCTTACATATGTCACCAATAAATGAATTCTTACAATGTACTGTTTTTACATACTACTCCAAGCAAAAAAAAATTAAATCCGTTCCATTTTTAGCCTTACATACCCAAATTCAAAAGTTTTTATGAATACAGCCAAAAAGTTTAATTACATTTCAAATACAAGTCGTCATATGAAATCCAAAAAGCCCTAAGTTGCAAAAAATTCTAAATCGACTTTCTGATTGAATTTTTACACTTTACAATTGAAAACAACGTTTTTATCAACAATATTCTAAGCTTAACCTAAATGGTTTAATTCTCATTTTAAAAAGTTTTTTGCTTCTGTAAAATTTTTAAAATGTAATTTAAGGCTTTTTGGATTTCGTATGACGATGTGTATGTATACTTACCAGAGATGTGCATGAATAGTAACCAAAAAGTATTATTCGGCTTTATCAAAAATGAAGAGAGATATGCATGTATCTCTATACATCAAACTAACGTCTCATTTTGTGATTCACCACAGCAAGTGGTGAAATAAATAAATGTTTACAGTTACAATGCTTTCGTTTTTATTATCCAGAGATTCATATTAGGTCTTTTTCTTTACTATGCATTGGGATCCTGCGGGATCCCATTCTTACCAAAAAGCGTTCGCCTACTCAAAAATTGGGTAAATGAGAGGTGAGAGGAATTTTCTTCTTAATTCACGAAACAACCCGTACTTTTTCTTTGAGTAGATTTGTTGATTGGTTACACAAACAGCTGTGTGAGAGATAAACAATAAAAAAGTATAAATATTTTTTGGAATACAAAAAAAATTTAAGAATTTTATGTAAAAAGGTGGACAATTATTAGCTTATATTTATTTTAAAAAAACACTGTTCATTGTTAATTAAGTTAAATTATAATTAAATAATATTCCCAATTTTATAAAAATTCAAATACAATACCAATTTTTATGTCAATTAAAACATGTTTTTTTGTGGTCAAATATTTGGTTTTTTGCGTTCGCGTACTTTTGTACATTTTTCTCTCAAAAAGTAAAGAAACAGAACTATTATTAACAAAAGTAATTAATCGATTTAAATGATTTGAATATATTACGAACCTTTTGGGGCATAAACAACTGTTTTTGTGTGAAAATATTTTTAATCAACAAAGATTATACTTAGTTTATTTTATTTGACAGTTTATTTTACTAAAAAGTGATTAAAAGTAATACGAATTACAATAAAATAAGAACGGTTAGTCACTAAAGTAAGTAGGCAACTATTCAATCTACAGTGACTCCAATGCATAATCGGACACGTTTCTTTTCATAGATAAGTCCACTAAACGTAAAAAATATAATAAATATATAGACGTTTTAGGGTCTTATTTATACTTTAGATATTTATCTATACGAATAATAGCAAAACCAGCATTTAATCCAATAATAACTGTAAGTTTCAATAAAAAAAAAAACCTGATTTTTTAAACTCAACACATAATAGGACAAGACAAAGTTTGAATCACTAAAATGCAATAATTGACCAATCGGTAATAATTTGCATATCCTTTGTAATCTAGCACAGTCAGTAAACGTCTTAGATTTGATTTCGATAGACTTCCGGCTCTATGGAGTACAATATTGCTAACAATATCACATTAATCTAATTACATAGGGTTCTGCACTCCGCATTGTGACACCTGATGTGTGCAAGGGATTATTATCTTGATAGCATTCGTGGTTGTTTACGATACCCAATTTCTCTGAACTAGCTCTGCATTTTCTCTTCGAATGTTAAGACAGGCAAATGGGACTATTTTACTGAAAAAATTCATTTTACTTAATTTAACAAATTAATTTTAATACCAAAAATTAGCCTAACTTAAAATGACGCAAATTTTTATAACAAAAAAAAGTTGTACACTTGCTTTTTCTTTCAAAGTTCTTGTTTTAATAGGCCCAGATCAAAATTTAACACTTATTTTAGTCAACTCTTTCAATCTCTTTCTCATAGAATGAAGTAGATTCTTGGTGATATTGAGTGGTGTATTTGCCCATATATCCAGGAGGACAGTCTTGAGTTCATTTTTGCTCCTAATTTGGCGCTAACATAACATAATATACACACACAAATATTTCTTAGGATTAAGGTCATAGCTCTGTAGAGAAATGGGAGCATTTTTTACATTATATAGAAGTCATTAAATAGCTCATATTCTTCATTATCCCTACTATAAAATATCCCTATATAAATTAAATTTCCAACCTCATTCGAACTCATTGAACCATGATACATAGTATACCGCACACCATAATATGTCAGCAGCCATTCTTTGCAGCTTTGTTCAAACTTTTGTTATTTATGTCCATAATCACAGCAGTATCTTTGGAACATAGAAAATCGCTGTGATGAATCAAAATTTATTTCATGGCCGGCTTTTTGTAGAGTAGCCAGACGTACTTTTTTCAGCAGTACGCTTACTTTTTTATTCAATATACTGCTTTCTGCATTACAATTACAAACGTACGCTAAAGTCCTTTTTTTAAGCTTTTTGTACTTTTTTTGTGTTAGACGTTTTTAATAAAAATAAGTTTTTTAGCCCAGAAAAAAAAGTAGCTTAAAACATCCCGATATTTACGACGCCGTTTTAGAGCCCATATGACACCTTTTTTCCGACTTTTATTATGTGAAATTAATAGAGCAATATAGCTGTCGAGATTTTTTCCGAGAGTATGGGATCGTATCTCGGCAATAGCACCACGAAGTTGGCCTTCAAATGATCAATTGTCTCTGGTTTGTCGGCACATAACTTGTCTTTAACAGTGGTCGACAGAAAATAGTCCAACGGCTCAAATCGCAGCTACTTGGCGGCCAACTGATATCACCATTTCGGCTAATTAAACGGGGATCAAACTTTTGACGCAATAAATCGTTTGTGGCATGAGATGTGTGGCATGTTGTACCATTCTATCGAAACCAAACATCGTTCATATAAATCCCATGAAGAGCGGGCACAAAAATCGGTTATCATGGTGCCATAGGTGTCTCCATTGACCGTAATAGTTGCGAAATATGAAATATGGGTCAATGATACCTCCGCTCCACAAGCCGCATCACGCTTCTGTAAAACCACGTTTGGGTTCTCTGAACCCCAACTACGGCAATTTTGCTTATTAGCCAACCCACTAAAATGAAATTGAGCTTCATCCGAAAGGATGATTTTTGAATTTTTTTTTAAATTTTTTTTTTGCAATTTTCGACCAATTGTCTTTGTTTTGGAAATAAATTTCGAATAAATCGCAGAGATAACATACTGAATTTTGTGACAGAGTAGAATGACATAAGTGTTACCTAATTCCAAATAACCGCTGGCACAAATTTAAACTTTTAAATTGCCCACCCTATAGTTAGTTAAGTTTTCCAAGCGTAAATATTCATAACCAACCTCTTGCAATGTTGTGAGGTGATACCGATGTTAAGAATTGACAGGTGGGGTGGCCTGTGATTGAACTAAGGGTGTCTTACCTAACATAATATAGTGGCACTCACTATTAAATACGTAATGCATGCATTTATGTCTCTACACATGTCCTCTGAAGTGTGAAAATATTTGGAAATTGATGGATAGGATAAGTCTAGATATATTGAGTGTCCTTAAATACTAAGCTGAAAAAGCCTTCGACACCAGGAATTATTAACCACATTAAATATTTTATGAGATTGACGTTATTGTGCAGCGAGGAAAACTTGATTCTATACCAAGTAGTATCTAAGCGCTGGCAAGTAGAACTTTATAGGATACACTGTAAAAAATGATAAATGAAATTTTATTTGTGAACGTGTATTCAAAAAACTAATTGTTAGTTAAAATTCAAAACACCGTACATACATAACCAATAAAAAAATTATGTTTTTTACATACATACATTATGTGTTTATTTTAATTTTATTCTTATTTTTATTTATAGTTTTATTTATATAATACTTAGTATACTTAAATCTTAAAGACTGACTTGTTTTTGTTACCTGAAAAATTATTAAGTTTACCTTATGTAATAAAAAAGATTTGTTGGTACAATTTTCATAAATCATGCATCCGAATTTTTATTTGCATCGTACAATAAGTTATTTATTGTATTCCATCGTTATCTACTGGTATTTGCTCGTGCGAAATATAGGAAATCAAATATGTTACTCTCATTCTCTCTTCATCCACTCATACCCAAACTGTTACAAATTATAACAATATCAACTTATAACAGAAACATTTAATCACTCATCAATACGCACTCGCTTCAGTAAACACACAGAAACTTGTACAAACAGTTGTAACTGTGCTTGTCATTAATTTAAAGCTGTGCCGGTCAAAAAGAAAGCCACACTGAAAGAAAAATTTAATTTTTCGATTTATTCTTTCTTAAAAGACTTGTTTTAATATATTAATATATATATATATATATATATATATATATATATATATATATATATATATATATATATATATAAAATTTTAAAAATAATGTGGACATCTGTCAAACAGAAAATATGTAAGTATATGCAATGGGATACAAAAGGGATTAAAAAAGCTAGATACTTCTTCGTGCGTTTATATGAAAGTGTGGACAAAACCGAATCTAGATTTTTTTAAATGAGTACTTACTGTCGTATATTAAAATATTTTGCACAAACAAAGCCCGATTTACATATTTGATTAGCTGTTTAATAATGTATTGTCAAACAAATGCTTTATTGATTTTCTATTCTATGTGAAAGGATATAATGCACTTGTACTTCTAAAGCTGTGTGTTAGTAGGTGAAGTTAAATCATTTTTCTTGTGTTTGATAAAATCCATCAACTATCAATATCAATTTCCTTCTGATAGCATTTGATTTCTAGCAATGTCTCAATATAGCTATCTGTTAGCTTGTTTCTGAACTTGTTTTTTATTTGCGACATTGATGAAAATGAAGACTCGAAGATATATGTGGTGCCAAACTTTTAAAAAAGGTTTTATATTAAATAACATTAATATTGTTACGTTTTTACCTTTTTAAAAACGTGTTTTTGTGTTTGGTTTTAATTAAAAATCTTTTATTCAACACAGTTTTGTGTACAACTGTTTGCAATCTTCTTACAAGCAAAAACAATTTGTATTCTTAAATACTCTGTCTGTTTACAACTTTGTAAACAACAACAATTACTCGACAGATCTTTCTTCCTAAAGATCCTCCAACCCGATCGTAGTTATAATTTAGGTTCGATCACAACATTTTCAACCAGAGGTTATTCACACTTAACTCTCTTCACTGAGTTATCTCCAACTAAACTGGTTTTTACTTCACTACTAGCTTCACGAGTTTACTTCGCATAAACTCTCTTCACACCAATAACACATTCGCTGAGTTAACTTTACTTAAACCGATCGTTGTTCGCATCGATGTGCTTTTTATATGGCTGAGTAAACAATATATCGAAAGCTCTCGAACCTCCCGATTTTTCAGGTAGATACCATTTCTTTCTTTTAATTTCTTTTTAGTTCTTTTGTAGCCATGCGTATGTAAACATCTACCTTTTTCAGCTCTTAGTATTTGTTGTTGCTTGTTTGTTGTCTGTTACTTGTTTTCTTTGCTGCTTAATTATTGTTGTTGCCGTGTTATTTTTATTTACTTTACCTCTACTAATGTTTGTTGTTATAAATTTGGTTATTTGTAAACAGCACGTATAGTTGTTCTTACAGCTTTTGTCTATTTATTTTAGCGAAGTAATAAACGCAGAGGCTTGCTATCTTATTTTCGTAACAATATTAAACACCATCCTAACAATCTTATGTTTTTGGGGCAAACATTTTTCCAAAAGTTGGCACCCATTTCCGTTGAAATAAATAAGTCTTGTCTTATCAGTGTCAATTCCTCTTCTATAAAATGTTGTAGATTTTCTAACGAACACGTTAAAGGATTATTAAAAATATGTTTATAGTCCGTTGAAGGCCCAAGAAATCTTCAAATCTACCTTGAAAGTTTTCGAAAAGTAAATTTATTTATTTTTTTTATTTTTTCTAATTTTCTACACTTGGAAATTTTGTAAAAATTATCTGAATTTTTGGAAAATTGGATAAATCTTGGCATTGAATTTGATTTTTCAAAATGAAAAGTTGTCTTGAAAACTCATTTATTGCTTGCATAAGTTCTATCATATTTTTAAATTTGCCTTATAATACAAGGTTTAAACTATTAATGTTATGGATTATGTCAGTAAGGAAGGCTAAGTCGTAGAGAAAATTAGGGCATTTTAAAACATTTAAAATGTCTGCATATTTGCTACAATCCCGTGTTTGGAAAAAAAGTTTTAACTCCGATCGAAGATTGAAAAGACGCTCTAAACATTTTCCTCAAATTAGCCATCTAACCTCCATAAACATTAAAACGTCACCATAGTCTGCATCTATTTCTTTTAGAAACGCTATTAGCTTTCTGTGACAAAGTGCGTTGTGGCCTCCATTTTTAGGCATTTGAAGATTTTTACTCTTAAGCAAATAATCTTTGACTAGTATCGGATATGCCTATACTTTCATTAAAACACACGGATAAGTATTTAGCATTTTTTATACGTTCTGTCGTTTCCTATTGCATAAATAGCCCTATATCATCAGTCTGGCGTGCCACTGTTTCATGAGATAAAGGCATTTCTAAAATGAATGAAAATGGGGAATATTATAACCCCATTTTTGTGCCTACTTCTCAAAATAAATGCATTACGGATAACCATAGTTCCTTAAAATTTCCATCTTGAAAGGAGCGAGATTTTTTGCTAAAGCCAAACTAATAATACATGTGACTTTCATTTGATTATCAGTGGTGCAATCTAAAGAACTACTCGCATGTCTACTTTGAACATAAAGATTTTTAAGTCGAAAATTTTCTTCAAGTTTTTTACTAATTGGTCTCTTATCATATCCAAAAACACAATGAAATCCATAATGTATTCTATCATAATGTCGCTTAAGACAAGATGCAAACACTTTTTTTTATTACCTGATGACATACAAGGCGTTCAGCTTCATTAAATGTATTGATAGAAAATAAAAAAAAAATGTTTCCCACTCAACATCACACATACTTATTAAATAATTTTTTTCAAAGTCGTGTAAAGAAATATATATTCATACAAAGTATAAATAAACATGCATAAATTTATGTAGCTTATCAAACTTCTCAGTGTAATAAGCAAAATTTTAACTCTCTTCTAAATCACGTGAAATTAAAAAAAAAACACAAAGCGATTTCTTTCGCAATAAGCAAGACATTGTTTTAAAATTGTGGCGCACACACATATTTTTTGTTGTACATGTGGTTACTATTTGAAATATTTTTAAGAAATTAAAAAAGCAATATCCAAAAATACAGTGTGATATATAATTTGAAAACTATGTAATAAAGTTTAGCAGTATAGTTGATTTTGGTACATTTCAAGAAAATTTTTGGTAGGAATTTTTTTCTTTTAACAGTTCTGGTTGTAATATTCACGAAGAGAATAAAAAAACAGCCAAAAAAACTTCGTAATCTGAACAATATGGATGAGCGAAGCTGATTTAAGGACAGTTAACGATACTAATAAACAAAATTAACAATGTTTTTGTATTTGTTTAATTTGTGCAAGGAAACAATAAAATATCTAATATAACATCACAAAAGTAAGTAAACAACAGATAACCTATTACTGTTTTTAACAGAAAAATTAGAAAATTTGTTTGTACATTTATTATTTAATAGGATGAACTAACTCTATTTGTCATACCTACCTTCTTGAAATCGTAAATCGAATCCACTAAGTCCTGTATCAAAGAGCTGTGAATTTTTAACCATTGTATGATATTTTTATTATATTTTTTTAGATCTCTTCCTCCTCTTACCCCTCGTACGAAAGTGATAGGTTAGAGGCAGAACATATATAAAAAATATTATAGTGGAGGTATGGTTAAAAGTCTTGCATCAAGACTTGGTGAATTCGATGCATTAACGGCTTCAAGGAGGTATAACAAATAGAGTTTACCCTATTAAATAATAAATTGACAAAAATGGTTGTAATTTTTTTGTTAAAAGCCATAATATAGTACCTACTGTATACTTACTTTTGTGATGCTAATAATGTAGGGAATTTTATTGTTTTCCTTGGGCAAAAAATTAACAAACAAAAGAATATTGTTAATTTTTAATTAATATTGTTACCTGCCTTTAACTCTAGCAAACTAAAATTGTTGTTTGAATCAACTTATAGAATTATAAAAATTATAAAAATTATATAATTATAAAAAGAATTATATAGATTAAATAGTTGTTTACTTATTTATTGATTAACTGAACATATTCATGTATTTTAATTAAAAAAAAGAAAAATTAAACACTTCAAACTTAGATATATATTTTTTACTGTACTATGAGCACCAAAATTAATTAAACACTCATATTTAGCTAATATTTCAGTCTTTTAAAATACGATGAATTGAAACATTTTATATATTTTAAGACTGTATTTACGGCTTTATAAAACGGTTAAAAACAACAACAAAAGTCTTACAAAAACTAAAGTTTTACAACAAAAACGAAAAAACTCTATTTTTTACGAGTCCAATAAAAGTATACAAGACAAAAACCTATGGTGCAAGAAAGAATAAAGTATAATATCTGGTACAACAAGAATCTTATTTAGTTTTCATAACACCTCTAAAATCTTGAGTTACGGTCAAAGAACCGGTTTATCGTATTTGCATGTACTTATAATCAAATAACTTAGCTGAATGTTAACCGATTTTAAGATTTTTAGCGGATTTGGAGAGTAGGAACAGACCTACTAAATGGTGTATACTTTACTTAAGTAAACTCAGTCAGTTTTCTATAAGAATTTTTTGAATAATATATTATTTAATTTAACAAATTAATTTTAATATAAATAATAACCCTAACTCAAAATGACTCTAGTTTTTATAGCAAAAAAAAGTTATACACTTAATTTTTCTCTCAAAGTTCTTTTTCAATAGGTCCTAGATCAAAATTTAGTACTTATTTTGGTCATCGTTAGCGTCCATAACAGCTTTAAATCTTCTTCTGATAGAATTAACTAGATTCTTGAGTGCTATATTTGCTCATATATCCAGGAGGACAGACTTGAGCTCATTTTTGCCACTAACTTGGCGCTGGCATACTTTAGGCTACATATACAATACACAAAAATTTTCTACAGATTAAGATCAGAGCTCTGTAGATAATTTTTTACATTATATAAAAATCATCAGTTTACTATTAGGGACGAATGTTATTGTCCTGAAATAAACAAAACACTTAAATTTGACTTCGAAGGCTATTGTGCAAATTCATTCTCTAGTATCTTTTAATTATCCGTCTTGTTTATTCTTCCCACTTTGAAAACAAGATTACCGCCTCCACTCCACCCCGCTGAACTATGATTATATCAGAATTTATAATTTCAGTATATAATTTACTAAAAAATTTACTTTTTGAAATTTATTTAAAAATATATTTATATACGTATTTATATGTACGTGTTTTCGTTTATAATATACACTTAACAGTAAAGTTTTTACAAATCCGCGACCGTACACCCCAATCCAGCCCACTAAAATAGTAGAATGTCCAAAATCCCTAAAAAAAAACTCCTTGTAGCTATCCTCCCGCACCTCCAAAGAGTTTAGACCTAGAATAACGTCCAGCGCTGCCTAAGGAGTACTCCTGATAGCGCCAGAAAAATGCCTCAAAATGATAAGGTCACCTTAATACTTGCTCAACTCATCCAAACTATAAAATGTTACGTTTGGTAACTTTTTTAAAAAAATTCTACGTTCAAATAAGTGAATAATAAGCCGTTTTTGCTTTTAGATATGTACCATTATATTATGTTTATTTAAATTTATGTACATAAGTGCAAAATTCACACCTTATGCTACACACTTGTGCAGCATTCTCCAGTTTGAGAATTTCAGATTGGAACGATTATTATTAATAATAATAATGTTCTTTTATTTTAAAATCAAAATGCAATTCTTTTTATTTATTTTAACATTAACATAACTGTATAAGTAAGTGATAAGCAGCTACTCAACTAAAAATGTACATTGATTCTTATTTGAAATATTTCTTAATTAAACTGATTATTATTATTTAGTTGTTTTTTGTAAAACAATATGCTTAACTGTTTCTATAAACACATATTTTCTCTGCTAGACCCTCAGCAGGTAGCATAGTTTACTGAGCCCCAAATTTCCAATAAAATGTGTTCTATTAAGTCAGGGCTCGGAAGCTATTCAATATTAAAAAATTAAATATTAAAATAAAATAAGATAAATAAATTGCGAACAGTAGTATTGAATACTTTTCATTCGGGCACTTATTAAATTTTTAGCAAATTTTAATTAAATTTTTAGCAAATTTTATATGTGCATACAGTGCTGTTCAAAAAATAGATTCACCTACAAAACAGCACATAAATGCGCCAATGCATAAGTGGAGAAACATTTTATGGTCAGACGAAGTTAATTTGTTTAACTCTGACAGAAGTAGTTTGACTGTAAGAAAACCTCCGAACACTGAACTCCTTCCGTAATATACAATAAAAACCACTAAACATGGTGGTGGAAGTATGTGTGTTTAAATCCTATCGAAAATCTATGGGAAATTGTCAAAGCAGCTCTCCGAGGATAAAACCCTTCATATAAAAAACAGTTGTCAAAAGAAACAGATGTCAGAGACTTGTTGACTCTATGCCAAAACGGTGCTCAACAATCATTAAAAATAAGGGTTATTCCACCAAGTACTGAGGTAAATAAACTGTAACAAAAAAGAATTGTTTAGTTTAATTACTAAAAGTATTTTTTTAGAACACTAAATTTACTGAATCTATTTTTTTGAACAGGAAAAAATTGCTAATTTGAACAATATTGATGAAAACATAGTTTTTTAGTTTCGATGTTTTGAAGTTATATCTCTTTTATGTTATTTATGTTATAATTTTAACAAAATAAAAAACAAGAATTATTAATCACGTTTTTCTAATGTTTTATTGGTCTCAAAGAAGTTAGATCATGTTGAATCCTTTCTTTTGAACAGCACTGTATATATATATAAGTTATTTATCTTTAAATAGGCATTACAAAATATTTTAAACACATTCAATGTTTCATTAAACAATTAAAACCCAACAAACATAAACTTAACTGCAAGTTAAGCGCGATAATAGATTTTTTTAAATAAATATTTAATAATTCACTCTTACATTACGTACAAAAAATATATTACACATGGTTGTGTTTTTATTTTTAGATAGAGATGTATTTTTAGACAGAGTTTTAAATACAATACGTTAAAATTTATCAAATATCATAAAATTTATTCATCTCTAAAAGTGGTGAGTCTTTACTTTTAAGTACTGAGTGCGTAAAACAAAAAATACTTGGTACTCAGTACCAATACTCAGAAAGAAAGTCTGCCAAGCGCCGATTGCATAACCTACTGACGGTCGGGAGAAGCCTCCCCGTCATAAGAATCACTAGGTCATCCGCGTAACAAACCACCTTCATCCTTAAAACGCATGAAGAAGCCATTTACAACAAGATACCATAGCAAGGGCAAAAGTACCACTCTTTGAGGCGTACCGCGAGACACCAATCTCTTAAGGCGTACCTCACTAAGTTCCAAGTGAACAATCCTGTCATTAGGCACACTGACTATCCACTAATTTAAATAAAGAGGTACTTATTTTTTTATACAATGTGAAACAAAAGATGATTTTAATAATTCCGAAATAATTATTATTTACTTATCTGTTTAAATAAAAATTTTAGTTTTTTTAGGCTGCAATACAAAACAATAAAAATGTTAATGTTTAAATTTTTTCCTTTTCTTAGGAAGTTATCAAAGCGATGTTCAAAATTTTTTTGTCACTCTGTACAATCGACCTAATATGGGAGTTATATTAATTGCTTCTGACATATGGAACTATATCACACCTACGTTCAAAACACTAAAAATTAAACCGCTACCCATTCTTCTGGAAATTCCAACAAAAAGTTCAATGACAAAACCTTTGAAATTATTAAACAAATAAAATTTTATTTTAATCCTATTCTCTTTGTGTTTTAATTATTTATTGACGAAAATAGGTTTTGCTCATTTTGCTTTCTATCGACAATATTTTGCATGTATTTGACTTGACTGTATTTTCTGATAACTTTTGAAGTAATTTTATAAATATTTCCAATATGAAGTAGTTTAACCAGAATGTTTAACTGAACAAAAACTTTTAAAAACGGTTCGATGGAACGCTTTATATGTAGTTCCACAGCGAAATTATTCATTTTACAAATTAGTTTATCGCTTTAAAAAAATTCTTTTGAATACATTTGATCGTTAATAAATTCATGTAAGTTGATTTTGACAAATTTCGGAATGTAGATGTTGTAGTTGTGCAAGTCATATGTACATACTTGGTAAATTCACCTTGTCTAAATTAAATCACTATACAAATAGAAAATATTGCAGTGTTTTGTGCATTTAAGGTAGAAGTACAAAACTCGCGTTATAAAAGTTGTGCAATGCAGGCTTCTGTCAAAGAAAACTTGAAATTTTGTATTTTCATAAAGTAAGTTACAAGCAAAACCTACAACGTCTCTAACGCGTAAAAGTTGGTCAACTATCAACTTTTAAGGCGTTGAAAGTTAAACAGCTGACTTGCGTTTTTTGTGATGTGTTAAATTGTTTTAAAAATGAAATTAATTTAATGAATTAAAAAAACTTGAATTAAATGTATTTCACTGTCAATTTTTGCATATATGTAAAATAATGTAAACAAAGTTTATCAATTTAGGCCATGACTGACTATCCTACAAAGACGTGCAAACGTTGGGCACCCCTGTCGTTTATTACTTCGCTAAAATAAATAAACAAAAACTGCAAGAACAACTATACGTGCTGTTTACAAATAACCAAATCTACAACAACAAACAATAGCAGCGGTGAAGTAAATAAAAATAACACGGCAACAACAATAATTAAGCAGCAAAGAAAACAAGTTACAGACAATAAACAAGCAACAACAAATACTAAAAGCTGAAAGAGGTAGATGTTTACATACGCATGGCTACAAAAGAACTAATAAGAAATTAAAAGAAAGAAATGGAATCTACCTGAAATATCGAGAGGTTCGTGAGCTCGATGTGTTGTTTATTCAGCCATTTAAAAGCACATCGATGCGAATACCAATCAGTTTTTTTGGTGTAAATTCAGCGACTAGAGTTTATGCCATGGTGAAATTAAATAAGGTGAATTTGTCTGTATAATAACTAATTTTAAAAATTTTAATTTTTTGTACATTGCATGATAGATGTCAAAATATGTCCATATAAAAAAAGTATACAAATATTGTGTACAGTTAATACTTGTATATTAGAAATATTTTATTTTGTTGAAAATTTTAATTTCCAAATATTTAGTTTTTTGAACGTTTTTCAAATATGAACATTAAATATTTAGACATATTTATAAATCTATTATTTTTAATGCGTTTTAAAGCATGTTTTATGCAATAAGGTATCCTTGGATCGTTCTTTTTAGTAAGTCTCTGCTGTGCAAGAAAATGTTTTGACGGCACGTGAAGCATGGTGAACAAAAAAAAAAGCTTTCAGCCGGACAAACAACTTCAGCTTACGTAATTTCACCATGGTTTATGTGTTATAAACTTGAAATTTTGTATTTTTTTACGTAAAAATTAATTTTAAATTGGCTTTGTTTGGCTCATAGCATATGTATTATGAAAAAATACACTATTTATGTATTTCCACCTTGAAGGCCAACTAGCGGATGTCCTTAAACAGTGTAGAACTGATATCACCGCCACCAAGGAAATACGATTAAAAGGACAGGAATAGGTGCGAATTCGGGTGCGGATTTGTGTTTAGACAACGATTCTGCCTTTTTGTCGCAGGTTTTCCACCTGTTGAGAAAAGATTGCCCACCATTCGTATAAAGGCAAAATTTCACAACCAAACCCTAACCATTACGAAAGACAAGAACGATACGATCAAAGATGCTTTTTATGCGAAACTTGAGGACGTATACGATAAAAGCCCGGCACACGACATCAAGATCGTCCTCGGGGATTTTAATGCAAAGATCGGGCGAGAAGATATCTTTGTTTCCACCGTCGGACAGTTCAGTCTTCACACAACCACCTCCCAACAGTCTGAGGCTGATTGATTTGGCCGCGGAACGACATATGGTAGTTTATAGCACCAGGTTCCAGCATCCCGATATCCACAAAGCTACTTGTCTGTCCACGGATCGTACCACACGGAATCCAATTGATCACATTGTGCTTGACGGAAGGCATATCTCTAACATACTAGATGTGCGCACATTCAGAGGTCTGAATATTGACTGAGACTATTACCTTGTTGTAGCCAAGATACGACTACGCATTAGTGCAGTGATGACAGCGAGCTCTAGTACACAGGAAAAGCTTGATGTTAAGAAACTGAATTCACAAGAGAGAACTCTCCTTCCACTCTCGATGACATTGGTGGACTTTGGACCAACATCTCCCACTCCTTGCGCATAACTGCGAAAACAGTCATTGGTTACGAGCGCAAACGAAATCAATGGTATGATCAGGAGTATCGCGTAACCACAGCAGCCAAAAACGCCGCATACAGGGAACACTGAATGCGGCTGCTACGCGAGCTATTGTTGAGATCTATTGAGCAAAGAGAAGAGAGGCGCCTTTTTAGACGCAAGAAGAGGGAGCATGAAAGTCTTGAGCGTGAGGAAATCGAGCTTTTTAGAAGCAGGAATGATGCTCAAAAATTCTATAAGCGAATCAAGTGTCTGACTGAAGGTTATAAGCCCGGAGCTTCTTCCTGTAGGGACGGAAACGGTAATCTGGTTATTAATGCTCGAGGCATACTGAAGTAATGGAGGCACCACTTCTCTACCTTATTGCGTGGCGATGACGACACCTATTTCGCCATCGCCGAAGTTAAAGAAATGAACCCGATTTATGATGACGGCGTGAAGTTTCCGCCGCCCAGCCATGTCGAGGTGAGTGTCGCCTATGGTAAAGAGCTGGTTTGGTGCATGCACCAGCTTATCGGTAGAATATGATTGGAAAAAAGTTTGTCCGGCTATTGGAACCTCAGTGCCATCTGTCCTGCCCTGAAGAAAGGAAAACCCACAATTTGTACAAATACAGGCGTATAAGTTTTCTCTCTATCACATTCGAGGTCCTCCTTACGAGCGTATTGTGTAAACGACTGAAGCCATTCGCCAATGCACTCTGATTGGACCTTATCAGTTTAGACCTGGTGAGTCCACCATCGACCAGATATTTACATTACGCCAAATATTGGAAAAGACTCATAAGAATCAAGTCGATATGCACCATCTTTTTGTCGACTATAAAGCAGCCTTCGAGAACCCGAGAAAAGATCGCGTGTATGCCGCATATGTCAGAGCTTGGAGTTCCTAAAAAACTGGTAATACTGTGCAGCTCCGTCAAGATAGGAAGGCAACTCTCAGGACCTTTTGAGACCGTGCAAGATTTTAGACAAGGCGACCCCTTATCGTGCGACCTCCTCAATTTCGTGGTACCATATTTTACAAAAGCTCATTACGTAATCTAAACGAACTCGAACATTTTAAAAGGGTTAAAACGTAACAATATACATACGTACTCGTATGTATATCCTTTTAGGAATCTTTTGAGGACCAATTGACGGTCATTTAGGGACACCGTGAAGGTTGGTCTAGGAAATCTTTTTCTGGAGCCAATCGAGTGCTCGGATGTTGATAGAGCTGTTGACAGTGTCAAAAGAGCGTCATGGATGAACTTTTTCGAATCCATAGATTCTGTCAATAAACTATCCAGGTTCAGAAGGGTGTTATCCAAGGGCAATGCTGCCTTTGGTAACATTCAGAGAGTGGTTACTCACTTCTATGGTTGAAGGGAGGTAACGTTTGAGGAGCCAGAGAGCTTCTGTCCGGCTGCGGTGCGGATGAGGAACGATATTTGATGTCTGATATGGTGACATTCCACAAATTGACATGGGTGGTCCAATCCTTTAGGTCTTACAAGTAACCTGGCCCGGATGGGACTTTTCCAGTCATGTTGCAGAATGCCCCCATTTCTATCCTAAAGTTCCTCGTGAGAGTCTTTAGGGTTTGTTTTTTTGGTGAAATTGTACTTAGGACGTGAAGAAGTGTGAGGGTGGTTTTTATACCGAAAGCCGGTAAAGCTTGCCACTACATGCTGGGTGATTTTTTGTTGAAATCGATAGAAGAAGATAGATTTGTATCTGAGGAGCATGATCGATAGGAGGACCTTTAGTGGGGCTCAACATGCCTACTTGGGAGATTGGTCTGTGGAGACTGTTCTACACGAGGTCATCGATCACATTGAGAGGGGGTTTTCACTATGAGATTTATACCCTAGCAGCCTTCGTGATATTTAATAATGTTGAAAGAGGGCGATCAGGGAAGCACTAGTCGATTTTCGCGTTCATGATTTCCTACTTGAGTGGATAATCAGTGTGCTTAAAGGCATGATTATTCGCTCGGAACTGGGTGAGGTACGCCTTGAAAGTCTGGTGTCTCGCTGTACTCCTCAAGGAGGGGTACTTTCGCCCTTTGGAATCTGGCAATCGGCGCTTAGCATGATTTCTTCCTGGTCTTCAGTCAGGAGTGTTAACATCAATCCCTCCAAGACAGAGCTAGTTTGCTTCTCTAGGAGCATGGTAAAATTATTTATAAGGTGGTGTTTACGAACCAGCTGTTTCTTTTTTGGTCACCCTCTTACTGTCAACAGTTTTGATTTTATTAATGTTCCTGTTTATATAGCTTTTGTGAAAATTTTACAATTATGAAAATGTGTTAATATGTGCGGTTTTTCTACATCCATATCATGCATTTTGTACTAAATCTAAATAATTCCACAAATTTTTTCCTGTAATTTGCTGTCGCTAAACAAAATACCAACGATTGCCACATGTATTCACATTTCTAAGAGAAGCGCAGCCGAATTGAAGCGTACAGTGTCTATAAACCAAACTCGGACACTATAATAAGTTGATTTTCTTGCTAAAAATCAAAGTAATAAGAAATAGTTAAGAAAAGCTTTTGTTTGATTTTGAATTATATACATATTAATCTATTAAAAATAGAAAACAAAATTAAAATTCAGTAGAAATAAACTAAAAAGACTTCAGTTTGTTAAAAAAAAGTTACAAAAGCGAAACTCGGACGGCAACATAAATGTCTGAAAAAATTACTTATTGTTATAAAATTAATATTTTGTATGCAGACCCTTGTTTCTTTTATAACCATTTGGAGTCTCTTGTGAATAGATTCGACCAATTCTTGGCAGTAACCAGCTGGTATTTTTTCCATTCTTCTGACAAAATCCTTCTTAGCTCAGATTTGCTG